>WAAD01002629.1:14061-25761 GCA_013389945.1 Fregata magnificens
GGGACCTCCCCCGTTGACCAGGACCGCTGATAAAGGATGGAGAGCAGCTTGGCAAGCTCCTCCGCCAGCTCCCTCAGCACTCTCGGGTGGATCCCATCCGGCCCCATAGACTTGTGAGCGTCCAGGTGGTGCAGCAGGTCGCTGACTGCTTCCTCCTGGACTGTGGGGAGTTTATTCTGCTCTCCATCCCTGTCCTCCACCTCAGGGGGCTGAATACCCTGGGGATGACTGATCCGAATATTAATGACTAAGGCAAAGAAGGCATTAAGTACCTCAGCCTTTTCCTTGTCCTTGATGACAATGTTCCCCCCCCGCATCCACCAGAGGATGGAGACTCTCCCTGGCTCTCTTTTTGCTGTTAATGTATTTGAAAAAACGTTTTTTATTATCTCTTACAGCAGTGGCCAGATTGAGCTCTAGCTGGGCTCTTGCCTTCCTAATTTCCTCTCTGCACAACCTAACGAGCTCCCTGTACTCTTCTTGAGTAGCCTGCCCCTTCTTCCAAGAGTGGTAGACTCTCCTTTTTTTTCCTGAGCCCCAGCAAAAGCTCCCTGTTCAGCCAAACATGAGACTTGTCCTCCTAAAATGTTAACATATTCATTGTATTACTCAAACATTTAAAAAAATTTTGTGCCACTAGCTTGAGTGTGTACCTACCACATTATAGGAAGCTGTGCTGACCAAACAATTTGCTCAACACAGCAAGAGAGAGATTACATAGAACTTTACTGGATACTTTGTGCTTGCTCCAACTGTTCATAAAAGGCATCAGTCCAATGGTAATCTGCTACTTTTGGCCTAATAAGTAGTTAGAAAACTCTTTTCACCTCAACTTATTATTTCATCTTTGAAAACCATGTCATAGAATAGAATCATAGAATCATTTCGGTTGGAAAACACCTTTAAGATCATCAAGTCCAACCGTTAACCTAACACTGCCAAGTCCACCACTAAACCATGTCCCTAAGTGCCACATCTACACAGCTTCTAAATACCTCCAGGGATGGTGACTCTACCACTTCCCTGGGCAGCCTGTTCCAATGCTTGGCAACCCTTTCGGTAAAGAAATTTTTCCTAATATCCAATCTACACCTCCCCTGACGCAACTTGAGGCCATTTCCTCTCATCCTATCACTTGTTGCTTGGGAAAAGAGACCAACACCCACCTCGCTACAACCTCCTTTCAGGCAGCTGTAGAGAGCTTGTCAGAAACAAGCAAAGGGATCATTTTTGTACCTAATATACATGACAACTTCCTTTAATATATCTATGATACAGGCTATCATGTAATTTAAAAATGCTTTCCAAGATCTTCCACCTAAATTATTCCAGTTTAAGGTTAATTCTATGTGCACTGAAGTACATGGAAAGATTTTAACTGATTTTAAAACAACTGGATTTATTGGATTTAGCATTGGATAACGCCAATTATCACCAGAACATAGTTTAGAACTTTCTATTCTAGCTATCTCCATGAATGCCATGAAAAGAAGATATGGCAATATAATATTTTTATCTATCAAAAAGAGAAAAATATCATTCAGGAGCAGGCATCTTAAATCCTGATGTCTGGCCAATGAAATGGCTTAAAAATGAGTTACAGATGTAATTTAGCACATTTACCAATTCTTCCAAACTATTAGTTTCTTTGTCTACATATTTCTTTGCTGGCCGTTGTGTATAAAAGCCACACAAACAGCAAGACAAGTGACTGAGGATAACAAAATGATGAAGTATGGAATTCTACCAAGTCCACAAAATACACAAAATCAGAAAAATGAAAACTAGTTTTCTTTTAATGTCTGCCATAATAATCTGTCATGTTGTATTGAGACTATGTAAATTTACTTTCACGAGTACAGTCTTCTAAGTACTTTTTTCTTTTGTTATTTGTGTTTTTCAAAAATTAGTATCTTAAAAAGATACTTGTAGTATATAAATAAAGTTTTCAAAATCTTTACATTACTTACATTGAGTATTAATGTCAGTTTACTGTTCTACCAAGTAGAAGTTCTATTTCTAAACAAATATGCAATCTGGAAAAGAAAGTCAATACAGACCTAACTTTGCCATGTTAAAGAAATGTACATATTTGTCTAAATTATTTAAATGTAAAACCAATTACTCTCCATCATTCATAGTAACTCAAAATAAATCAGAAAATCTTCAGTTTTGGAATTATGTTTTCGCTTTCTTCACTCATGTAAATAATATACTGTTATGATATACCATTATAATATGCTAATAAATAGTGTTATTATTAATGTATATAGTTCACTAAAATGTGGATCAACGGATTAAGGTCAAAATTCTCCCGAGTAATTTTGTGAATATTCATCTAATTTTTTAATTTATGGACACATTTCTTAATACATATTTTCAAATGACAGATGTTTCCACTACTTTAAAGGTTTAGTAATAGTTTGTGCAACTGAGAAATGCAAATTTTGTATATATGCCTAAGTTGTTTCACAAACTTCTTGCAAGTAAACTCTCAGAGTCTGTAACATTTCAGGCCATACCAGGTGTTCAGTACTTTCTCGTAAGTTCCTTGATTGCATAAAGTAATTCCATGCAAGTAATATTGGCATTTTAATGGGTATGATAATACAAAATATTGGGACATAACTTTCTGGTGCTGTGAATGTATTTGCAGTGTGAATGGTCCTTTGCTTATTAATGAAATGAAAATGTTGGTTAATAAAAACCACCAACAGCAGAGGCCATCAGATTTTGCCAACTGAAACATCTCATCAGAAAGCCAACAGTCAATTTTTTTAATTGCTTGTTTTGGTAAAAATAATTGCCAAGCATTTAAAGTCCCACTGGCAGATGATAAGTAGAGGTTTATTTCTAAGGTTATATTGGCATTTTTTGAGGATAAGATGCAAGCAGTGTTAGTTTATAGTGTAACAAACATTTTATCTTGTCTTTGTAATTAAAATACTTGCTAAATGGTCAGCAGGGTTTTTTTGGGAGTGGCAATAGCTTGATAGCTGCATCAAAAGAGTTGCAGCCAGCAGGTCGAGGGAGGTGATTCTCCCCCTCTACTCCGCTCTCGTGAGACCCCACCTGGAGTACTGCGTTCAGCTCTGGGGGCCCCCAGCATAAGAAAGACATGGACCTGCTCGAGTGGGTCCAGAGGAGGGCCATAAAGATGATCAGGGGGTTGGAACACCTCCCTTATGAGGACAGGCTAAGAGAGTTGGGGTTGTTTAGCCTAGAGAAGAGAAGGGTCCAGGCAGACCTTATAGCAGCCTTCGGGTACTTAAAGGGGCCACCATGAAAGATGGGGAGGGACTCTTTACCAGGGAGTGTAGTGATAGGACAGGGGGTAATGGTTTTAAATTTTTAGATTAGACATTAGGAAGAAATTCTTTACTGTGAGGGTGATGAAGCACTGGAACAGGTTGCCCAGAGAAGTTGTGGATATCCCCTCCCTGGTACAAGGCCAGGTTGGATGCAGCTTTGAGCAACCTGATCTAGTGGAAGGTATCCCTTCCCATGGCAGGGGGGTTGGAACTAGTTGATCTTTAAGGTCCCTTCCAACCCAAACCGTTCTATGATTCTGTGATTTCAGGAAAAAAGGGTAAATCAATATAAGAAAATTAAACACAGGATAATACCAGATCTTTATGTGTTTAACAGCCATTGTTCCACTGAAAGCAGTAAGAGTTGGGAGCACTTATAACCTGCTCATCAACTTCCCAGGTTTGCCCAATGAACTTTTTTTTTAAAAAAGAAAAATAAGGGGTGTCTTCTTGTAATAATTTCTCCAGGGTGATAATGTATTTTATGAATGTCAAAAGTCTTCAATGCTACTCGTATTCCTTTGCTTGTCAGGCAGTTACTTTGCTACACTTCCACATTAGCAAACATTTGATGCTTTACTTATTTTCAATAAAAATATCTAGTCAAACTATCATTTTATGTTCTTAATTAAATTTTTGCATAGCAGCTGGATTACTTGGGAATGCTTCTAATGGAAAAACAAGCTCCAGTAGACGGATAAATAATCAGGATTTGGATAGTAATCATCTATTTGCTTGATGATTATTACTACAATGCTATTCCAAAGAAGGGCTTATCACGTGGTTGCGCAATGAGAAGATGCAATTTATACAAAACATTTGCTATATGTATGTCATCATTTTTCTGCATCAGACAGTAATATGAGAAATAATTATTATTTCAGGTGTTCATTCTACAATTCTTTTCCTTCCATAATGAAATTCAACTACATGGGTTACATAAGTTCTTGGCTAAGCCACTTCAATTAGCAGAATTAAAGTCTCTTTAATTAATAAAATAGAGATTAATTTATCTAGGACTGAAAGAGACGTAATTGTCCATTGCTACATTTCAGCTATCTGCATTTTAAAATAAATTATTCTGAACTCTAATATGAACGAATCCCTACTGTAGCTATTTTGCAAGTGGTCAACCAGCAAAAATGATTGATTGCTTCTAATTCCAGAGGCAGATCATTCTCTCTCAACTTTAGTGTGAAGAGATGGAAAAAATATGTCTTCATTCAGGAAACAGGAGTGGAACAGAAATACGTGTTCCTTTTAGTATTGTAATTTCAAACTCAATCTTTGACTATATCTAGACATGGATACAAAAACCCAGACTGAAATTCCTTGAGGGCTCCCATTTGGTGCAATTGTCTGAGACTATTGGATTACTGTGGAAGAAAGGAATGGTCAGTCCCCCCTGACTGCCAGTGGAAAGAATGCCATTCCCTATGTAATAGCTGTCCAACAATAATGGGTGCAGCCACCATTGCTGACAAAGTCCAGGGCTCAGAAAAGGATCAACACTTTTTACAAAGAGAATTGAGGAATTTTTGTTCCAGAACGTTTCTGGCCGTTTTCCTGCATCTGTCTCAAACATAACAAAGTCTTAGTGGATTATAAATAACTCCAGGACTGTGAAGAGGCTAGTCTGAAGATTTTTATGTGAGATAGTAAGGAACTTTCTTGGAATAATTTTTGGAGTTCATCTGCAATACAATTAGGTCTTACTGCAAGCTATTTTTAAGAGTGGGTATTAAATTACTCATAAGGAGTATGCTGACCAATCTGATGGTTACCAACCTGGTTCCAGCAAATCTGGTGAGAGAGGATTCCAGGACTGACTAATGTGGTACTGCATATGGTTCAACTACTGTACTAGAGTCATGCTTTGCATTATAGGACATGCAATTCCAAGTAGCTGTTCCAAAACAACAGTTTTGGTGCTCAGATGATGACCTTGTTTACAGAATCCTGTCTTTGCTCACTTGTAGCCTTCCAGCTTAGCCCCTGACTCAGTAATTGGGACAGTTGTTCACTCAAGTTCTCTGAAAAATTCTGTGCCTAGGTTTTAGTTGTTTGACCATCCACCTGACATTTCTGAGATTCTGTTAATTAAAATTTTGCAAACCGCTTCTATGGTTTGGGGTAGGGGGTAGTGAGTTATCAAATCTTGCCAAAGAGTCTAAGGTCAATAATGATTATAGGCTAGATACACATGTTACTGCGCATCGTCTAAGAAAGTGCTTGATATTGTAAAGCAATACTTGTACCATGTTACGTGAATGATTCTGAAGGCTGTATTCTTCAGTCCGAAGGCCAGAATTTAAACCTACGGTAAAACTGCAAGCAAAACTAAGTTTCCCAGATGCCTCATAGGACACATTTGTTTACACTGTCAGCTCTGGATTTCCACGGCTTAGAGAGAACTGTGTCAGTTCCTGCTTAAGGGAAGTTCAGGACTGACTGCATGACTTCCTACATTACTTAACGTCTGTATCAAGTCATTGCTATTAATACAGCAAACTTATTATTATAATTTTTCTCAGTAATTTTAGCAAAATATAAACAAACAAACAAAATCCTTATGATAAACCTCTACCTTTCAAAAATTGGTACTCTGAGTAGAGGTACCAAAAGTAAGTGAACTGGCATGATTTAACTGCTCTCTCATTCCTTGAGGTAGTCTCCACAAAACTACGTTGATGGGATAAATCCAGTAGTACTGCAAAGCCTGTCCTTTTCTTTTTATGTATTTATTAAAAATTAAAATAAATACAGAAAAACAACAACACAGCAAAAACTTAGGAAGAAGACCAAAAGCTTTAGGAAAACTGTTCCCCACTGAATTTATCTCCTACTGGGGTTAACCCGTAATATATGCTTAACTTTATGTACTTTGGCACCACTGCAGAGAAGGTACTGATTACATTAGAAATAAAATTATGTTTCAGAATGACCCATAGAAGTCTTGAATACTGAAGTTCTAAGAAAGCCAAGTGGAAAAATAGAATTATTTTCAAATGGCAATACTTTTGTCCTCAGAAACGATTTGTTTTGGGTAAAGTTCAGAGTTCTTGAACTTGGTGTTGAGAGAATTTATGGACCTTGTTTGTCCATTCTTTCAAATCCCCACAAAATGTGTGTACATTAGCTACCAGCTGAAGAATACAGCCCTAGTTCTTGTTGACGAAGTCTGACTGATTTAAAGTGCTGCAAGTATGCTTGCAATGGCTTTAAAAAGGACTACTTGGACATTTCCCTCACAGCTTACCCAAACTCCCAGCACTTGTGCAGTTTTCCATGATTAACTAGGTGATTTCTTTGTGCAATATTGTTTTCTCTAGAATTTATATGAACTCAAATATTTATTTATTTTAACATTAAATAAGGGAAACTAAAACACTGTAGGAAAATAGCACTTGAAGTAAGAGCACTGTTCATAAATTGCTCCTGCAGATGTATGCAAAAACTGATTTAAAAAGAGTTGCTCTTGTGAATCAAAAATCTGTCTTAAACCTTTTAACATGATTTCACAAAGAAGTCTCCAGTGTAGCATTGCTGCTTATACAAATGCACTTAACATACAAATCAATTAAACCTTGAAAAAGGTAGCTGAAAAATAGATCACCGATTGCAAATTCAAAAGTACTTCCATAGGATTTAAAAAACAGCAGGACCAAATATTTAAAACAAAAACACCCAACCCAGAAAAAACACCTAGTCACCTAGTACAGTGTCTATTTAGATGCATAAAAGCTGTAACAATTAGAGAAGGTTAGTAAAGTGGATACTACAAATTCACTGCATGCACAGGATTGCATGACTTGAGATGGCAGGTATCAGAACGCCTACTTGATGAACCTGGAGAAAACTTTACATTTCTGCCTATAACTGCCTAAAGAGTTTGCCAACAGAGAGATTCTATAAATGGGAAAAAATACGTTAGAACTTGGCCTCTGGGTTCTGCTACTGTCATCCAAAAGGAGAAATATATCACAATAGGTTGGGAAAAAAGGTACTCTGTAGCAAGCTTTTTGTTTGACAGGAGTTTTAAATGTCTACTTTTTAGTAAATTTTCTTGAAAGGAAATCATAATTATTTCTATATGATGATTTTTCCTATAAAACCTTAAAAGGCAAACAAGTATAGTCTGCTTTGACTGTGGATTATTTTAATGGGTAGAAAAGGGTGGCAGAATTTTTCTAAGCAGGCAGATTGTAGTCTAGCAACAAATATGCCTTTTGCTTTATTGCCAATTGTGGTAATACCAGTGAGGACTGAAGCAGGTGGTGATGGGAGTAGTGACCTCAATATGGGAGAAATAAGAAATTTAAGTTCATGAAACAGACTAAATTATTCTACACATGATCATAGGATCATAGAATCATAGAATCATTAAGGTTGGAAAAGACCTCTAAGATCATCAAGTCCAACCATCAACTAACACCACCATGATGGCTAGTTTCAGGCTTGACACAGTATTTTCTTCTCCTGCCCATGTGAACTGTTTGACTGTTTGGATCTGGCTCCTAATATTGACCACAAGAATGAGAGAGTATGTTGGTTCTTATCATGGAAACTATAGTTTGCTAACAAGCTGAACTTGGTCCATTTTTTCCTGCTGATCACCAAACAACAGATCATAAAGACTTCAGATGCTATAAGCCTTGACTGTATTTGAAAATGTTGAATAGCACAGTATTAAAATAGTGGTAATCTTTCATATAAAGAAGCTTATTTTCCTCCATGCCATTGTCTCAATCTATTTCAGAATAAGAAAAGTGAATACTTCATTTTGTTGTCAGTTATATCACCAATTTCCCTCAGTAAGGAAGTCAGCTCTTTAGGTTAATGATGGCATTTAATAGTGGTAAATCAATCCATATCTACTTTATAAATCATGCTTGTTCCACAGAGTTTTTCTTATTTCTCTACAAAGAGAAAGCATCCAGTCCAATAACATCACAAACATTGTTTGATTTGGAAGACCCACAAATATGACTGGCTTCATACCACACAAACTGCTATACTGAACGGTGGTATTACCCACTTATTTATAAGCTAATGTTACCATGTAAGGCTGAATCAATTAAAAAAAAAATTTCCAGAACTGACAGGAATCTCTATAAACTTTGCTCTCTAGGAGACATAACAATAACATTCAGCCCAAATTAAGAAGTTTTTGGTCTTAGATTGGTTCAAACTATTTTGGGTGGAATTATACTGGGCTTTCTGTTTTTCAGTAATCTAAGCATTATGAAAAGTCTTTTTTCATATTTCATAAAACTCTAGAGAGAAACATAGTTTAAAGTTGAGTACAGCTACCAAACATAAACAATCAACCTTTTGCTAATTGCTACATTCAGTCTTAAGTCAAAATATAAGCCTCCTATATAGCTTCTACTTCCTGATTCCTTTTAAAAACTGTAATCAGTGTATAGCGTGCAATGTGTTTCCTCCTCTTGCTTTTTCTTTACTTGCTGATTAAATTGTCCATTTCAGGCTTCAGGGAATGAGTCTGAGAGTGAGACAAATGGATTTTCTTGTTTCCTTTTGTTTCTTCATCCTTTTGTTTCCCAAAATATGGCTGTCAAGAATCAGTACTACTTTGGAAGAATGCCAACAATTTATACTGATGGTCTGTCCAAACCGGGGTATTCAATGAACTGCAGTGTTAGTAAGAAAATTTTTGTTCTATTTCCTTACGGTGCATTACAATAGGAAATACTTGTAAAATATAAGGGGCATTATCCAGGGAGATTTTCAAAATTAACTGATGAGTGCCTTGAGACAGGTCAGCCGAAGTAAAAGTTGAAGTAGATTCACCAATAGCAGCATATTTCAAGGTTTACAGTGTGGCAACTCAGCAGGGAAGATGATTATCAAAACAAAACCACATCAGACCCCAAGGAAACCATAAAATACAGATATTTAGAAAATTACAGACTTTAAGGACTTTCCCACTTGAGTTAATTTGGGAAAAAAAAATAAACAACCAGAGATAGAGGCTTGTGTTACAAAAATCTAAATTGTGCAGAATTGATGTTGAAATTGATTTTTGGACAAGCTAAACATTATCATACATGAACAACCTTAATATTTGATTTCTTTTTGGAACTGTTGTAGTATACTAGGGACACTTTCCTCTCTTGTGATGCATGAATTAAGGATAGAAGATACTTTTGCATACTGTTTCAAGAAATTTTTGAGAACTTTAAATTACAGAAACATACATTTAATAGTTTATGAATTTGTGTTCTAGACCAGTATTAGTTTACCATACATGCGCACAGAACTTGCATACCCACTTTTTACAGACACTAAGAAAGTCTTAAAATATTAGTGACTATTTAGATTGTAGGCTTCAAGGAACTGTAAGATACTGTAATCTTATTGTGTATCTACTTAACAAAATCACAGCATAATTTTTATCAGTCTTCTTCAGTTACTGAGAATGGCATTAGTGGTGTCATTTTCTTAGCACAAAGAAAATTGAGTAACTATAGGTCATCTTTCATTAATACTTGTTATTTGTCATTAAAATAGTATTGCAAAGTATTGAGAGACGATATTAATGCAATCCTTTTAGTGGAAAATCAAAGCAAAAGTGATTTCATTTTTTTCTCATCTACCAAATTCTGACACAGAAAAAAGTAAGAGACATCTGGTAATGGTCACTATAAACCATTAAACTAGGAAAAAAATTAAAATTATAATAAGCAATGCATTTACTTTTACTGATTTTTAAAATGGAGAAAATGATCTAATTAGACAAGTCTGCATTTTTAAGGGACATTTTCCCTTACATAAGAAAAAATGTATAAAGTTAGGAATATTATATACTAATTCTTATAACCCAAAAGATACAGCTGTGCTTTAAAAACACAATGTAAATGTAATTACCTAATTTAGCTTGGTAAGAGCTACTTTTTCTTGGCTTTTTGCCCAGAATATGCTTATTCCTTCTGCAAAAACAGTATGGCAAACTCTAAAAAAGAAAAGGAACGTGTTGCAGAGAGGCAAACCAGAATACGTTCCTTATAAACATAACATACTTAAGGACTACTGCTTTCAGTAATCAGGAATAGAAATTTGCATTAAGCTGTACAAAGAGAATAATACCTTGAAGAGTCAAAAAAGTGAAATCTTCAGTTTATTGACAAAACAGGAGCAGGCAACCCTGGCCTGAGAGCGTGTTTGAACACCACTCTGGAAAGGGGAAAGGATCTCCTGAAGTCCTCAGAATCTGAATTTTCTTTTAGTATTATAGAAACCAATCAGATAACTACTGAATAAAACTTTATAGAACTTCATGAACTTCCACATATTAATATAGAATATTCAAAAGTTTATCTGAAGATTTTTTTTCCCCTTGTACATCCAAGAAGAAACTACCATCTGACAGTGGAAGAGTAACAAATGCAGAAAAGAGCCCCTAGAACTGCTGGTTTTGTCTGCTGAGGATGAATGTTTCAGAAATGTCCACCAAACTTTCAACTTTTATAATGATTCAGGCACAAGCCTTCTTTTTTTTTTTTTGTAACACATGGCATAACTTGCAAAAAGACTGATAAATGGGCATATGTTATTTACAAAAAAAAAAAATCATGTTCTATTGCCACCTTTGAGAACACTGTAGTCAGCTGTAATGGGACATATAGCCTAAACCATCATATTTGCTGTTTCTTCATGTAGTATGGAATATGAAAATTACTGCAGTGTACTGTTCCAGTGCCGTAATGCTAAATCTTTTTCATTCTATGTTTTTTAAAGGCACTGTTCATTAAATAAGTATCTATTCTATTAGATACTGGAGCTGTTTTGTCCATAGAATAGGTTCAGTAGCGAAAATAACCAGTTAAGTTTCCCCAGTTCATCATGCTATGGTATGTCATTCATGATTTGGATGCTCCGCCTTAGTTTTTGCCACTTTACGCCATATCTTCTCAGCACCTTACAGCAACTGCAGACAGGGCTGCCCAAAAGCTTATCTTCTCCTTCTGTACAGACGGGTGGGTGCTTTAATCTTCACTGTCCAGTCAACTCTTGATTCATTTTCTGTGATGACGCAGAAGGGGTAGCAGCTGCTGCCAACTAAACACGCCGCTGCACCGAGCCTAAGGTCACCACGCAGGCAGGGCGAACAACCACGTTTTGAGTGCAGAACCAAAGGCCAAGGGGCAAAGGCTCCATCCAGGGGCCGGGACTCCTCCGAGACCGGCGCCAGCCGGTGATTCCAGTGGCGTCGGGTTTCCGTGACTGGCCCGGTAAGGAAGAATAAGGCGCGGTGGCGGCCGGGGAGCCGTCCGAGGATGACCAGCCACTCCCCGCGGCACCCATCGTCGGCGGCGCCCCCTGCCCCGGCGCTGGGCCCCGAGCGGCAGTTACGGCCGTTACCGCA
>WAAD01002629.1:25854-38344 GCA_013389945.1 Fregata magnificens
AACGCCAACGGTCCCACCGGCCGCGGGGTCTCTGACGGGGGCGGCCGCGGAGCGGGCTGAAGTGAAGGGGGGAAGCCGCCTCCCGCCCTCCTCTGTAGAGGCTGCCCACCCGCGCCGAATATGCCTCGCAGGGGGAGGCAGGCGCTGTTTCCAGCTGGTTGACCGCCCTGCCCTCACCGGGGTTGCGGGGCGTGGAGCTGGCCTGGTGCCGGCGGTGGTAGAGCCTGGCTGCAGCGGTTGCTGCAGGTGATTTGTCTCTGTGAGGCCTGCCTTCATCTTCCTGACTCCTCCTCCGGTGCTGCCCCGAGGCCCTACCTGTGCCACAGCTACGCCCGCCAGTATTGATATCCGTGTGCTGTGGTGGCTGTTCTTACTGATGTGACTTAAGGGTTGCTACAAAAGGGGATTTTAAAAGTAATTTAGAGGAACAACAGGAGCCTTTGCTCCCTGCACCAGAAAATTGATATCCCTGTCAACAGGAAGGAGAACCTTGTGAGTAGTTCTCAAGCCCAGAGATTTGGAAATCTTGGCTATGGCTTCTCTGCTCCTCCGCTTCTGAGGCCAAACTGTGCATGGCCAAATTTCCAAACATTGTCTGGAATCTTAAGTTGTGGTGAAATATCTAGTCTGATTTTTCAGAGGTGCCTGTGTGCCTAATATCTGTTACTATAAATGGAGTTAGGTGTTGAAGTATTTCTGAAAATCTGTCTGAATCCTAAGACATCTAAAATGTTTTCTATAAATCTGGTCTTTAAACATTTTAGGTTTTGAGGCTTCTCATACGTATGGTAGGGTTGACTGTATCCTTTTGATACCTCAGCACCTCAGCTAAACCTTTTGCTCTGGGATACTCCCTTGATGAACTGTCTCTGCAGCTTTGGTTCTTCTCAGGAGACTATAGTTTATCTTACAAGCAATTTTTCTTTCCTATCTTAGCGATTCTTTTTGCCTATCAACTACACATTGTGAATGCATTTCTTGCCATCTTACTGCAGCATTTTAGTGCAGCTTTGGGTAGTTTTTGTCACAGTGCTTGAACGTCTGTTTCTGTAGACTTGCTTAATTGTTTTTGTTCTCAGGGCTGTTTTGCTTTCTTCTGCTCTTCAGATTCTGGTCTTCTGTGTACATTTCTTAAACTGATGACTTTGTTCTGAGTGCCTCCATATCCATGGCTTGAATGTCTAAATAACTGTTAGTGCTAGTGTTCTAGTACTTCATTGTTTTTTCTTTGGGGATGTCAGTTTCTCAGTCACTAATACAGGGAGCAGACTGCTGACCATTTTCAAACAGACTTTGCAAGGTAGACAATGTTTGTTAACAAGTATAGTAGCAAACTCCATGTTGGTAGGATTTGAAAGAAAAAGAATCACAGCAGTGTTCAAACAGGTGATGCCTGGACACTCAATGAATAGTAGATAATCCCAGAGCCTTTTTCAGAACCTCTTAAAGAGGATCTTGAGAATCTGGTGCAATTTTGTTTTATGCTATTTTGAAAGGAAAATGATTAAATAAGGAATAACTTACGTGCTGTCTGCCTCAACATGTCTTTGTGAATAGCTCCACCAATAATGCCTTCTGCTGTTAGTCTGTGACATCACAGCCTCCATGCTGATTCCTTCTACCTTAAAGCTGAGATGGTATTTTACTGTAGCTCATCTGAGGAGGTAGGTGGATTTTGTACATACCAGATTGAGACAGAGGACATTAAAATAGAGTCTGTCACCTTTGGGCGTGTTTTTATTCTGCCCATTGCTATAATTAAGTTTAAGGCTTCCTTCCAGTTTAATTCTACCTAGAGATAGAAATGATTGAAAACTGTGAGTATACCTGGTGACAATTTACATCTGTGATCTTCATACATAAACCTCCACAAGGATTTTGAGACATCTTGATCAGTCAGTGCCTCACTAGAACTCTCAATGTAGTTTAAGTACTTTTGCATTTAATTACCTGCTCCTTGATTGTTTTCTGCATGTCTTTGAAGACCGTGGACTGTTAGACCAGCTCCTTTGCATTTATTTCCAAGTGACACAACTACTGCCAGAGCTTGGTGAAGAATATATGTTGTCTAGACAATGTTAGCTGTTTATGTGGTGTCAGGCTGATGTTCAGGATGATGATAGCTACATAGATTTGTAGGTGCCAAAATACAATTATGCTATAATGCATATTTCTGGTCCAGAGGAAGAATTGGATCACAATCTTAAGGGTAATAACTGGCATTCTCCAAAAGTTTACAGAACTGTTAAGACATCTAAGTATGGTGTGTATCTGAGCAGTTGGCTTGATTCCTCCTGGCTTACTGAAAACCAACTTCCAGGAAAGCTTGCAACACCAGATGGAAAAAAGTTTGTGGTATGATGGAAACAAGCTTTCTGTGAATCTTTAAATGTAAAATTCACATTCAGGTTCACAAGGTGGTTGTTTCAGTCTGCAGTGGTCTGATACGCTTGTGTGTCTTGTCATCTGCTATTATCCATTTGTGCAGTTTTTGACGCTTAAATGCCCTTACAGGAAAGTTCTTTCTGCTTATGTAAAACTAATTTGATCATAATAATGAAGGAAAAAACTCTTGTTAAACCAATCTTGATACTTCTTCAGCTATGTTATTTCTTTTGTGTAGGGCTTTTTCCCTAGCACACTAGAGGTTTCAGGCTGCAGACAGTGTAAATTTTAAATGAGGCAGACTAAATCTACCTTTAAATGCATTGCAAGTGGTAGATTGTCTAAGAAGTGTTGCAAGGTGACTTTCAGACACTGTATTTTAACATCTGTTCCATTTCACTACTTTGTTGCTTTGATATTTATAATCCTAAGAATGCATCAGAAATTCAAGGTGGGGGTTGTTTTTCTGTTTTGGTTATCTCGCGCTTCTAAAGACTTAAGATTTATGTGGAAATAACCCTTCGTAAAAATAAATACCTTAAATTTTAAAGTTGAATTTAGCTTTTCTGATATGGCTGTCGCAACCTTAACCTTCCTTTATCCCTTTGTGTCCTTTAAGCAATGACACCTGCTCTTCAGACCTGAGTCTCCAGAAGTGGTGCTATTTTTACAGAAAGGAATTAAGTGACTTCTTATTCTACATTAAGAAAATTACATAGTATCTAGACTTTATGTACAGTAGGATTCATATTCTTTCTTCCTCAAGAGTTTGGGATTGACCAATGTGAAGAATTTTGTTTTTCTGACATAGCAGGCTTTTTTCCTTTACATTGGTCAGTTGACAGATTTATTTTTGGAGTGACTGAAATGAATTCTGGGGGTTCTGTCCACTCTTTTGATGAAACCGAGGCTTAAAAATGTAAATTCCATTATAGGCTATGGTTGGCGAAGCAGAATTACGTACCCATAAATTTCTTTTTAAGCAATCACAGAGGACTTTTTGAATTAAAAGAAAGGGAATTAAATTTATGACTTTGCATGTACTTGTTTGTTAAAGTGGTGATGGATATTCCTAAAGAGATTTTTAGGGATGGCATTTTTTTAGACATCTTCTTTTCAGCAGCTGGACGTGGCATCTGTCTGCCTTTGCATACATGAGGCTAATATTTCCTGTTGATCACAGTTACAGATACTGTCTAGTAAACTTTTCAAGCCTTTGAAACAGAGCTAGAGGAATGGATATAATATTTATAATAGTGTTTTGGATCCTCAGAAAGAAAAATGTTTCTCATGCCTGTATGATGCCTATATAAGAAAAGCTTTTACTATTTGTCATTAAAGTGACCACAGTTCAGTTTTTATATGTCTTTCAGAGAAGAATCCGGAAATGGCTTTAGTTTAAGTTGCTAATTTCAGTCAATACAAAATATGTCTTCTGTTATATTTGCACAGAGTTCTAAGTTTTAGTTTTAAGAAAATCAAGCATGTCCAAACTGTAGTGTTAACTTAGTAAAAAAAGATCTAAAATCTCAGGCAGTTTATGGAACACTGGCTTTACAAACCTCCACTTACTGAAAACAAGACAGGATTAAATCCTGATTTTTAAGGTTCCCACTAGCAACTCTGGTAATAGTTTTAGAATGTAAAGTTTTCACCTGTTCAGCACTTTTCTTGATCAAAGAACCAAATATGAATGTTTTAGCTAATTTTTGTAAATCTCCTTATCTGATAACATATGGCATTGTAATACTTCAGTATGACTAGTCAGGCAAGTTTTCAGGTGCAGCGAAATGTAAGTCAGGTCTTGTCCAATTCTTCTACCTTTAGACTCCAGGAATGTTGCTTCTCTTATTTTAGTTCAGTCCTTCTGGAAAAGGTGGCAGGTTTTTGTGCACATATGTAAACTAGTTTTAGGTCACTATGCAATGATAATGGTTGGGGCTTTTTGTTTGTTTTAGGAAAAAGTAGTTAAAATATGCTGGTAGCAGGGGTGGTTCCAAATTGTGAGTCTTGCTTATGTTCGTCTTCCGTTTGGATTATAAGGCCGTAGCAGAGACTGTACGGGGCAAAGCAATCGGTACAGAGAGTAGATTCCTTGTAATCCATGGAATGCAGTTGGAAACTGGCACTAAGGGCTGACAATATTAAAAACTATTTTCTTTGGAAACAAAGAATGTAGGGTGTGCAAGCACATGTTAAGGTACAAAACATCCAAACCCAAATTCTTCCAGTTGGGAAACTACTAATTTCAAGGCTGTAGCTCTGAATCTATTACTAGAGCTGTTGCTTTTACTTCAACAAAGGACTTAAAAAGGAATTTAATGTGATGTGTTATTTCTATAAAAGCAGTTCACAGTGGCATTACCACAGAGAGTATCAATGTTTGAGTATGCTTGTTGGTTGTATTTCAGTTTTTGTATGTATTGAAGAATTGTACTCTGATTATGAAGTATTGCATTCTTAAGAGCTGTTGTGTGGCAACACAGCCATGCCAAGGCACTATTGTCTTTTCATCTGAATAGAAGCAGAAAAATATACAATTTGCAATCATCTGTTTCAAGTAATGATAAATGTGTATGAAAATGTAATGAAAAATTCATACTTACTTCAATATGAATGTTACGAGCTGGAAGGCATGTCCTGTGAGGAATGGCCAAGGACTCTGGGCTTGTCTAGTTTGAAGAAAAGGAGGGTGAGGGGCGACCTCATTGCTCTCTACAGCTTCCTGAGGAGGGGATGTGGAGAGGGAGGTGCTGATCTCTTCTCCCTGGTGTCCAGTGCCAGGACACATGGGAATGGTTCAAAGCTGCGTCAGGGGAGGTTCAGACTTGGCATTAGGAAACATTTCTTTACCAAGAGGGCAGCCAAACACTGGAACAGGCTTCCTAGAGAGGTGGTCGATGCCTCAATGCCTCTCAGTGTTTAAGATGCATTTGGACAATGCCCTTAACAACATGCTTTAGCTTTTGGTCAGCCCTGAAGTGCTCAGGCAGTTGGACTAGATCATCATTGTAGGTCCCTTCCAACTGAAATAGTCTATTCCATTGTATGAACACTCTGGGGAGGAGGTGCAGCTCTGGGTTAGGATACTAAATAAATGAGAGCTGAAGGGGATGACAAATATTTGCTCTAAGCTATGGACTTTTCAAGAAAATAACTGCTGTAGGCATACTTGCTGTTGCACATGTTCTTCTGGGCACACTGAATGAAGGTAGGGGAAATCTGTAAGAAGGTGAGCACATTTAGAGATGCTTCATCTGTTGTTATGTAGCCAGAATAGGGGCCTGCTTTCTGGGAAAATCTCGTCATTAACCCTAGCTGAGGTTGGGGTCCATGTTTCCCTGGCACTATTTGGGGCTTTTCATAATGTCCAGAGGTGTGTCTGTCAGGAACTACCTCCTGAGCCTGGGTGCAGAGAATTACTGTTAGAGTCTGTAAAGGCTATTTTTAAAGTACTGGAAATTGCTCAGGGATTGCCCTGTGCCTTCATTGGGCAAAGTATATTCTTAAAGATTATGACGTGTAGGTGCCTCCTACAAATGAAGAATTGGGCTCCTGAATTCGCTGTCCACATATTTACATGAGACACATCTTCTGTAATGCTGAAGAAAGCTTAAAGGTTTGGAAATTTCAATGGATAAATGGGGTTTCTTCTGGGTTTAGGTCAGCATCTAAAGGGAACGGTAACATCAGGGCAATGTGATTCTGCAGTATATGATTATATAAACTGATCCCAGTTTGATTCAGGCTATATGGTAAAGCATTAGGAAAAATGTAAAGGAGGCAAAATGTATTTAAATTTTTTTTTTTCTACACAAATTCATTCTGAGATGAGCTGACTCCATTTTAGAAATGGGTTGTGGAGTCCCACAGAGTTAGTAGTTGTTCCTTAAGTGTCTGGTGGATTTCAGTTTTCAATTTGTTATTGTAGAATTTGTATTTATTGTCACTGTTTCCACTATGCTTTCCTAATGTTTTTATGTATCATTAATGTTACTAATAATTAAGGTAAAAAAAAACCAGTTTAAACATTTTATTAATTTTTATTAAAATGTTTGTTTAATTTATTTTTTTAAGTAAAAGTAAAAAAAATTCAAAGAAGTGTTGCCAATTGACAAACTCATTAAAACTTATAGGACCACTCATGTTAGAAAGGCGCAAGACTGTAATTGGCATTTAACAGTCCGTGGAGATATGAGAAATCGTTAGCAGGATCATGTTGTCATTGTGCTCATGCAGGTCCTGTTCTGAAAAATAATTAAGGGACTCAAGTCTTTCTAAGAGTCTTTGTTTTCTAAGTTGATTTTTTTGTATTTCTGATGCTCATTGAGTTTTTATAATATGGTTGTGATGAAAATGTTCTCAATATTTAAAATTAAATAAATGTTACTGCAGAAAGTATAAAAATCTATCAAATGGAAGTTCTTTTTTATGGAATAGAATGAATAATTTTGTATTGGAATTTTGTACAGGTATTATATTCAAAGATGAGAACAAATTATAATATGATTTTATAATTAGATTTTCAGATTGGGTTGTATCTGTTGTTGAGGCAGGTCTTTATCTTCTTCTAGGTAAACCTTTTGCCTTGTTTGGTACAGCAGCCCTTGTTTGGAATGCCTGCATTTCAGAAAGGTAGTGTTTTTACCTGAGGTCTTTGAAAGTCAGTTTTAATTCCTTTTCCACATTAGGTTTGCGATTACTGCGTGAGTAGTAGTAAGAAAATGGAAAGGATTTTATCTGTGATGTGGTAGGAGCTTGTAGCCAATGACAGTCCTGTTAAAGAAAATAATCTTTTGTGTGGTAGGGAAAACTTTCTGTGCTTCACTTCTAGTGGAGTTACAGACTGACTTTAGAGAGAAGTGGCTTCTAAGACAGTAAAGACTTTAGAAAATATTTTCATTGCTGACAGTTTCTTATTTTTTTGTTTTAAGGCAAAAATCTGTAAGTGATAATGAACATACCGTTCCTTATTAAAAAAAAAAAAAAAAAAGACAAAACCGACTACATGCATTCTGATCTGTTAGCACAAACCACTGATATTTATTTGGTGTCCATCTGAAGTTTTCTAGAAGTGTTGCAGCTTGTATGTTTTTTACTAAAAAAGTTTATAATGACATTGGCCAACCTGATAGCCTTCTATGATGGTGTGACTGGCTGGGTGGATGAAGGGAGAGCAGTGGATGTTGTTTACCTTGACTTCAGCAGGGCCTTCGACACTGTCTCCCATAACATCCTCACAGACAAGCTTAGGAAGTTTGGGTTAGATGAGAGGACTGTGAGGTCGATTGAGAACTGGCTGACAGCAGAGCTCAGAGGGTTGTGATCAACGGCGCAGAGTCTGGTTGGAGGCCCGTAGCTAGCAGTGTTCCCCAGGGGTCTGTACTGGGTCTGGTCCCGTTCAATATATTCATCAATGACCTGGACGAAGGGATAGAGTGTACCCTTTCAAGTTTGCCGACAATACCAAACTGGGAGGAGTGGCTGACACGCCAGAAGGCTGTGCTGCCATCCAGCGAGACCTGGACAGGCTGGAGAGCTGGGCCGAGGGGAGCTGAATGAAATTCAACAAGAGCAAGTGTAAGGTCCTGCAGCTGTGGAGGAACAAGCCCACACACTGGGATAGGTCGGGGGTTGACCTGCTGGGAAGTAGCTCTGCTGAGAAGGACCTGGGAGTGCTGGTGGACAGCAGGCTGATTATGAGCCAGCGCTGTGCCCTTGTGGCCAAGAAGGCCAACAGGATCCTGGTGTGCATCAAAAGGAGTGTGGCCAGCAGGTCAAGGGAGGTAATCCTCCCCCTCTACTCCGTCCTGGTGAGGCCACATCTGGAGCATTGTGTCCAGTTCTGGGCTCCCCAGTTCAAGAAGGACAGGGAACTGCTGGAGCAAGTTCCAGCAGAGAGCCACAAAGATGACCAGGGGACTGGAGCACCTCTGTTATGAGGAAAGGCTGAGAGACCTGGGTCTGTTCAGCCTAGAGAAGAGAAGACTGAGCGGGGATCTTGTTACTGCTTAGAAATATCTGAAGGGTGGGCGTCAAGAGGATGGGGCCAGACTCTTTTCAGTGGTGCCCAATGACAGGACAAGGGGCAATGGGCACAAATTGGAACACAGGAAGTTCCAGCTGAACATGAGAAGAAACTTCTTTACTGTGAGGGTGACAGAGCACTGGAACAGGCTGCCCAGAGAGGTTGTAGAGTCTCCTTCTCTGGAAATATTCAAAACTGGCCTGGATGCAGTCCTGTGCACCCTGCTCTAGGTGAACCTGCTCAAGCACGGGAGTTGGACAAGATGATCTTCAGAGGTCCCTTCCAACTCCAACCATTCTGTGATTCTGTGATTCTTAAGGAGTTGAGGGTAGGGCAGATCCGAATGCCTTGAAGACATAGTGAGGGGGGTCCAGAATCTATCACTTCAAAATCAGTGGTCCAAATTCAGTCCAGCTGCTTAGCAGACAAATTATTTTGTGTAAAATGAGCTGGGGAGTTTAGCAGGTCATACACACCTATGATTTTCATTTGTGTTAAGATCAAACTGCTGCTTGGTCAGTAGCTGTGAGATAAATTTTAGGACTGGCTGTTCAGTGTTCTTTATGTTTGGGTTGGGTGGGTGGTGGTTTGTTTGTGTGTTTGTTTTTTTTTTTTTTTTTTTAATGGCGGGGGGGCATTATTTGAAGTAGTCACTTCCTTATGGCCAAGATGTCGGAGTTGGGTACACATTTAGTTGGGCAGATGTGACATAGCAGCTGGGACTAAGACTGTATTTTTACTGTCTTTTGTGTATATTTTTGGTGAAGAACTCCAGGCACATCTGCTGTAGGACTTAGAATATAAAAGCAACTGAAACTGCTATCAAAGAAAAGTAAGATGGTGGGAGTTTTTTTTGAATGATTTTTTTTCAGTAAGATAAAGATCCTGCGTTCTCAAACATCTTAAGAGGTAAGGGAAGAAATACATTGCATAGTCTTCTCTGATGAGAGAAAACTATGACAACTGGTGCCCCTTTGAAATGTGTTTTATGCCTTTACTCTCTAAGCAACAGCAGACTTCAGTTTTGGTTAATGGTGGCTACTCTCTTAACCCAACTGCGAAAAGTGAATATAATCTCCTACTCCATTTAAATGCAGAACGAAACAGGTTGCTTAACATAGCCCTGGAAGTAACTTAACATTTAAAAATCAAATAAATAAAATCCCTTCATCTGAGAAGCAGAAACTAACAACCCATTGCAGCAACATCATGAACAATTTGAACTCAATATACAAGATTATGAAGGGATTCTCTGTAAGTGTGTTACAAGCCTTAAAATTAGAATTTTGTAAGCAATTTTTTGTCTCCTTCCCTGGGGATTATATTCAACTGAAATAATTCAAGGTAAAACAGTCTTTGTTCCACTGGTACATTGTTTAGATTCCTGTCTTCTACTGGGATGTAAAGTTAAAGGAAAAGGAGATGTCAGAAAACTAGCCTAATCTTCTGCATATGGTTTTGGCTACAGTGGGTGAAACATAGGAATGTAAATACATTAAGTGATAATAGACCTGTTAGGAAAACAAAATAAAACAAAACTGCATATGGTCGAAATGGGTAACTATTGACCAAAGGGAGGGGAGAGGGAAATGACATAAAAAAATTTGACTTGTTCATCTAACACATTTGTTTACATATTATATTTCTCTACAGCAGTTTCCTGATGGTTTGTGCAAGGGACTGTCAATGTCTTTAGTTAATGTGTGTCTGTACTAAGTTAGGCAGCAGATTGTTGTGTTGTTATGCTGCTGTTAAGCCTTGACAGAGGACATTGGTCAAGAGGTAGTATCACTGCTGCAGTTACAACTTTTTTTCTCATGTTGTTCTCCTCTGAGAAGTTTGTCCAAGGAGCAAACTTCTTTTCCATTTTCAGTTCTGTGTATTCAGGCTGAATATGTGGGTATTATTTTTCTGACTGCTGGCCTCTGCAGTAGAGGAAGAGACTAAAAGGCTTCTGATTTAATATGCTTCTGGTTGTGATGGTATCTGCAAAGTATGAGCTGTGAAGAACAGTGTAACTGATTTAAGTTATTGTGTATTGTGCTTTACCATCTATTTCCTACAGGTGTTTTTGTCTGATCACAGTCCATTGAAAGGCACATGAAAGCCATGCCTTGCTACAAGAAGCGTAGCTTGTATTTAAAAGACACTGAGTGACATAGGAGGTTTTTAGGTGTTGAAGGGATGAACGGTTCTGATTATGTTTGCTATCCCTTGGTGTAATAGTTGGTGAAATTTTTGTTCAGAGTACCATCTAGATCAGAGAAGTAAGTGATTTTTGGATGTTAAGTAAGTGTTATCTGTGAGAATTAATGTGTGTGAGAGAGTAGGTAATAACAGTAATAGATGACACTGATTAATTGAGCTAGGCTGCAGGTAAGATTTGAAGATTTGAAATATAAAACTTCCAAAGGTTTGGAAATGGTTTTGTGATGCTAGGTTGTTGTAGAGAGTTGAGGGACAAAACTAATTTGAACTTCAAACAGGGGACATGTAAATAGTACTTATTCATTGCTAGTCAATTCTTTTCTCTTCCAGGCCAGCAAAAAGGTAGCTTTTTATACAAAGGAAAATAGTACTGGCTGTGCTTTTCTGTTAATATTTCTGAAAAAAACTCTGAGGCACTTTGCATCTAAAGGTTGTTTAGTGGATGTGACAATGAGTCCTTAGCTCAGTTTGCAGTGATAATGGCAAGCTTAGTCAGATTGAGGTACAAACCAGCTAAACCAAAACTGAAGTGCTTTGAATATTGGTTTAGAAGTCCATACTAACAATATACTTTTCAAATAGTTCTGGTGTCTATGTAAATATGTATAGATGCCCTTGACAAATAAAGACAAATGCTAAATTCACTCTTAAGCCACTCCTCTTCTGCTTTCCATTAGAGATCCTATGGAATGGTTTATTTTCAAATGTTTCGGAGCCAAAAAAGTCAGCAGACTACTTGTATGCTGTGCTTGTTCTTGATTGTATTTGCTGTAGTTTTTGCTACAGTGTAATTTCTTGCACAGAATTGGTTGTTTGGTAAATAAGAAGGTGGTGTTGAACCATGCTGCCAATGCAAGAGCCTACTTTTAATCAGAAGTAATTAGGAAAATATTGATTATAGAGTTTGATCTATTTGAAACCTGTCATCTACTACCATGAAAAGATTTTGTTGCTTACAATGCTTTTTGTACATACTGTAGATTCTGAAGGTCTGTTAGCTTGTAAATAAATAAATATACTAAATAACTGCTAGATATACTAAATAATGTACTAAATAGTTAGAAGTTCATTCCATGTCTCCTTAAGGTTTTTGAATAAGATAAGTGTAGGTAAAAGCTATCTGATATTCTGTCTGCTGTTGCCAAAAAGCTTGGTGTTGTAGTTCTTTACAGTTGAATTTTTCCTCATTAAATACTTTGCCAGGACACACTGCTAGAATTGACTTTATTTATCTTGAGGTGGGGCTTGAGGGAAAGATCGGAATTGCATTACTTTGAATTTGTTTTAGTATCCTTTTATATTAAATACCTATGTTTTCACTGAAATATCTTTTATTTATTGCAGAACACAGGCCAGTAATTATTTTTTTTTTTAATTTCTGAGGAAGAGAGACCTACAGTCAACTTATTTGCACTAGGCTTACTCTTTTTTCAAAACTTTAACACCACTTTCCTATGTTACAGTTCTTGAGTTTAGTGTGTGTGTATAGAGAGAAATAAACTGGAAATCCTGTCTCTGAGGATTGGAATTTAGTATAGTTTTAGATGGAAAACAAAATATTTTAGCATACACTTGGCAGTTAATCTTTTAAAAGGACTTTCCACGGGGTGCAACTTCTGAAATTATGCAGAGCTTCTAAAGAGGTTTCCATGTGATGTACATGCCACAGTCGGCTTGCTTTTAGTTTATAAACTGCCGGAGTGAAAATCAGTATCTTGGCCTGATCAACCACAGACTGAAGAAAAGTTGTACTTAGTTTGAAGTGCTGGTTTTCAGTTAAGTCTTGTGGCCTGTGATGTTTTCTGCTGGTGGGTTTCCAAGTTTTTCCTCATATTTCTATCTGTTACATGGTAAACAGTTCGGTTTACT
>WAAD01002631.1:0-78634 GCA_013389945.1 Fregata magnificens
GTTCTTTCTCAAACACTGCATAACAAAGGCAGATATTCCACACTGGAGACTTCAGGCCCTGTTCCCAGCTCTGGCCTTGTACAATGTCTTGGTTACTTAATCTGCTAGAAGAGTTAAATCATAAAAAGAGTAGATTTAGGAGCGCTTTGAACGTAGCAAAAGGGATATGAAGTCGATGTACAGGAATGAACAAATGCTAGTAGTGCTAATAGAAGAGAGTCAAATGGGTATCACACTTTGAGAATTTAGAAGATTTTGATTTTTGCAAAATCTTACAAGACCGGGAGCAGACCAAAGGAAGAAGACTAGCACACAGAAAGTCAAAGAAGCAAGCCTGGGGGTTAGAGGGAAGTGAACTGAATGCAGGAAAAAATTAGATCTATCACTTTGTTTAAATGCTTTGTGCCTGAATAGAACACCACTTCAACCAAAATTTTGGCAAGTGACCCCCAACTGAAATCTAACAATAATGAAGATTAACTGAAATGTGAATCTTCAGTTCTTCCCATAACAGTAATGAGCAATGAGTTCAAAATACAAGGGATCTGAATACTAGGCTTTGCTCTGACAGTGATCCATTGATTTCTAGTCCATAAAATCAAGATAATAAAGCTTTCTTTCACCTACAGAGATAAAGGAATGAATGTGAGCTACTCAAATAGTACTGTGATGAGCGTTCTGCAAAGGACCATGAAAAAAATGGACAGCTAGAATAATCCAGGCTCTTTCAATAAGAATTAAAAGAATAAATATCAGTCTCATTTCTCCAGATACCATCCATTCCCTACAATGAAAAAGGCAGGTGCCTGCTGAAAAAGGACCATGAGGTAATCAAATTAAAGATATTGGTGCAAAGCAAATATTTAAGGAAGTAAAGTACAGCTGACCATGCAATCTGGTTACCAAATTATTTTAACTCATACTTGATTCTGAAACACAACAATGTTGTTTGTATGCAGACTCCAGTTCAAGGGAAGAAGTAATCAGAGATGGGCTCTGATGCACAAAGGTGCAAATGTTTTCTCAAAGGTTTAGGGTTGAGACTCCTCAGGCTGGTATGCAGAAGCTTATTTGGTCACACTGTGAATTTAGTTTTCAAGAGTAATCTTAATTTTTTACACCAATACTTTTTTTACAAAGCTCCTGTTTACAGTTCTTGTTTGCTTTTGAGTTAAATCACATTCTAGTAGGATAACTAGGAAAACAGAAAGAAATTACATCAAAAGTTTGCCTGGTTCAGCTATTTCACATAAAATGAATTTAAATTCAATTACTTAGCCTATGTATTAATAAAATTAAAAAAATAAAGGTAATTGCAGCTGTGATATTTGGGAGTATACATACATAATTTTTTACTCATATTGGACATTATCTATTTCAATATGAAAAATCTTCATTATACCTTAGCAGGTACCATGTTCTATTTAAAAACATCAAAATACTGTTCTCAATCTATATTTGACATCAGCCAGAATGTTGTCAGCTGGCATTGCAAATACAAATGTGACAATCTGGTCAGCATTTCTCAAATTGTATTTATACAGTAGTTTTTTCTTTTGGCTTAGCAAAATATTTGGCTTTGTTTTATATTAATATAGCCCTTTTAAATTCATACATTATAAGTGTTGATGGGGATTTTTTTGCTTTGTTTTGTTTTCTGCTAACATCACAGAAATGAGAATCTTACAAACAGAAGTATCCTCATTAATTAAATTACATTAAATACACTAAACATTCATGGACACACTTTTTTGTAGAATAGAGACGAAAAATGTGTTTCTTTATATAAAAAATTCTCATTTTGGAATTTATAAAATACTATAAGAATTAGAATACCTCACTTTCATCTGTCAAGAGTAATTATTTTTGTAGTGTGAAAAAATTCCCCTTGGGTGACTAATGTCACATGGGGTATACTAAGCTGAAATGTGTAAAGTAGCATTGTTACAAAAGCCTTACATTAATATTCACAAACCTTTTGGTCTTTCTGTAAGCACATAATGCATGCATTTAATGGAATTGTTCCAGAACTTCATCGTTACTGCTTACAGTAACACAATATACGTTTTTCAGCTCTTCCACACACAATTCACTTAAGTCCCAAGCCTGTTTCTCATTAGAGCTTTCTGAAAAGTCTACACTATATTGTGCAGCCTACGGGTAACATAATGCAATTCATAACGAAAAATGATAGTATTATCAGTCTGTTTCATCATTACTATCAACAGTCAGCATTTAAAAATATTACCACACTGTTTCAATACTTATTCCTGGAAACACGTTTCATATGTTTCATATTACCATATTATTTCATACTGTTAGCTACCAGAAGAATATGGAGTAAGTTATAGGTATAAACCAGTTCATTAAATTCCTAGATTTGATTATACATTAACATTATACTTACTGAAAAAGATAACCATAATCCATATAAATGCCTCCAAAGGAAATAGAGAAATTCTCGGCTGATTTCTGAATTCATGACTTGCGTATTCTGCCCTTTGCTCTGCCATGTTCATTATTCATGACTCAGGATAACAGATACCAGTACACATTAACATTTAAAATTGAAAAGTGAATTCAATTTTTGTACTTTTTCCTACCAGTGGAATATTTTTCAACTACAGGCAAAAAGCATTTTTGTGCATATGCTAAAACACTTCTCTAAACCAAGTTCCATATTTTAATAAAGAGCTTCCCATAAGCCAACATTAGATATCAATCAATCACATACACTTCCTACACTGGATTTCCACTCTCAATTGCTAGTATTTTTCAGCCATTTTCTCTGCAGTGTTGTAAATGCCTGGATAGGATGCTGGGTAAAAGAAATCAAGCATCTTATTTCTTAGGAACTGGCATAAGTGGAAACTCTTATACAGCTCTTACTTTCAAAATGAGAACTTCAGCAACCAAAACACCAGAAAAAGGCAAGGTGACTGTCCTAGACAAAAAGCAAATGTTGTCAACGAACATCACAACTAGAACTGAGACTTCCAGTCATTGCTCAGCTGAAAGGCAGTACAAAAATGTGGAGCTCCACACTGAACTTTCAGGGATTTCTAGGTGAAATCTGCCCATATTACAATTTTAAATGGCAGTTCTTGTCACCAATTTCACAGTAAAATCAACCTGCTCCTTAAGACCTTCTTCAGGATTGTACACCTCCAACTGTAAATTACTCTGCAAGTAGAACTTTGCTGATGTTTGGCAATGAGAAGCAAACCAGCTCATTCTCCCAGCTCCCTGGGCTGCTTACGAGAAGCCCAGCAAAAAACAGGCTAGCAGAAAGAAGAGATTTGACAGGGATAGAAGGTCTTTGCACTAAGATGCCAATTTTACAGTTGTCTTTCAGAGGAAAAAAAGCCCTTTCAGCTGTAGCTAAAGAAGATAGAACACGTCATTGTTATAAATCATGAAGACCACAAAACAAAGTATTAAGAAATGGGAAATGCTTTGTCGATGTCAAGTTCTCTGTTTCACCTTGACTTTCCTTTCTATTTCTTCAGCTGTGAGTTCTGTGTAACACTGCAGAGATACCAGGTATAAGCAAAAACCCATAGGTAAACTCTATAGCAAGCTTAGATTATTGCATAGTACATACTCTGCGTCTTTTCTAATGACTTGATTGCTTAGGAAATGGGAAAAGTAGCTTTATCATATTTGTGAAACATTGGATTTTTCTAGTTGTTCTTGAATTTACTAATATTTCTACATTTTTCCTTTTGAAATAATAATAAAATTATTTGTATTGCAATTTCAAAGTTTGCAATGAAGGCCTTCACTGATAAATTTCTCTGGTATAATGGACTCATGTCATATAAAATAAATTATATCTTATAAAATATTGGTAGCATTTAACACGTATTTACAGATTCATGAGGACTGCTGTTATATACCTGCCTGTTTCCTTCATCTAACACTAACATAGCAAATTTCACCCTTAGATCACAGAATACTTTAAAAAGAAGATCGTATCATTCACAATGCATTTCAAATTTGAAAGATTAGGTAAGCAAGAACGTAAAAGTGGGAATTTGTTTATATTTATTTAAGAGTATAGCATCTAACAAACTTGAGGGGGAATAAACTTCAAATTTTTGTTCATAAATTCTCTCAAAATTTTATCATTCAAATGTTAAAAAGAAAGGAGAAGGAAAGAAGTGAAGTATGCATTTACTTTCTCTGTATGTAAAACTGCTTATTTGTATCTCTTTTAGTCATTGAGCTGGAGGTGGGATTAGTTCTGTCTGACACACACAGGCAAAAGGATAAATGTTCAGAGTAGAAAATGTGCCCCACCCCCACTACAATTATTTTTCTCTTCAAAAACATGTATCATCCCATGCTATTTGTTGACGATCACTGCACTTCAGGAAAACAGAACAGTATTCCAGAAGCTGAAATTGCAATAAAAGATTCAAAGTTCCCAGACCATTTGAATTCTTTCTTTTACAGTGGCCATGCAGTGAGCAGCCATGAGAGAACTTGGAGGATTTGTATTAGCAATGCTTTTAGCCATTTTAACAGTCCTACTCATGTCAATGACAGGCATTAACTTCACGATCGCTGTTTGCTGCATTGCAATTCTGTAGTCTTACGTGCAGATCTAGGGTGTTAGCTCAGATTTACTGCCCTCCTATCCTACTACGCAGACCTAGATCAGCCCTGTGTCCCAATTCTCTTTGTGCAAATGCCTCTTACCAGGTCCACACAGTTCTCATTTTTCTTCCTTTTTGTTGCTACCACTTTTTTTTTTTCTCTCTCAGCTCTCCATTCTAACTGTTTTATCCCCTTTTCTTTACTAGGGTGCCAGAAGAAGCAAAGACTGATTCTGCTGTATGACTCTGCCTCCTCAGGTTGGCAGACACTTTCTGACAATCTCATTATCCAAATTTTTTCATAGCATTGGGCCATAGTGGCATCACTGTTAGGAAATAGCTTGCCCAATGTTTTACCACCAAAATACCATGGAAATCAATCCACTGTGAACAAATTGTGAGCAAAACAACATAAATTTTTGCCCATGATATAAAGGTTCCAAGTTTTTCAACTCCAGAATGCAATCCTAATTTAATTTCTTTTGTGAATATGAATACTTTGCTTGATCAAATCTTATCCTGTGGCAGAATGATTTTTTGAAATTTAGTTAGGTCACAAACANTGTTCATTGATGTCACAGAACATAACAAGCAAACAGAGGGGGTAAATGCATAATTTTTCACTGACTACAGATTTTCCACATTCTAGATACACCTAGTAATAAAGGTAGTCTTCAAAACTGCTCAGCAAACTCTGGTGTGCTTACAGACTTTGTCAAGGTACTAGGGAGTTTTGTTTTCTCAGTTTTCAGTTATATCCCCCAACTCTTTTCCATAGTTTATAACTGTTATACTGCAACTGTCATGTGTGGCAAATCTTCACAATTTGCATTCATAAAGAAAATCATTAATACTCAGGTAAATTATAGGATAGAAAGAAGGTCACAGCTAACAAGTCTGCCCTTTTAAGTTCACCTCAGCAAATGAGCACCGCATTATAATGATGTATTCTCTTGTCCTTTCCATTTTTAACAAAGAATGTGTTGTGCTGTTCTCCTCACTGCCTTAGGAGAGCATCCCATCCCAAACAAACTCTTTCTGTGTATGTGAGTAATGTCAAACAAAAGATAAAAATGCGTAGGTTGCTTATTAATAAGTTGAATCAAGAAACTAGTTATGAAATATAAAAGTCCCTGTAGATATAAATGTCTACAACTGCAAAATAAATTCTGGGAGATTAATTTAGATTAAACACTTACAATATTTCATTGTCTTCATGCACTCACTCTGACTGAACATAATATTAAAAATTCAAAGTCTACAATCACATTACCTCAGCTTTAGCATACTTAAGAATTTGTTGTGCCAAAACACTGGTTTATTATTTTCTAGTCAAAGTGTCTGGCTAAAAGCAAAATATTACTTACCTTTTTTTCTTCTATAATTTATTCAGACTGTGAGTGTTTTGTTTCATGAGGAATACACATCAAGGAAGCAGAACACATCATATGCACTTTTGAACTATATTACAATCCTACATTGTATCATCCCATAAATCAAGTGTTATGACACAACCTACTTTAGAAAAAAGAATGTAGATGACATGCTTTTTACTGCTTAGTCATATGTGTGATGCTATAAAAAGATGTAATCCTTACAACCTTCTTATCAGAGAGATATTTTAACCCTGGACTTCAAAAGTGCATCTGCTATCTACTACCAGTTTGAATTTCCCTGGCCTGAATATTACTCTTCCACCAATATACTTCTCTCTTGCACCACTGAAACTATATTTATGATGATATTTTTTCTAAATATTCTCAAAAAAAGAAACTGTCAAAAAATCGTTAAGATAACTCACCAGGGCCCTCATATGGGAGTATTTGTATAAATGTAATTCAAACACTTACAAATAATATCAATGTACTTGAAAATAAGACTAAAAATTTCAAAGATGAGGCATAGCTTTACAAAAACATTGCAGTCTGGGCACAGATGCAATTAACAATTATGTGCAGATGATTTTCATGGCAGAGGTACAACTGCTTTACTTAGCCACATCTGCACAGGCATTTGAGAAAAGACTTAATCCAGTATGCCAATTTGCTATCATAACTCTTAACAAAGGTTTATAATACTATTAATAAATCTGATGGTTTTTTCCTCTTAAAGGAAATAATTAGAGTTTTCTTAAAGGCAACAACTATTTCGTTCAAAATTGTGGCTCCCTGAAAAATTGTTTTGATTTTCAAGACTTTTTCAAAATAAAATTTAGGAAAAAAATAAACACTGTCACTGAAAGTGTGCAAGCAAGCAGAATACCTTCTTCTTTATTTCTCTTTTAAAGTTTTGTAGGATTAAAAATATCAAGCACAATAAACTCCAGGTATTATATGGATCCTCCAAATAAATGTGCACTTGCCAGTCAGATATTTAAATATTTCTCTATTGCTTAACAATCTTTTTTCACTCTTGCCTGTGCCCGACATTATAATTTTCAGCCAGCTCCAATTTTATGTTGTTTTACTTGAGAAGAAGGTTTCTTAAGAAATCTGAGTCAAATGACCACTTAGCACTTTCACAGACTGTATTACTGTCATGGTTACCTTCTACTGGCTTCCACCAGAAAAATCTAGGCTGTGAGCACAAATCTTTGCAAGAAAGTGGCTGAGCATTTGCATTTGCTAAAACAGGTTAACTTGAGGGCGCTCAGATTAACTGGATCCATTTTTGTAATTAAAACATAAATCTTTATTCCAACTGATGCGTATGAGAAATTTCCTACTAAATTCAGGGGAGCCAAAAATATTCTGAGCAGATGAATTCAACAGAAAACAATCTCAATCTAAATCTTTGCATAAACTCTTCAAATGAAAGTATAAATTTATTTTAAAATAACCTTCTTTTCCTCTGCATGCCTGGAGATGACCTCCAGGATGAACTGTTCCATCACCGTTCCAGGGATGGAGGTGAGGCTGACTGGCCTATAGCTTCCTGGGTCCTCCTTCTTGCCCTTTTTGAAGATTGGAATGACACTGGCTTTCCTCCAGTCCTCAGGCACCTCTCCTGTCCTCCATGACCTTTCAAAGAGGATGGAGAGTGGCTTGGCAAGAACATCCGCACTCGTGGGTGCATCCCGTCGGGGCCCACGGATTTATGAGGATCCAGTTTGCCTAGGGGATCCCTAACCCAATCCTCCTCAACCAAGGGGAAGTCCTCCTTACTCCAGATTTCCTTTCTCGCCTCTAGGGGCTGGGGTGCCTGAGGGCCAGCCTTAGCAGTAAAGACGGCATTCAGTAACTCCGCCTTCTCTGCATCCTGCATCACCAGGGTCCCCACATCGTTCAGCAGTGGGCCCACAGTTTCCCCAGTCTTCCTTTTAATACTGATGTATTTGAAGAAGCCCTTCTTCTTATCCTTGACATCCCTTCCCAGATTTAGTTCCAAGTGGGAAATAACATTAGCAAATGTAAATGAGCCAAAACACCTTATTTCATTGCCTCTCCTTCTCTCCAGGAATAACAATTAGCACCTGTGAGAGTCCCTTTAACAGGTGGGTTTATTTTTCCTTGTGAGGATGTTACAGAATATGAAAGAAAAAGAGAGTTGTTAATTATTTAACTTTCATATTCCAGTTATTTAATTCTTTTCTCTTTGTTTGCAGGTGTTACAGATGCCAATAGCCATAACTGAAAGAATTCTTTTTCTGTGAAAGAAAACCCTTTATCAAAGCCCCACAAACCATAATGAACTGTTCTGCTGCTATAACAGTGAAAGTAAAGTAGTATCTTTACACATATTATTCCCATCTTAATAATAGGTATCGTCTATAGAGTTAAAGGGAGCAAGGTTGATATGCTGGTTTAGATTATGATCTGATAAACTTCATTAGAAAGACATCTACTTGCACTTTAATCCACTCTATCCTGCAGGAGGCTAGCAGTATTAGCAGAAACGCACAGAGCCAAAGCAAAGTTTCTCAACTTTGTAGACAGAACTGAATTTTTCTGCCCTGAGGGCTAGTAATGTCCCATAGTAAGGGTCAGGGAGGCAGAAGAGATGGAGCTGAAGACAAGCGTGAGAGTAGATTCAGAGCCAGCTTTGTTCTTCCTGCTTCCTCCAGGCCATGGCTGTCACTGCAGCTTGAGGAGATCGCTCAGCTCACCCTCTCCCTCTCTCCAGCAGCAACCACTGCACCAAACACTAATCTCTCTTGCAGCAGCAGCAACAGCAAGCTCAGCATGCAAAATAATCAATGGGGCAATATCACCAACCCTGATTATCCTGGACTGCTGCCTACTTAGATTAGTCCTGAAACCCATCCAGGACATTATCTACACGGTCAGCTGCAAAGTCCTACATGCTTACTTCTTCTACCACCTCTGCCAAAGATGCACAAACAAGCCCTCAATTGGAAAGGACATAATTGTATTTACACAAACTGTGATCATGCTAGTAAAACCAGCCACTCTACTGAGCTTATTATCAGTCACATACTAACATGTGGAAACGGCTGTTGAACTGGAGTTGGCAAATGCCCTTCTAGTTCAGACTACAGAAGGGGCTAGCATTTAGCTCTGTGGATACGTTCAAGTGCTAATTTTACGCATTTGCATCTTGTTAACAATTCAAGCCAATCCAGATAACAGCATACATCAATCTTAGAGACACAGAAAATTCTGTTCTTTTTAGCAAACCTGAAATACTTGGTGCCGCATTTATTTTAATAGTCTCAATATGTTACTTCTACATGAAAAGGCCTTGCAGAGTATGTGATGCCAGGTTTATGGAGTGTCCATAGTTTACCTAAACTCTAATTTTTGCTTTGGTTCATTGCAAGGATAGAGAATACCTTTACAAAGCATTTCACCCTCTGCTCCTTCAGGCTCGTGTTACCTGGTGCATCACAAAAATGACTACAGCTGCTCACGCTTTCAGGGAGGTATGTTGATTCAGCACAAACCCTCCCTGGCATCAGCCTGCAACAGGATCCACTCTGCTACCAAAAGCTTAGCGTTCACTCCACAAGAGCTGGCAAGAGACTTTTCTCTTTCTCACACCGCCTCCCCAGCAAGTAGGGTGGACTCCCAAGGAGTTGGGAGGGGACACAGCTGGGACAGCTGGCCCCAGCTGACCAAAGGGGTATTCCATACCATACAATGTCATGCTCAGCAATAAAAGCTGTGGGGGAAGGAAAAAAAATCTGAAAGAACACAAGTTCTTCTGCACTCCAGAGGAAAAGTACTTCATGTCTGTTCTCACTCTTTGATAAATGCATTAATCAAGAAATAATTATGAAATTACCTCTTTTATTTTCTTTCTTTGATACTTGGCTTTCAGTTATCATAAACTTCATTTTTTTTCACTTTTAAATATTATCTGAACATGTTAAGTCAAATTATTATGGCTTTTAGATTTGCATGTAGTAAAATATGATATTGAACTTCAACCACTTCTTACAAATTAAATAATTCCAAGTAAATTTCTAATTTTCAAGTATATAATAAATCTTTAACGAATAATTTACTGAGTCTAATTTTAGAATCCATATTTTCTCCTCAGGTAATTTTAGGAATGCCTCCCTTCACTGATTTTAAATTCACTAAGCATATTTTTCTAATAAAATGAATAGTTAAATCATAACATCATATAACATATTCTCTTATCACTGGGATGATAATGATAGACATAACCATTATCCTCTTGATTTCTTGGATACTCATTTTAAAGGGCAAGAGAGTACTTAATCTAAATGCAATTGGTTTTGACGTTTTCTTCCAATAAAACTTATCATTGTCTTTTCTGTAGATCTTTTCCTATATTAATTTTTATTTAATTTTTCTTTAAATAATATTTTTCTTTAAATAATATTAATCCATTTATAGGTTTGCTAGCTCACAACATCTAAATGACTATACTGAAAACCTAAAGCAAATCAGCCAGTTCATACGTAGCACACAACAAAGAATATTCTCAAACAGAAATGTCATTCTTTAATTAAAACACAGTAGTATTTTCGCTGCTCATGTCTTCACATCTTTTAAATTCAAAACTCCTCATATTAAAAGGTTGAAAAGACATCTAGCTGAACTCCAGAGCAGAGCAGTTAGGAGATCTGTTTAGGGATCGAACTAAGACTATTTTATCTTTTTAGTTAGGTTGAGTCCTCATAATTATTAATGAAGATGCATACAAACTTAGTAAGACAAAGTTTTGCTATTTGCAGCAACCTTAGGAGCCCAGATTACAAACAGATATGAGTGTTGCTCTCTGTTTCTGTTCCCATGCAGTCTTAGGCAAATGCAGAATACTTTATGATTAATACCACTGACTTTACCAGGATGATTTAGAATGCATAAAATTAAGCCTCTATATCTTTCAAGATGAAGGTTTAAAACACATGCAAGGCTCAATGAATGTCTGGAATCTAAATCCTCACCTTAAATGACAACAGAAATAATCTGTTGAAACGAACCATTAAGAGACATCATAGATTCTCATCTCTCCTTCACACAAACACTGGATGCCTTTCAAGAAATGCCCTTTGATCAAACACAAGATGTTCTTCAGTCATACAAGTTATTGAGCCCAATAACAAATTAACAGCATGACACTGAATGGACTGTGATAAATAGCAGGCTGTATTACATGTTGTAATGATAATTATGCATTTTAAATTCTGTGAAGCTATAAAAATGGTTTAGAAAAAAAAGCAGAAATACTACATAAGTACTAAAGCAGAGCTTTCCTGCTCAATAAAGCATTGTCAGTTGACCAAGGTAGGCTCTAGACAGCAATGTATTAGTTCTGTTGCAATAGTACCTAAAAGCAGCAGTCAAGGATTAGGGCCCTCTTGAGTATGCCTCAGCCTGTAATATGGAAATGCAGCAACTATTTTGTGCTTCTGTTTTTATCATAAATAGTTTGCAAGTACATGATCTGATGGGGCTGTCTAGTTCAGCAAAATCTGCTTTATTTTTACAGGGAATATAATAGCCAAAGCATTTGGTGGATTAGGCTACATAATACCAAATGTAAACCTCTAATAGGCAGGCCAGATCCCTGGCCTTGAAAAAGACCTACTGTGCACTCCTGAGCCATCAAAGAGGGTTTATCTAGCCATCTGATGAATTGGCCAGTGTGAGAAAGTTTTGCGGTAGCATAGAAATTAAAATGCCAGGTATTTGGCATATACTTGTGGAACCAAAATATTTCTGCACCACAGCAAGTCTTACCTAATAAAGTATAAATTGGAGAGGCAAAAGCATATTTACCTTTCCAATGAACACCAGGATATCACAAGCTGATTTGATACAGTATAATCGCAGCTGTGCGACTGTTAGACTGCAGGTGTATCCACCATGAGTCACACTGAGATCCTATCCAACCTGTCCCCAAGAACAGTAGAGCTTTAGGGAGCTGTTGTATATATAACTTCAGTTACATGTTAAATAAACAAACACGGTGAGTAAAGATCTACAAATTAACACAGATCCAAAACCTCAAATGGAGGGGAAAGTGCAAATCCATCAATTTATCTTCTACAACTGAGTTGAATTCCCTTGCGTCATTCACTACTAGACAATCCATTTCAAAGTTATTTACAACCCCTCTTGACAAATATGATTAGAAAAAATTTGCCAACCGTACTAGCTGTTCTCATAGAAGGATAAATCTTTAATAACTTCCACTCTTGCAGCAGCAGAGCTTTCAAAAGGAAGTTGGAGAAAAAACATCTAGCTAGAAGGATCTAAAGAACAACAAATACTCAGAAAACTGTATACAGCAGCAAAAAAAATAATGATGAAATATATCAGTAAACTAAAAAGATATTGAAATTTATTTCACAGAATGCAGTGTCTGAAGTTCTGCTTTGTGAGCTTGCTGATCCCATTGCTATAATCTGATAAGGACCATGTCATAGTGAACAGGAGAGACAGTTTCTATGGCTTGTTATTGCCATAGAAATCACTTAATAATGTTGTTTAGTGCATCTGTACCAGAGGCCTTGACTGTAGGAATTTACTCAAGGAACAATATTTTTACAAGTCAAAATAAATTATGATAATGAGCTTAAGAAAATCACAGAAAGTACTATCTGAACAATATTTAACATATTATAATTCTCCCCAACCAATATAAGGAGTAGCTCAGTTTAAGCATGGGTCCGTGATGATCTGTTCCATAAGGAACAAAAAATTAACACATGGCTTTGGCTGAAAAAGGTGCTGTTTGAAAGGGTATTACACTATTTTTCTTTAATACAACAAGAATTTAATATAGAGCTCTCACTCAAAATTCTTCAATTATTTGGTACAACTGTTAAAAAACTTCTTGTTTGGAGCATATTTCAACTTGTCAGAAAGGATCTACCTTCAACTGTGCAGACAGAGGGAAAAGTGTTTAACTTCTCTTGAAGTAGTATGGGTGAATGAATCTCATTTTTCCCTGTACATTTCTTCCTTCCTCAACCTTGGCTTCCCCTTGAGCAAGAGCCATTTTGAATATTTTAACAATTCCTAATATGAAAAAACCATATAGCAGGGGGTGGAAGCAGGTAAAAGAAACACTTGTTCAAGACTGCTAAGGAAGTGAGGCCTTGCAAGAGTATACTTATTGTAGAAACTCTGGACCAGCTGTTCAGTTCAGATCTCCACAACTATAGCAACATTAATGGAGTTAAATATCTAGGCAAACAAAACATTTATTTTGCTCTTCTTAAGAACAGAACAGTTAGGAGAAACAAAAAGGCACTAGGCTAAATGTCTATGCTAGTTTAAAAAATGAAGTATTTGAGAAAAGCAGAGCCAGTAGGATAAAAGAGAGAACAAAATAAATAATGGATTTATATACTTGCAGAATATCACAATAAGGTAATTTTAACGAAAATTGTATCGCCTCTGTCCAGCTATATTCTCTAGATGTCAAATCTTTTTGGTGTTAGTATTCAAACAATAATAATGAAAACCCACACAGAGAGAAGAACAAGAAACACAGATACAGTTGTAAGATCAAGTGCTGAAAAAACTGGAAAATGGCCCAGGTAATACTACCAATCCCAGTCTCATTACCAGCTCCAGATTCCCACTGGCTAGCGCTGGTCGTCCCCTCTTCCTCCTCTCTCAGCTCCTCAGCCCCAGTCTGCTCTTGCCAGAGTCAGCAGCCCCCTCTCACTCCCACAGACTTCTGTCTCACCCATCTACTCCCAGGGACAGTTTCTCCATCTCCAGCTCCTGTCTCTGCCACAGAATTCTTGTCCCAGTTTAGTGGTTTTCCTTCTGAAACTACCTTTAGTCCCCTTTGTAAGTAATCTGTTTTTCCTTCCCAGGGTCAGCAGGATGTGGAAGATAGGTCAAGAATACAAAATATATAGTCTTTCTTCTGTATTCCTGTACCGCCTTGGTCCAGAGCACACACAGGGAAAATCCTCTTGTGTCTAGGAGTACCCAGGAGAAAACTAGCTAATAATTCCTTAGGAAAAGTCCCTATGGTTTGTGGTTATACACAGGAACTTCAACAAGTTCAGCAGAGCCATAGATATTAGCAACTGAATACTAACAATTCTCTCCTAAGTCTATGTGAACTGTGATTTTTGTTCAAAGGCTTATCATGCAGCCAACTCTGTGCCAGTTTTCATAGTGACATGAAATGCACACCCCCAGAATGCAGGTGATGCACCACTTCAAATTAGTGTCTTAAGTGTTTTAACATGGACAAAACAAGACATTTTCCTCCGGACGCACCCTTCAAAATGGCTGAATTACTTTTTCTGAATTGTTATGGCTTTTTTTAAAAATCAGCCTGCAGCACAAATCCTGCAAGGAAGACTGCAGCACAAACAGCCAAGTCTCACTGAGATAGAAACTACAGATAAAACAATCTCCAAGTAGGCAGTCTGAGGAAGTCTTAACGTAAGGCAGCGCTACCACCTGTTTTTTACAAACAGTCCAGGTGACCTGCAACTGTTATCTATAATTAGCGACTAAATTATATAATTACAATATACTTTCATAGTACTTCTTACAGCACATTTTACTGTTGTCAATAAAAAGCCAACACCAGCTTCACCCAGCTCTGTAAAATGCTCAGTGATGTGTATCTGTGCAGAGTCACTGAAGGTCATTGCCCTCACAGGGTGATGGGATTTCACACACTACAGAAACGTAAATGGCTCAAAGAGGTAGGGCACTGTGTACAAGTCTCTTTCCACATATTTAAAAAGAACAAGGCTGTTGACTAAGCACTCTGGGCTCTCATTGAATTTCATCGGCATACTGAGACTGTAGCACTTCTGAAAACTAAAGCTTTTATCTTCCACCCCGCAATGCATGTTGTCTAGTCATCTGATCTACTGTGAAGTGAATATAAGGTGTTAATGTTAGCAAATCATTATGGTAACTTTTTACACCCACTTCTCAGTCACTTTGTACAGATAAAAAGGGAGTGGACAACAGAAAATCAGGCTCAGAGAACGCTGAATGGGAATCACGTCAAGATGCCTTCTTGTATATCTATTTTTACTGCTTTTTCATTTCTTACAGAAAACTATTAGTGAAAAAGGCAACAGCATTGAGCACATGATACATTTTTCTGGTACAAAGTTTGCCATAACCATGTATCTTTGTGAACTTAACCTATAGCAGTAACACAAAGTATTGCCATTTTCATAGATGCTTTTTCTCATCTTACAAAGGTGCCGTAACAGATTCTTATTTGCTCAAGCTTACCGCTTAAAGAAGTCATCTTCTTCCAGAGGCCAAGGCTGAAAAGCTGCTTATCTCACAGGGTATCTGTGGTATCTACTACACTAGTAGTCAGCCTCTGTAGTAATGAGGACATAGGCATAGCAGCTCAGCACAGACTCATCACGTGAATATTTACCGAGGGTCTCAGCAGTTAGCATTCTCTGCAGCTCCAGCGCTGTCAGTACTTTGACTACCACCCTCAAAACCAGTTCTCATCTGTCAAGATGAGCTGCAGTCACACTTCGGACTGCAGTGCAGCCCTATCTTTAGATAAGATATGTGGTTTCAGTTTTAGGAAAATAGGAATTCCAAGAGGCTCTCACCTACTCTATCATCTCTCAAGCTGTCAATTGCATCACCCTTTAAAATTTGCATTTTTGCATGTGATGTTGCCAGTGTTGCTTGAAAGTCATGCTATTATTTACTGCTTAGTGCAAATGTGGTCCATTAGATGGTTGAGTTATCTAACAGCTCATTGTCACTGGACTTGGTTGTCTCAATCCTCTTCTGCATGCTGCTCCCAGCAGTGTGACCATGCGCTTTTGCAACAGGTCTAGAAATGGTGCAAAATGCTACAGTAATCTTCAGCTTACTAAGGTGAAAGAAAAGTGTTCATTTGTTCTAACGGTTTAGTTTTGTACCAGTCTAGTGACCTAGACTGGCTCACTAAAAGTCAGGTAGATATTGGATTTGGTCCAGATCAGCACGCATGAGAGAGGATGAGGAACGGGGCTTTCATTCAGGATGGCAATGAGCTGCTGGCTCACCACAGCTTACCTTACTGAGCCACGCTTCAAGATGAAATCTTGTGCTCTCTGCTCACTCCTTAAAGTGAGACACTAGCACTTGGTGTCTTCTCAGCTTTTAATGAGGATTTTAAATTGCTTCAGCCACTCTGTTGGCCTTAGTTTCCACAATAATTTTATACTGGTATTGTATTTTATACAATAATTCCTGGTTTTGAATGGATTTATCTTTTCTTGCAATACTGCATACACAGCACAAATAGCAAAAAAACCTGCTGCAGCTAGCCTTAGTTATACTGAATTACATCTGTGAAGATTTCAACTACTGACCAGCCTTGGCTTTTGTAAAGAATCATAGTGATTGATATGAGACAATGGATTACGTATGTCTGAAAACAAGGAACTTTCAGTCTCATAAATGTATTTTCTACACTGAAGAGACAATAGCAGCCTCTTAAATTGTTCTCAGATGACCAGTCTGAAGTTCAAACCTAATTCTGATGGCCTTCATCAGTCAAAACCTTTCAAGAACAAATTCAACTCCTTCAACTCATCAATATGCTAGTTTTAAAAAAATGCTTTTTGTTGTAATTTTCTTTTTTTAAAGTGTATTAAAATTGCAGGATGAAAACAGAACAGGAAGATTTTCAAAGGAACCCAGCTTTTAGAAACTCTCAGTATGAACCGATTTTCAGAACTGAGCTTAGAAAGATTTTTAAGTCCAAACTATAATATGCAGAAATGTTAAAATTCTTAAAAATTATAAAATCCAATGAAAAATACTGCATGCAGGCACTTCTTAGGTATCATGTAGCATCTAGACATCTTGCATAGTGCATCACAAGCCAAGCCTTTCCTTGTTATTATAGATGTATATAAAAATGGCCTATAAATATGCGTAACAGTAAATAGTCATGGAGATTTGTGATGAAAAGTTTTATATGATTCTTATTTAGATTATGTAACTAATGTCCATGTATTTCCATTTTCCAAGTAAACAGATTATGTAACTATGGCCCTAAAAGAGATTCATAATCTAAATGTTCAGAAAGGCTGAAAGTATAAACACTGGAATTATTTCTTAAAGAATGTTTCTCTAGAATACCATTGATCTGAGTACATTTCCATAAGAGTTGCTATCTTCAGTCTGGTCTAAACTTCAATGTGTAACACAGGTATTTTTTATGTACGTATTCATTCAGTTCATCTGTCTTTACACATCTCAAAGGAATATCTTAACTTAGAGAATATAGAGAATACTGCTGCATTAATACAGGCTATTAAGTTCATTTTTCTATTGAAACAGATGAGACATAAACCAGAACCTGCATTACCACACACCCTTCTTTCACAATCTACATCTCCATGCTCATAAATGCTACTAAACGTTCCTTTACAAGAAGTTACTTAATCAACGAGGTGAAATGGAGAAATCAGATATGTGTGACTTCCCACAGTACATGTGACAATTTAGCCAGTTAAATATTAACTGAAATAAACTGTTTTAAAAGTCTCTTCAAGTCTGAAAGCCTGTAAGTGCTGCAGCACGATCAATTAAATCGCTGCCTAAACTACATGGCTTCAGAAAAGAGGGAATGAAAAAAACCAATGTACGAGAAAAATTAAAAATTCAGTAAAGGGGAAAGCACCACTGAATAATGTAAAGATTTTGATGGGTTATACAAAGCGGGAGCAGGCTGCTGTGTAAGTAAAGGCAATCTTGCCATGAGGAACTTAGCCAAATTTTTATGTGATCTCTCCATTTTTCCCTCTCTCTTTTCTCTTATAATGGTTCTTTTAACATGTAACAATGCCCAACCATAATCATCTAGTAGTTAGGACCAAAAGACTGCAGACTTGCTTTGTCCTCAACACATCTGGATGTTCTAAGATGTAAATATTTTAACAGTAGAACATGACACGTTTTATAGGAAATACTTTCAGAAATAAATNCAAAGCCATGTAGAGAACTTTATAAGAAAAAAGTGATGATTTATAGCCAAAAAAACCCGATGCTGGGCTAAACATTATTCTTGTTTTCTCTGTGCAATAGCTTTTAACCTTTCCATGACAAATAGGATTAGTTCAGTAGAAAAGGTGAAAACGTCAGCATATATGTCAGCATAAAACTTCACTCTTAGGAAAGATGTAGGTGCTTTGTATCCCAAGGCAAAATAAATTTCTCAATGCAATTTTACAACAGAACCACTGAGCACCAATTTGATAGACTGCAGTGACCCAGTTCTCTTCAACCAGTTTTAGTTAATATTTTCTCAATTATCAGAAAAGTTATTATCATTACATCACATTATTTCTATCTTGCCCCTAAAACAGTGGACCATCGCAGGAGAAACTCATTAATGATCCTTTGAAATTAATGAAAGACACCAAAAACTTCAAAACACACTTATAGCATTTTAAATATATGTTCAAGAAAACAATACTGTTGGAAAAAGTTAGATAGAATTTTCACAAATAGGGTGAAATTCGGTTCCTAAATCAATAATCAGATTCCTAGGCAGGTGGCCTGATTTTCAAAAGCACTCATCATTCAGCACGTCGATTTTCACTGGTGGGGCAGTGGGGAGATGCAGTGTTTCATCCTTTTGAAAAACTTGGCCACCACCTCAGGGCTCTGAGTGAGAAGTGGGGACAGATTTCTGTAGGTCTGTAGCTGTGACAGTTCCTGCCCTAAGCTGCCTGGCTCACCCCTCGCAGTTGCGTTATTGCTTTCATCACAGGACCAGCTCCAATGTTATATAGGAGCCCGTGAACAGCTGTAGTTGAAATTACAACCAGACCCATTAAAGGACACAGAAATTGGTGCCACTTTACCTAGATTATTCGTACCAAATATTCCTGGTGCCTAGATTGTTCTCTCTAGGAGAGAACTGGGAAAAGATGGAAAAGATATGCTTTCCTCTGGCAAACACATGCTTCCAGCTCGCACCTTTGACAATATTCAATTTAATCTCAAACAGCTTCTGTGACTAAGTCCAGGTCTTGGCTGGCACGTTTGGGGAAGCTTGTGGCAACAGGGCTAAAGGCCAAGAGTATCCTAGAAACCCAGTTTTCAGGTGAACGACATCCATACAGCCCATTCTGCTTATTCCCCCTCCACTTTTGTTTCTCTACTTCTTCCCTTCTGATTATTATATCCTTAATGAAATACACATAAAAATAACAGCAGGACAAGAAAGATGCTTACATTTTTAAAGAAAATGTAAAAAACCCCATACCATATTGTTGAAAGAATACTCCCAACTAAATAATTATTTTTTTAATTAATTAAGTAAAAAAAAATGGCCCTTTTAGTTTCTGATAATTAATTGGAGAAGTAGGAAAATTACCTGCAAAATCAGTTGAAATATGTCATAGGAAAGCACTACCATAATTTAAAATGACACTAAGTCTAATCCAGTCATTAGATCTGTGACAGATAGGTTTGAGTGTTTTGTTTTTCTAGAAGAACAATGATTTCATCAAAGTATGAAGAAAATTAAATTTTGAAAAATACATGCTCCTTGTATTCTGGAGACATTCCATGTCACTTTTTTTGCTGTCATTATTTCTGTTTGCTGGGATTCCTCTGTGAAAAGACTACAAATGCCACAGTATGTAGCTGAATGTTCTGAAAACTTCCGAGAAAAATTCCATGATGGCTTTTTCTTCTGTCATGGCATTGTAAAGAACTGAAACATTTTACACAGAATCCAGCAGGTCTTCATTTTGGCTTATCTCTGCCAAATCTGTATGAATTAATAGCACTTATTTCTGATGCAAGACTCAGATCACAAGTCCCAAGTTTCTAACTTAGTTAAACTGAAATTTTGATTAGAAATAAGTGGACCGGGTTGGATAAGGTAAGTACCTCCATAGGAAGTCTTAGATTTCTTAGGGTGAACCCCTTTCCAGGCATGTTTGGACAGTAAGTTCCTTCATTGCTATTTACAGTAAAAGGTTAATGAATATTTAATGAGTTCATTCAGCAAATATTCCAGCTGCCAAGATGTGAAAGGATAATGGGAAATTATTTTGCAACTATAACACAAGTTTCTTTTGTTTTCTATTTAAATTTGAAAAAGATTTTAAAAGTACTCAGAGAAAGCAATTATCCTTTTTATGGTACTTTTACGATTGGTCACCGAGACAATTCAATGGCTTACAGTTTCAACTGAAAAAGAATTTCCAGGGCAAAATACATCTTGTAGTTAGTGTTAAAAATATACAGCTAAACTGAAGATAAGTTCCAATGATAAAAATTTTCCCTAAGTTAAAAATAGTAAAAATCATGTTGTCCTATTAATAATCAACTTAACCTCATCTGGAATCATAAATAACTACAACTAATGCACTAAAATACTTCAGTAATAGCTCATAGTTCTTCCATTGCATTGTATCAGAAGAGAATTAATCTGGTGCCCACACAACACTTCTGCTATAGCTGTAGTTCCAGCAAAGTCCCAGAGTAAAAGGAAACATGACTAAAGAATTACAGTTTTAATGGTTTGTGTACCTTTGCATATAGAAGGTTCAGGTTGTAATTTAGTCAAGGTTTTAATCAATAAAATTGAGTATTAGACTTTTTTGTTGGAATCAAAGCATTATGAAATTATTCATTTACTTATGAGAAAATATTCTGTCTTCTCTGACTATTATATGAAAATATTTCTTCTTCCTTACTTCAGCAAATCCCTATCTATCCTCAGATTCTGATAAGGCATAATCAGTTACACACCATCTTTTCAGCATGCATTATAATATCTAAGACGACATTCAATATCACTTTAACAAGAAACTTCAAATGTTAATATTTACCATCTTTTGCCTAACTAGTGTTACCCCACAAAAGTTTCCTGGCTTGATGCAGTGTGTACCTGCCTGAATGCTTCTGCCAGCAGAGCGAAAGGAGTGATGTAAGGATGTGAATATGCAGCCAAGAATTGGGAAAAGGCAGGGCTCTTTCTGTGAGGGATATTATTGGCTTATGCCAAGTTTAAGTGACTGCAAATTTAAAATATTATACAGTAGATTCCTCTAAATGCTGCAGAAGATCACATCCCTTTATCTTCTAAGGAACATGGAAGTGTCTAAGTAGGAGAAGTTTTGGCAAAAATATAAAAAGGCATTCTTTACTGTTTGAAATCTCTGCAACTTTAAACATTCTAGTTCTGTTACCATCTATGCATCTATGAAAAACGTTTTTGTAGGAAAACTCTATCATAACCAATACTAATTTTTTAAAGTAGTAAGATACTTCTCATTCAATGTTGTAAGAACTACTTTAAAAGCAGCGATTTTTTTATTGCTTAAACATATCAGGAGAAAAGTGTAATATTTCTTATCTCTCAGTACTTCTTATCTTTGCACTTAAAATAGAGGCAGTTCATAGGAGAAAGCCAAAAAGAAAAAAGAAATAGAAAAATAGAATTCTGAATTTCCAGTCAAACTCTTTATACATTAAAACCACATTTACCTTACATAAGATGTAGAGGTCTCGATTGAAAAAAATATTTCTTTATAAATGCAAAACACAATCTCTTACACTGCAATATGAAGTGAACTAATAATAAGAAATTTCGTGACTCCCTCAGATCTGACTCTTAATAAAACACATCAAACCTTTCAGTATTTTAAATAATCAATTATTCTCCTTATGACCATTCAAAATTTTGTTCTTTGAATTCTAAGATATCTCCATACTGAAACTCTGTGGAATTTCAAAGCCTCTTGTGTTCAAGTCAAGTGCTGCAGCTCAGTCTTGAAATTTTGCCTTCTAGTATAATTTGTTCCAGAGAAATTAGACTTTCAGGAACTCTCTAACCTGAATGAAGCAAATTTTAGAAACAATGACCTCATTCTGATCTAATTTAGCTCAGTGTAACTTTGAAGCCAAAGTTGTTGAAGATCTATGAAACTGGCACAAGTAGGATTGAAATCAGGTCCCTTATCTCTTAGAATTTAAAAGTGAGAGCACTGTGACGTTATCCCACTTGCTTGGCATCTCTGCTCATGTAAGACATGCACTGTTCTTGCAGTAGCACTCAGAAAGTGTGCTTTCTGCTCCTCACACCATGAGCTACCATACATTTTCAACTTGTGACAAGTATATTGTTTCCAAATAGACTTTATTCTCTGTCAAAAACTAAGCTGTATCTCTACCAGATCGGTTTCAAAAGAGCAATAAACAAGTAGGTCCTGCAAGCTGTTCCAGACATGAGGACCTTTTGAACTTCTATAATGAAAAAGTGCAGTTATTCATATGTTTGTAAATGACTATAACACAGCCAAGGCAAGGTTATATATCCATGTTTTCAATGCACTTAGTGACAAAGAACAGCATATTAACCCCTTGTCCTTCATACACACATTTCTGCTTACACAGCCTGTGCTCTGCAGCTTTCAATCAACAACACAGGGATGTTGGAAGTATGTAAGATCACTGGAGCCTATCTATCCACATGTTGTGTTGGGGGTGTTGGTCGGCAGCTGGCTGAATATGAGCCAGCAGTGTGCCCAGGTGGCCAAGAAGGCCTCCTGGCTTGTATCAGAAATCATGTGGCCAGCAGGAGTAGGGAAGTCATTGTCCCCCTGTACTTGGCACTGGTGAGGCCGCACCGGGAATGGTGTGTTCAGTTTTAGGCCCCTCACTACAAGAAAGACACTGAGGTGCTGGAGCGTGTCCAGAGAAGGGCAATGAAGCTGGTGAAGGGTCTAGAGCACAAGTCTTACGAGGAGCAGCTGAGAGAACTGGGGTTGTTTAGGCTGGAGAAAAGGAGGCTGAGGGGAGACCTTATTGCCCTCTACAACTACCTGAAAGGAGGTTGTAGCGAGGTGGGTGTTGGTCTTTTTACCCAAGTAACAAGTGATAGGACAAGAGGAAATGGCCTCAAGTTGTGCCAGGGGAGGTTTAGACTGGATATTAGGAAAAATTTCTTTACCGAAAGGGCTGTCAAGCATTGGAACAGGCTGTCCAGGGAAGCTGTGGAGTCACCATCCCTGGAGGGATTTAAAAGACGTGTAGACATGACGCTTAGGGACATGCTTTAGTGGTGGCCTTGGCAGTGCTAGGTTAACGGTTGGACGCGATGATCTTACAGGTCTTTTCCAACCTAAATGATTCTATGATTCTATGCATATGAGTTTCTTTGATACTAAAAATGGGCATCCATCTAGGTATCATGTCTTAATAAATGAACAGTGAAAGCAAACACTAAACTTAAGAACTGCACCTTTGACAAAACACAGACACATTTGCCTTTCCCACCACAGATTCCACCCACATCAGATGTCAGCCACCGTCTGTGCAAACAGATACCTCTCGCAGGGTGCTCTGGAAGGTGGCTGGGAGCATGGTATGCACGTATGCCTGAACTGTTTACCACCATTGGAAAATCTACTATGTCCTACTTTAGAGCAAATTAGAACAGTATTTACAGCTATCACGTGCCTAGATTTCCTTGAATGAATTATCTTTTTCCACGTAGAGATTGTCTCTTGCTAGAACCCTGGTGTTTGAGAGATTTGTAAAGAACTGTAGGACATCCAGGACCCTCATGTTTGGGGGAGGAGCAGAAGGAACCCCAGCTCTGTTGCCTATGTTCTGAGTGGGGGTACAACTGCCCCAGGGACCACTGGCTTTCCTGAGCGTGGCTATGGCAAGTCTCTTCAGACTGACACTGTGGAGGACTGCAGGTGTGACGGTATTGCCACAAGGAACATATGGGCAGTGGTACTGTTTGATTTTCTAACTACCTGGAAAGCCTGTAGCCACACAGAACAAGTCTGTAGCACCCTGCTTCACATCTGCTTCATGCTGGCTGACAAATTATGGGGGCCCTTTTAAACCTGCCCTAAGGCCTATTCCTTACAACTGCACTGATAAACATCTAACTGAAAATGCAAATAAAAAATACTTTAATATTCCCTCACAGCAGAAGACACTTAAATTGGACAAGCAATGGAGACGTCCTGACCTAACTTGCACACCACAAAAAACATAGCTTCGTTTGGCGCTTTGCAGGTGACATGGTTCAATGGTCACTTTACTGCAATTAACACCACAACCATCCTTACTTTATAAACCATGTTTCTCAGAGCCTTGAAACAAAACCAAATAAACTGAGATGGTTTTGAGAAAGGATCGGTGAATTGAACAATCCAGAGCATTTAAAAATAAGTCATTATGATCTTTATGTTTACTGATTGAGGATCCATTTTATTGCCATTTAAAAGTTATGATTTCATAAAAGCATTGGCATTTCAAGAATTATTCTTCTCTAACATTTAAGCAATTTTGTTCTTTCAGTATTAGGGAAAATAGAAATATACCTAATATTTTGGTCCAAAACATATGGTTACCTTCTTTTTTTTCCCCTCTGCAAAGTGTATTTCCTAAGACAGACAGGGAATCCTGCCGTGGAGATACAGCCTTGGACTGTCTGCTACCCTGATCTACAGGACCGGCAACAAGTGTTGCAAATGGAGACACTGTCTTTGCTGTTTCAGAAGCCTGGTATTCACAGCAAGAGTAAAGAAAGGTCCCTTAGGTAACTTGGAAAAAATCTTGGGAGCTTCAGAAAATTTTGAATGGCACGATAAGTAAGAATTGTTCATCCTATGCACAGAAAAAGAGAGAAGCCATATGGTAAATTAGTATTCAGTTATGTCACTAAGGACAGTTTGAACGCGTATGAAGACCTGCACAAAATTCAATCTGCAAAATATGTCTAATTCTGGCACAACCTAAGTTTCAAGTAAACACATTTATAATCTCAGTTATGTCCATTTAACACTGTTGTCATGCATTGCTTCCTGACCTTTTAAAGAAAGAACTGGTCTGTCACACCCACGGGCTCCTCACCATAGTCCTGCACTTCTCACCTTGCCAAACCCCCTCTCAGCACTTCAGGTCAATGCTGCCAGGACCACGCTCCTTGCTCAGGGAGTCCCAGTCCCTCTTTGTCAAAGCTCCCAAGCCCAGCTCAGCGCTCCTGTCCTTCTCTCTGAACACCCTTTTCCCAGCCACTCACCGTCTCTCCCAAACTGCTGGTTCTGCTTCTCAGTCAATCTCAGAATCCTCTAACCTACCGCTCAGGAAGCTCCAGTTCTCACCTTCCCAGTTATCTTTATCAGATCTGTTCCCTTCACTTTATGTGTTCTTCCCAAACTACAGGTCACAGGTTTAGCCTATTTGATCCACCAGCTTTGCTCTCCCCTCTTCTTCTTCAGCCCCAGTTTCCATCACAATCCACTGGTTTCCAGTCACCCAATGACTTTGTTTTGCAGTTCCTAAACTTCCTCCCCTTGTCTGCTCATCCTGCTGAAGCCTCCTGATTCCCATTCCAATATGCCAGTCCTCAGCCTAGTTTATGACCCAAATTTCCTGGTCCAAATATAGTTGCATTACAAAAACTATGCAGTATCTTAAGAAGCTATCTCTTCTGCAGTTGAATCTCCATCTACAATGCTTCACCATGTCTGTGTTTGACATGGCTGTCTGCTGGGTGCCTGAGTGTTGTCTGGGTGTTCATCAGCTTTCTCTGCTCAGTTTCCCTTGTCCCCCATAGAGAGGAGGCAGGAGCATTCCAAGGCAATGGTTTCTCTGGCCATTACCAGAAACATGCAGAAAAATAATTTTGCCTTGTCCCTTCTCTGAAAACAATCAGATTACATTTTTAAAAATCAAGGAAAAAATTACCTTAAAGCAGACAGCTACTGAAATGAGATCAGACCCAAATACTTAAAGTCACAGGCATTCAGTAATAATGGATGCTCTTCCCAGAGCTCTTAATCCAGCAGCTGGTCCATGTCGCTGTTGGACTTGTAAAATGAAATGGCTATCTTAATTTTGTATGCATGTATGTTCCAACCATATATGTGTATCAATCCTTTTCATTTTGGAGATAAACTTAAAAAGGCAAACTTTCAGCCCTTTTAAGAGCATATGACTATAATTTTTCCTACATTTTCGGATAATTCATGATTTTCAGACTAGTTTCTTAAAGCCAATGTCAAGGCCTTGTAAAATCTCAGATGTAGTTCAGTGAACAGCTGCTCCTGCAGCTCAGGCCCAGGCTGCTCCTCACAGGTGAACAGTTGTTGATATTTAATTGCAGAATCTGTGAAAAGATATGGGTACTCTATAGAGAAAGAGATGGAGAACAAATTATTCTCCTCTTTTGGAGAACTCATTATTACTGCATCTACATTCTCACTCTAACATTGTCACCCTTCATCACTGCAAGGCCAAATGTTTTATATGTAGCATCATATCTTTGGCCAAACAGACTTTGTATGTGGCTTAAAAGGACAGCTGAGAAATCCTCAGGTCTGGGGAGTTTTTGAAGGGCAGAAAGTGAGTAATTGGGGGGGGGAAGAGAAACATTTTTATAGAAGGTGTTCAAAATAATTAATTGTATTTTATCAATTAAGGAAATAATGTATTGCAATACAAGGAAGACTGATGGGGGTTTGTGTGCTGGATTCCTTTTGGTGGTATTCATGAAGAAATCACTTGCTTATAGGGACTCTGAGTGCAGGTTGGTTTACATGGTAAGAGATTAATGAAAATAAAAAGAATGAGGTAGGACTTTGTCGGTCTACCTATAGCAGCTGTGAAGGCTGGATCCAGGTGGTGAGACCCCCTCTTCCTCTTCATCCTAGCAGATCTCTTCTCTCCTCCCCCATGTCTAACAGAAGCCAAATCTTCCCAAATCCACTCAGAAAAATACTTTTCTGGAGTTTCCACTCCAGGGGTTGAAGAGTGGGGGAGAAGTATGAATGGGGCTGAGGATATTGTCTGATAACATGACTAAGGCTGCTGAGGCTGGCACCAGCTGGCTCTGGCTCTGGGTACAGGTATTACTGCTGGGATGGCTGCCTGTTGCATGCATGGTCACTGCCTCCCAGCCCATCAGCAAGGGCAGAAACAGGACCCTCCAGCTCAGGCTGGAAGCAGGCACAGAAACAGACAGAAACAGTCAGACGTCTTCCCCAGTTCAAGCAGTTGCTCTCTTCCTCTATGAAAAACCAAGGCTGTTCTCCTCACTGGTTCCAGCCACAGGCCACCACTGGGCCATGCTGACACAGCTACACCTAGTATGTCATGACAACTGCTTACAGTAATTCAGTCAAGATTAACAAAACATAAAACAGAGCATTTTTTTCCTGTAAAATTTTGAAGCTTTTTTCATTCATTTATAAAATACATGCTCAATTTAGCTTCATTCACTACCTCAGAAATCAGCACAGACATGACATTGTTATTATTAACTATTGTTATCGATAATAATGTTTTCTTTGACAGTTAAAATACAAAATTATTTAAGTGAAAGCTATAATTTATGTCAGATTATTATGATGACAGAGAATCTAACATTGTTTGTACAGTATGTTTTAAATGTATGTTTTCTATGTTATATGTACAAAAAATATATTGTTTGTATATTATTCTGTATACTCTTTTTCCTATGCTGAATTGAATCAAATAAACACTTTGTTACTACTTCTCATATATTGATTGGGTCTATTTTCCTCCAGGTTGCTATTAAGAACAAAATAGTGAATACCCTGAAGTTGACAGAAGTTTTTCTACTCATCAGGAAGACTAAGGGGGTCAAGGATTCATCACAGTTGTTTCATGTAAGTGCATGTAACTGTCTACTTTGACCTGGGTGAAATTTCCTTCCAATGCTACACTATCTTGCTCCTTATTTATCAGACCACGGTTGCTACTATTGACATATGAAAATTCAGAGTTATTTCACTAACTCTAATTAATCATTTGCTTCAGAACCAATTTGATAGCAATATTAATAACAAATAGTAGCAAATTTTATAATCCCAATTCACAACAGCAGATGACCATTCATGAGAATTAGTAAAGGTGCACTACCTTAAGAATAATAACTGAAAACAGGTTATAACTATTGTACTATAAACCAACAACATACATGAAGGTAAGCAAACTAATATTATTTATTCGATTCAGTTTAAACGGATGGTCCCCAATGCTTTCACATTTAAGTAAGTCATACATTACCTTTGGATAGGTTGGGAATCATTTCAATTAATCTTAGCTTTTCTTTCTGACAATGGAGTAACTCCGACATCATGAATCCTAAAAAGCACTAAAACCGAAAAGCACCGTAGCCCCACAGCAAAAACAAACCTCCATTGGTATAAACCGCATCAGTAATTTTAAACTTGTTTAAAAACTTAAATGGGTTAACTTTATACACACAGGGTTTTTTGCAGATCAGATGCTCTTTAACCTGCAGCAGCCAGCATGAAACTGGCATAAGCTCTGGATCATGTGTTCTAGTTAATTCAACAGAAATGCACTCATGCGCCCACACTTGATCCAGATCAAATATGCATTCATTGTGATCCAGGAGTACGCAAATCTGGTATTAACAGACATGAAACCATGGCCTTATATGACAGCCCAGCTTTAGCTACGTTGCAGATTAATAACAGGTTTTTCAATAGGCATGTTTCTTGCTCTAACATATCCAAATACTTCTAGTAGCTGTGTTGTTCTTTTCCATGTAAATCATTAAATTTAGATTTAAGTAAATGAAACACAAAATCAGAAAAAACCAACTCCCATCACAACAAACTTAAGTCATCTGTGAAGGGCTGCAGGTATGTGGTTGCAATCAATTCTAATAGGTAAAATAAACATACAATGGAATGGAAACTAAACCACATCTATACATTGAAACAGTCAAAAAATTAGAAATCTTACCTTTTTCACTAACACTTTCACTTTCAATTTCTACATCATCACAACTCGTATACTCTGGAGTGGACGCCAATTCTTCTTCTGAGCTACTTAATGAAACCTGGCGCATTTTACCTCCCTTTTTTGTTTTATGGGGCTTTGGTGGTGGAGGTCTGACAGATTCAGACTGGTCTGAGCTGAGTGAATCATTCCGTAACATGGTTTCCATCTTTTCACGTTTTGTTTTCCGTACGGCAGAATTGGGATCCAAATGGTGTTGTTTCCTTAATGAATCAGAGCGCCTCATGTCTGGTCTTTCCAGAGGAATTGGACTCCTCCTAGGTGTAGGAGGGCTATGATTTGTGGTCCTCTGACGATTGGGACTTGGTCCCTGAGCCTCTCGAGTTCTTTCCATAGAGTATGAACGTTGATTTTCCATGGCAGCCCTACGCTCAGACACTGATCTTTGTCTTGACGGTCGTTCCATCCTCAGCATAGACATCCGAGAATCTTCCAACTCAGTATTTGCCAGTGAGACATCACTATGTCTCCGTTCATGACGTGCTCGGGACACTTCAGCATGGATACGCATTTGTTCCTCATACGGTTGTGGCTTGACTGGATAACGAGCCAAATTAGGATCACTTCGGTATCGCGCCTGGTATTCCTCTTCCCTCCGCTGCCTTTCATATTCTTCTCTGTTTCGTGCATCTTCCTCTTCTACCGGATACTCCTTGGAACGCCTGCGACTCCTTCTGTTGGAATCTCTGTAATCACCCAGTTCAGGTTCTTCATATAACTGAGGCCCACGCTGCGATCGCCTGTCTGAATAATCTGATGGTGACCTGGGCATCGCACTGTCTGATGTAGCATACTGTGAATATTCGTCTCTCTCGTCCCGTTGGTCGTATCTTCTGTTCTGTTCTCTTGATATTGATGGGCTTCTTTTCCTAAGTAATCATGACAAGACAGAAGAAAGAGAATTCTGTCAATATTTCTTGTAGCACAAATATACAGTTAATGCTAATTAAATTATAGAATGATCAGCTGATGGAAAAAAAATCCGTTTATTGCATTTCTTTGTGAATGTGCTCGCACATTTTCTGTACTAAATTAAAGAAAGCATATCATGCTACAAATCTGCTTATGGTGCACAGTATAAATAAAAAACAGCTTTAAAGGAAAAATGCTAATACAACATTATAAAATACAGAATACAAATACTTACACTACATTGTAGTCATAACTGCTTTACAAGTACCAAAATTTTATAGTCCTTTGTAATCGTTTTACAGCACTATAACTTCACAATATACTTCTATTTCATAGGGATTTATAATCACCATAGAAATTAAGGCTACATGGATCATTCAGTTAGTTTGATCTTTTAGCAGCCATTATCGCTTGAAAACATACATTTTGGTTTCCACAAAACTATAATGTGTGCCAAGGGCAGAAAACAGGACAGACAAAGATCCAATGGCAGCACTTGTCTAAATCAGATGAACTCAGAAGACCTGAAGTCAGAAAACAAAACATATTTTATGTTGCATAAGAAGGGAAAGAGCTTCAAAGTCCTGCCTGTCTGACTTGACAAAAAAATCCTTCCCATCCCTACAGGGATGGCAATAGTATGAGTCCAAGCATTTGAGCAAGACACATCAGCCAGATACCACAATGGAGTTCTGGTACCACATTAAGCATTAACTCTTTTGTCATAGACGATATCTAGCCATAGACAACTTCTGAGGCTTTAGAGGCAGGTGAAAAAAGAATTATCAACAGTTATTCTTTCCTGACACTGACAAATGATTGACTGAAGCATGTGATTTTATTATATGCAATATTTTAATAGAGGATGTGTCTGGAATTTGTTTGTTACAACATTGTTTGCTACTTGATTAAAAGGGATCAATTAAATAGGGAGTAGTGATTCATAAGGAAAAAACAAACTGGAGCTTCAGATCCTGCCTTTATCAATCCTAACAGGGTAATGAGCATTTAAAATGCTACTTCCAGACATGTCCAGATTCATATTTAGTTTTTCACCCCAGATGGATCTGAAAGAGTTACCTGAAGGAAACTGGAGCAAAGATCCCAGATGTGGATAAAAGAGGTGGAGAGGTGGGCCTTCTCTGGGGTAAGATAGATCAACTCAAGCTTGAACTAATGAAAATACATTTGTGAACCTATTCTCGTGTTATCAGCCCTTTCTTCTTACATTTAGTTCTATCTTTATAATTAAGATCCCTTTGAAAATGTTTTCTACCCTCACAAATGGCCACTGATCCTAACGGGCAGCCTTGCAGGCAGCAGCCAGGAGATCCTGCCTAGTGTTGGGAAGAACGGGAAAAAGGAGAGCAAAGACACAGCCCTGTTGCTGCCACAGTTGTCCTAGAAGGGATAAGTAAAGGAAAGGCTTCAACTTAGTGAAGGGGAGAAGGAAAAACAAGCTACCCTTGGTGCCCAGGAAAGTAGAAGGGGCTCTGCCTAGCTAGTAGGAGAGAAAATGCTCTTCTCACAGCCAGAAAGGAAATGCGGTCTCTGTTCAGCGAGGGAAAACCACAACTGTCTGAGCAGAGTGTGTGCAGGGGGGTGACTGGCAAATTGGCATCCTGTCTTAGGTACTATACAGGGTCATTAAACTGTGCTTGAAAGATTTGGACCCAGTCTTGCCTTGTAAATATTAAAGTACTTTAGCCTTACAATGGCATCTGCAAATAAGGAAACTAATGCAATGTTGCAAAAATGCAACTCTTCCTGTGAAGCATGACAAGTAATATAAGCATCATTTGGACACCTATTTGCTTATGGTGAAGCTAAGAGGTCCTATCTGTCTTATTAAAGTTTCATGTTAGTACCAGCACAAATCATAACCTCTGTAAGTTTAACAAAAACTCTATGGATTCTGCTACTGGAGACTCAAGTTGAATTGTTCTAATGTGACATGAACAGAGTTTCGTAAGTCTAAAACCAGAATGGCCAACAGGAAGAGACAATTAGGACAACAGAACTACCAGAACCCAGACAGTTTGCAAAGACATAGAAGTTTTCATTAAGACAACAGAGGTTAGATGAGGAAACCTACTTTAAGGAAGATAAATATTTTTCATTTAAATACTTCAGCTGATGAAAAATATGCCACATCCCAAAATAAGTTGTTCCAATAGCAAATTACCTACATTGCTGAACATTTCTGCCATGCCTATAATAAAAATGTGCCTAATTTCCCCTCCCCAATTCTGTCCCCTATAGAGGCAAAATCTTTTATCTCTATGCAAATCCGATTGGACTAAATGGCACTCAACAGATACGGCATTCACCCATGTGGATCTCATTGAAAGATCGAGACAAGTATGTGTGCACATGGAATGTACACATACTGTACCATTAATACTCACACTGTGTATACTCAGACTATATTACATATGGATCAAGTTGTATTCACAGCCACAGATGTTTGCACAGATCTGATCCTCCAAGACATCAAAACACTCTAGTGAGTATGGTTTATACAATCAACTCCATCGTGAACTTTGCAACACACAAAACCATACAGAATCTAGTTTGACAAATCTTACACATGCCTTGGAGCAGACTGAGTGTACACATTCTTCAGGATTAAATATCTGCAGACATGTATCTATAGTAATATAAACAACAGAATAGTAAGAATTGTTTTAGCTACATATAGGACATTTTATATATATATACACACACACACACGCGCGTGTATGTATATATATGACTCCATATCACAGTGTTCTCATATGGGGATGCAAAGAATAGTGGACAAATCTCTTCTGGAAACACTGCTGCTACAAAGTCATGGGGGGAGAGGCTGAGGGGATAAAAAAGATGGAATTTCTGTATGAGTAAAGACACTTATTGTAGACTTTTTGCTGAGGCAAATGTACTTCTGTCAGGAAAACACATCATCTGAGGAACTGGCACAAGATTTAGTAAAAAATCCACCCTTTTTTCTAGCATGAACTGTGTTAATGATAGGAGGATGTGCCAATTTAGCATTATATTTTTATACCTCTTACACAAACATTTTCTAACCTTGTCTGTTACATACCACAAGCAGTCATTGCCTTTCCTCCATTTTGTTGCTAAGACATGACTATAGGAGCACCATCTATGGCTGACAGTAACGTAAAGATCAGCAGGGTCCTCAATGTATTCCAACCTTTCATGAAGGAAAAAGCTTTACACAGGTGCCCTGCACGTGGCAATTACTAGGCCACATGCAAGAATAAGGACCTTCCTGAAAATTCAACCTTTTTCTTCAGAGAAAGCAGCCTGATAGATAAAAACAACTAATTTAATTCCCGACCTATGTTGATTGGCACTATCAAACTCCCTTTCTAATTAATTCCATCCCTGCTGAAGGGATCTAACTTGACTACCAGGATCAAATGCCAGAAGTTGTAATCCTATCCATCAGAAATAAATTAACCGTACCTGTACTCCTGATCGGCCAGAAACCTTGCTGGCAGGAGAGGGCTCATCCTACCCAACAGTCACCATACCACTTAGTATTCAAGGCTGTCATTCTCTTTACTGGTCATCACAACACAACTAGCCCCCCTTTACCATTAGTCACTTATTTTCATTTTAAAAATACCTGCTATGAACACAGTTGTACAATGTATGCTATACATTTTAAACCAGTGTTATTAAATCATGGTGGGAGGAACAGTACTCATGAAAACTTATGGTCAGTCACTACTATTAAAAATCTGCTGTTATTTTTAGTTCACAAGCTAATTCTCACTCACCTTCATGAGTCTTTGTCTAATCCATTTCTCACCATTAACTACCTTAAAGATACCTTAATAAAAGCCTTTCCTCATGTACCTCCAGCTAGACACACCATGGAAAATGACTACTGCCTTTCCAGGACTGTCCTGGAACATTAAAAGTTAAGAGAACTTTAAATGTGTGTCAACAGCTGTGAGACGCACCCTCCAGCTGCCAGCTTAACTAAGCACTATGTATCTCTTGTCAGAAAGATTACCACCTTTTCTGAAAAGGTTACCACACCACTGAAAAATCCTCCAGGCCATTGTGATTACTGCTTCTTTGAAACAATAATAAAATAAAATCTCTATTATGGTTAGAAAACTCTAGAACCTGCACAAATCTCTTCATCAGGCACATTCTATAAATATTATTTTTTCAGATATAGAAACTGAAACTTATTTTCTACTAATTATCACCAGATATTTATTTTTTATTGTAATTTATCAATACAGGGCATTTGGTCTTTTAACACACATCTCAGCCTTACACTGATGGAAATCTTATTTGCAGTGCACTACAGATATCACTAGTACTATGAAAAAGCAAATAGCTTGACTGTAACCCGACCTCCTGCTGATAAATTATTCAACTCCCCCACACTACAATAGGAAGTAAGTACTTAAAACATGGCATAGAAGAATAAAAGACAGCTATTCTGCTTTGATGGCTCTGATTTCAGTAATGGAACTAAATAGCTTGAAAGTCTTTGACATTCATTTCTTCCTTGAAGAGAAAAGATTCTTCTGCTTTGATTTAGATTTTTAAAAAATTAACCCAAGCATACTGAGGAAGAGGAAATTTTAAAAGGTAAGTGTCCATGACATTTCAGAAGCCACAGATGTTCAAAAACACTGTAATAGGTAAAGTATATATATCGCAGTCAAAACTAGATCTCAGATCTTCCTGGCTACTAATCTTGTTCTCAGACCAATAGAAGACATATTTGAACTGGAGAAATCTTTCAAGAAAATATCATTCTAAAGGTATGTTCAAACATATGGGTACCTGAAATCATCTACAGTTACTTGGAAATTTTTATAAATACAAAGTTTTGGGTCAATTAAAAAATAGTAAGGACTCAGTGGGCCTGAGCCATCATCAGCTACTTGAAAACTGAATATTGGTCACCTACTTGTAAGACCTAATTATAATTTACTAGACAGTACTTTAATATTTTGTTCTCTGTTTCCTATAAATTAGCAAGGAATAAAATTGAATGGAAGATTAAAACTGAAAATATTTCTCCTGCACATATTGTAATTTTGCTTAACTGTTTTCAAAATGTGATCCTTTCAGTACATGAAAGAATAATTCAGAGTAGCTAAAAATTGACATTTCCCACTGGAACTCTGTCACAAAAGCCATGCAAGAGACAGGGCTTCTTATTAGAGACCTCATTAAACACACCAAGCTCAGCTTTATCTCTCCTTTACTATGTGGTTTCTGTCAGGAAAACAGCATTTGTTGGTTCCTGAGTGATCATACAAGAACAGTTCTATTGTCCCAAAAATCGGGGTTCTTTCACCCGGTGTGCAATAAGCCAATCTTACACATAGAGCCGAGATATTGGTTTATTCCATGTTTGCACAAAAATGCAACACTATTGTAAACTTTTATACTTCTATGTGTTTTATTCAACAGTCAAGTCAGGCACTTGTTTTAAAACAACAGTGACAGGGAGCAGCTAAAACACCATCATGACACCTTGCAAAAAAGTTCCTAGGCTGCAAGAAGGTGAGCTGAATGCACTCCAGACCTTGCAACCAAAACTCCTGTGAGTGCAATGAACCCAGAAAACTTGCCATGCAAAATTAAGATCTGACTGCCTTTCTCAGGGAGGGTCCTACTCTCTCACTGTTAGGTACTCTTACGAAAGCATTTCCACAGACTTCCTTTGCCATACTGAAGAATCTGCAAAATGTTTACCTATTTTTGGTAGTGTTTTTAAGAAACTAGCTGGTATTGATTTAACTCCTTTTCTCATTCTCGGCTTATACCTTTTGCTTTTGCTGAGTCACATTGTGCATCAGAAATCATTTTGCACACTCTACAAAGCAGCTATGGCTCCAGCTTATTGAAAGAATAGCTTTTTCTGACTTTTAAGCAGTTCCAGTTTCTACCAAGATCTCTTTTTGCAGTTCCTCTATGCTGTCTAGTTTTATACTAGATTAATCTTCTGATCTGTCTGTTCCTCTCTCCTTGGTTTCTCACCACCCCCCCCCCCAAAAAAAAAAAAAAAAGATGTAAGCAACCAATGCACGATTTGCAAGTTAATTCATTTAAACAGCCTACTCTGATAAAAAGAAAAGGTATTTATCACATTTCTTGACCAATATAGTTTTACACAGGCTGCCCTGAAGTACATCTAACGCTCAGATATCTAATTCACTAAGTAAAGTTCATCTGAGACATTATTTCATTTCTCATTTCAGCCATGCCTTACAAATTTTATTTTATAGCAACCATATTTTGAACCATTAAAATACCTTCCAGCTAAATATCTCCAAACAATAATGTATTAAGTTTACAATGATGATTATAAAATTCACTGAAGCATGAGAGTGATACTGCAGATGTTGATCTCTATTAGATTTTATCTGAAAATATAAATTCACTGACTGCAGGCTGGTATCAACGGAATTAAAGGAAATCTGTAGTAACAAAACATTAACATAATGAATGCACCACTGATAACAACTTTGCCTTGAACTTGACATGATTGCACAGACATATAAAACAATACAGCTACTTCAGAATCACATATTTTCTATACAAACAATTCAGAAAAAAATCAGCATTGCAGCTTTCAAGGGCTAATTTCAATTTGTGTGGGGAAAAGAGTTATAACATGGAAAAAACGAGGAACTGCTGAACAAAACTAGTGATTTTAAGTATCCCTTGCTAATCTACAAATATTTAGGTAATAAGATCATTTCAAGGCTTTTTATTACATCAAGAACATCACAGGAAAATGGGACTACCAGTAGAAATGGCTTTGTCCTCCATTATTTTGACTGAGTTTTCAGTAGCCCTTATATCATACAATCTGATTTTAGAGAACTGCAAAGAGAGAAATAAAATAACTATATTTTAATCTTACTGTTCATTCAGCTACATTGATGAATGCTTACCTTTTACAAATAGGTTAAACATCCTGAGATTTTTCTTTATTTCTAGTTTTGAAGATTTTCAAATTGAATATTTTGCTAATTATTTCCACTTAATATATAAACAAGAAATATCTCACCTACTTTTTCAGTAAAATCTCTTGTTGAAAAAGCTAATCATAAAAACAATTCTAAACGGATTAAATTCCTTTCAAGAATAATTGGTCAGAATGTGCATTCTAGTTATCTGTCTCAGTACTGACACCATAGAAATCATTTGCAGAAGGGTAGAATCAATTAACAGCTGCCATACAACAGGATTCAAATGAGTTTAAAACCCAGGGTGTTAAAGGAATAGCAGGTCACAGAAACATTAAAATATAAGAATGAGTTAATACAATAGTGAACTGTTATTAAAAAGGACTTCAAATAACATAAACTACAAGAAATGAAATCCAACTTTTCAAGAAATATTTTTGTCACAGAAAATATAAAACAATTTAAAATACTAATTTAAAGAAAAATACAAGACTTTGTTAAAGATACTATTCTTACATATCTGAAGCACAATAAAAAGTTTTTCAGTACTTCCATTGAGCTTTTTTTGCTAAAAGTAAAAAATATCTTCCTAATCATCCCCAAAAAGAGCAAAAAATGCTGAGTGTTACACACTGTTTTCACACAACACATTCAGCATCTTTCTTCCCTGTTTTACCTTTTGATCAGCCACTGCACATCTGGGAGGTAGGAAGCCTCGGGTTCATGAGAATACATCAATTTCTGTTCTGGCTAGATCTTTCATTTAATCCTCTAGGTTCAGTGAAATCATATGAACAGTCTCTTAATTTTGAGACACACTTTTTTAGACATATTTTACAATCCTTTCCCTTCCCCCAAAATGCAATTACAAAATATAAGGCATCTAGGAAAAAAAAAGTCTAGTATGTGAAACAACAGCAATTCAAGTCAGAGAACTGACCCAATGGGAAGCTATTGAGAGCATGAGAGGAGTGTTATAGTTTAATGCTGTTACCATGTGCTGTATATAGCTGGAGGTCAAGTAAGAATTTACCCTATAAGGAGGATTATGGTACTTAGCTGATTAGTGCCTTGCTACAGTACTATTGCCTACAAATGTACACGCTGGTCAAGGCATTTAATTTAAACTATTTTTAAAATTGTGCAGTTCCAGTATTTCATGTTTTGTGTTACTAAGTCCAGCATCTTCTTTGTGTTCTAGGTCTCAAATGACATTACGTAATATCTATTATTTTTAGTTTTTAACAAGTCAAATTTTGACATAATTTTCAACTGTTAGGCTAAAATAGCTGTAGCATCTACTTCAGTCTGATGTGCTAAACATCCTGTAGAACTGAAAATACTTTTTTTTACATACCAGTTTAAAAAAACCAGTGAAAATCAATGGACTAATTATTTCTAGCACCAGTCATCAGAACTCACTTTCAAAATACGGTGAGAATGTAGAAATAGAAAGCAAATGTGTAGACAGTCTCATCTGCATTAAATAATTATAAACACATTTTTCCACAATTTCATAAGCAAGGTAGTGTCTATCTATGCAAACTAGCTTACAAATAAGTTGTTTAATATAAAGCACTGTACCCCAGCCAAATTTTACTGTAATAAATTTAAGCCATGATAAAGTGGCATGACATGGGAAAAATACAGACTTAGGAGCAACCTAGATTTCCTCCACCTCAATAATAGTGGATTCATACTCCTAGAAAAGGCATTCTGACACCAAAGTTTTTTCCCTCAGCCATCACAGAGAATATATCATAATACACTTCATCTATACATCATTTCATCTAATTTTGGGTCTAATCTTTTTAAAGTGTTTCAGTTTCTTACCACAGGGATCATTCAGCAGGTGCTTTTCCCAGCAGTTGAAAGTATCCTGGTTTTTCAAAGGAAACCTTTAAGTCTGATGAAGAGGAGAACTTTCTTTCAAAGAAACACTCCGTTATTACTAGGGTATTATCACCATTAAACAAAAAAGACAGCTACTTCAATAATGATCAAACAGTAAGAAAATATCAGCAACATGGACAGTCATATGAGAATTGTTTTGCGTAATAACATCCCTGCAGGCTGTTTTGGATTGTTGAACTCCTAAAACTGTAACTTTACTAATGAATGTGAGTCAGTATATCTTTCCTTTTTCTTCTCTCTTCATTGTATCCACAATTACAATATATATGTGATATCATACAATGAATTTCGGTTTTAAAATATCTCTGTCGTTCATATTTCACTCTGGAAGAGATTAAATAGGTCACACTGAGCTGTTTTGATGCCTCCACAAAAGAGCAATCAGAAAAAAACCACTATGAAAATGTCTAGTTTCTTCAGTAATGTGAGGTAAAGGCCCATTATTAAATCCAGTGAATTAAATCAGTGGTGGCTCATCAATGAATGGTGGGCTATGTGCAGCAGCTTCTCCAAGACAAAGCTGACAGGCTAAATGTGTTCAGCCTAGGGAACATCAGCTGGACCACTATGAAATGAGACAGGTGCATTCAATAACTCTTGGAAATTACCATGGTACATAAAACTTTAAATTTGCAATTCAACTGTCATTCTCAAAATCCTGAGACAGGATTAAATGTGCGTATTTTTAAAGCAGCACTTAACTCTATCCAACATACGAGCAGACCACAAGTTTACAGAAAAATAATTTGTATTTCAGTAAAAAGCTATAGTACCTATATTATATATTGGTAGGACATGACTTTACAATGTTTTTCAAGCTAAAAGAACTTGCTCCACAGTAGTTTAAGTACTGTGCTCTCAATCCACAGTCCTTATGTGAGCGCAAATGTGCACCCCAATGTGCAGGATCGAACAGTTACAGCTGCCTAGACAGACCTCCTTCAGTTTAGATCCCAGGACTCAGACAGGAGGAAGGGAGATGTCCACCATGCCTGTGCTGCCTAGGTTTTCAGAGGCACTATGTGAAAAACTTCCCACCACACTACCATGTAGTAACAACATTGCGTGTGTAACAACCACCTGGTTTCTTGAAATATCAGCAGAAAACAGGGTCATCCTTAGATATCCAGTTCAGATCCCTGAATCAGGTATTTCTACCAGTGCTACTTTGCTTTCCTGCAGTGCTGAGACCAGCTCTGGATGTTCCCCCCGCTTAGTTTCTGATCATCTCTTAGAGCTGTCTGCGCTGGAGCAAGTCTTCCGTAAAAGAGGCTCAAAATGCAGCTTTCCAAAGAAGAAAATTTTTTCCCAGATCTTCATAAAAATCCATATGGAAGATCACTAGCTAGTCTAGGAAGTATGTGGAAGTGAACACTTGGAAGTGAAAAGGATAACCCTGGCTGCCTAGCAGCATTTATACAGAAAGGTGGCATCCAGTCAAGATGACAACAGTATAAAACATACAGAGGAAAATACCAACCTCTTCTAGCAGGAAGCAAACCACTGTTGAATAGTCCTTGCAGAACTACTAGAAACACAAAAGCCATGAAGAAAATTTACTGAAATATATAACTATGTCAGTTCCAAGAAAGTTGTGTGGGTATCAAAGGCATTTTAAAATGAAACAGCTAAAATAAATCTAGTCTTGTAACACAAACAAGCCCTTAGATGCATTCTGCATTCTACTGCAATGAAGCTAGACTTAATTACTCTAGTCTTACTTAAAAAACAAAATAAGATGCCAGCTTTTTATATTCCACAGGAGAAATGAATGCTCATTTTGTAACTCCATGTGTATATAAACATCTCAGCTAATTAATGCTTTACAGTTCCTGTCACCAACATAACCCGCATTACACAAGAAACCAGTTTTCAGTCAGATTCTCCGAAGTCAAGATACAAATGATGAAACTCTAACTATAAAGTTCAGGGCTACGTATTACAAGATTTTGGACCTAATGTTGGTCACTTCTTCCATCAACAGCATTTCCAGAAAAGGTATGAGAACTAATAAAAAGAAGGCTAACCAAGACTGACTAGACTCAACTGGCAAATAGCTGAGAAACACTGAGAGGGAATTGTTCAAGTCATACAGGTTCTCAGCACTTTTGATAACACAAGTCTATTACAAAAATTATAGAGTACTCTCAGTAACTCAGTCAAGTCGAATGTGAGCAATCAGCTAAGAGAACACAGTAGAGGAATAGGAAAAAAGTAATTAAGGAAAGTGATGATTTAAAACATTTTGTGAAGATACTCATGAAAGCTTTTAAAGATTAGTGATGACTTCATTACTCTCGGTACTCTTATTGTCAGATTGTTGGGATCTGTAGTAATTTTTAAGTTAACCTTTACTTTCGTTGTTGAGCTAAGCAACACGAAAGGTTAAATATATGCTCACTGAAGCACTTTTCAACCATGAGAGCAACTGGATGTTAGGCTGGGGAGCCATGCTAACTTTGCAAGAGACTATAAAAGACATTCAGGATGCTTGAGTTGACAGAGCAGAAAGCGAAGATCAAGTTTCTGTAATTTTACAGGAGAAAAACAATCAAAATGGATAGTTGGACAGATTCAAGTTTTACAATTGCCAAAGAATATTTCATGGTATATAGCAATTTTCAAATGCATATCCAGATGAACTAACAAAAAACAGTTACAAGATTAATAGATTCATATATAATCATGTGAGAAGGATAACCACGATCACATAGTTTAATGTCCTTCCTCCACAGGATGTTTTCTTCTAGAAATGAGATTAATGCTGGATATAACTGAAACTTTGCTGAGAAGGAAAAGTTCATTTATCCTAATCATTAGGGTCATATTTGCCAAAGCAATGGATTAGATTATTTGGGTTTATATGGATGATATGTTGTTAATAACACAACCTAAAGAACTTTTAGCTTTCCACTATCTGGCCATTTCCCTACAGCTGTAAGTCGTAGAATCATAGATTCATAGAATGGGTTGGAAGGGACCTTAAAGATCATCTAGTTCCAACCCCCCTGCCACAGGCAGGGATAACTTCCACTAGATCAGGTTGCTCAAAGCCCCATCCAACCTGTCCTTGAACACTTCCAGGGAGAGGGCATCCACAACTTCTCTGGGCAACCTGGTCCAGTGTCTCACTACCCTCACCATAAACAATTTCTTCCTAATATCTAATCTAAATCTACCCTCTTGCAGTTTAAAACTGTTATCCCTCATCCTACCACTACACTCCCTGATAAAGAGTCCCCCCCTTCTTCCCTGTAGGCCCCCTTTAAGTACTGAAAGCGCTATAAGGTCTCCCCAGAGCCTTCTTTTCTCTAGGCTAAACAACCCTGCCTCTCTCCACCTGTTCTCATAGGGGAGGTGCTCCAGCCCCCTGATCATCTTTCTGGCCCTCCTCTGGATGTGCTTGAGCAGGTCCATGTCTTTGTTATGCTGGGGGCCCCAGAGCTGGACACAGTACTCCAGGTGCAGTCTCACCAGAGCAGAGTAGAGGGGGGAGATCTCTTCCCTTGACCTGCTGGCCACAATTCTTTTGATGCAGCCCAGGAACAGGATTGGCTTTCTGGGCTGCAAACGCACATTGCCAGCTCATGTTCAGTTTTTCATCCACCAATACCCCCAAGACCTTCTCCTGTAGCAAGGCAAGAAGAACCAATGGTACTCAGTTGGAATTTTGAGTTTGATTCATAAATCCATAGAAAATTATTGCTGCAGATAGAAACACTTAAAATACAGAAAAAATATTGAGAGAATTACCATCATCAATACATCATAGAAAAAATGGGTTTCTAAAAGCTAGTTTTGTGAAAAGTGGAGAGAAAGATATGACTGTGCTAGAGGTTATAGACATTTCTTCTTCAGCCCCTTTTTGCTTTTTTAGACTATTTTAGAAATACTTTCAATAATGCACTAGAGACTATCTCTGAATGGACAATTCAGGTGCAGTTACTGATCAATAGTGTAAAGGCTAAAAACTGACATTAATTATATGGAAGCATTTTCTAGCTAGTATTTGCCCAATATTAACAAAATATTGGGCATATGAAGAAAAACTCCAGTTTAGAAAAAATATGAGAAGAAAAAGTATCAGATCAGTTTAACTGAAAGTAGAAACTCTACCTATGACTTCAAAAGGATATTCCATGTTATAAAAATACAACAGAAAAGCACAAATTTCTTTTGGAAAACAGAGGAACTTTATGATTTGTTTTCTCTTTCTCAGTCATTTAAACTAACAGCGAAGCATTTTATCTATGATCTATGCCGTATTACTGCTTTATCCTGCCGATTGCTTTATTCTGCACTAGGACTGCTCTTACGCCTTGTGACAACTCCATTTCACTAGACAGTTTAACCACATGCAATCAAATTAGACAGACTGCACCATTAATAGCAGCAGGATAGTTCCTCTGAGTACAACATCCCTAGAGACTTTGAGAGACAAGTGCCAGCCTACGTTCACCTACTCTGCCTCGACAGGCACTGTAGCTGCCCTATTCTATGTATACTTTTGCCATAGCTCTTCCTTAAAGCACCGGCTTAAGGGAATGCCGAGTGGAATTTTTTTACACTACTGGAAGAGAATGAGAAAAAGAAGTCAAACTTCTAAAGTCATTAGGAATAACACACATATCTGCAAGACAGAAGACTTAACATGGAAAACATGTTCATAGCCAAGAGATCCAACATTTTGCCAGACATTCTGAAAACTCTGTCAAGAACCATCAAAGATATAGGCTCACAGGCAAAGGCTGGTCCAGCAAAATACCTGAGGACTTTGCAAGGCTGGCAAAGACTGAGATTATGTAATTCGTCTTAATTCAACTTAATAAGAAATTCTATTTTCTCTCTTTCTCAACAAGTTGCCTTAAGAGAACACTTACAGAATCAAAAGCCATTTTCAGGTCAGGTCAGCCTAACACTGGTAGGACCATGTTGTCTCACCGCCTGCAAACAGTACTTTTTTACTTCAAAAATCTGGATTTAAAAGAGTCTTTCACTTATACAGGAACCTGGACTTGACATTTCAGTTCCAGATTATCAGGGATAATGGATCTATTCATCACATAAAATAAAGTCATTAAAGATTGTAAGAGAAACAGTGAGATGATTGGCATTTTATGCAAATTATGGATAATCAGAGAGACACAGGAGCCTATAAATACTGCAAGAACCTGGACTGGGAACTTGATCAGGACTACTCTGCTATTGTCTTAAAAATACAGGGCAGCTGCAAGCAAACACAGATATGCATTTCGATGAAGTGGACTAGTTGATACAATGGGCAAAGAGGCTCATGAAGCAATGAAGAACGTGATAAATGCTAAATCTAATGAAGCTATACTCAAAAAGATAATCAAATTTTACTTAATAACAATTTGACAAAAAGATAAAGCTGTAAATCAACGTTACAGCTTTACAAAAAAGATACCAAAAAAAAAAAAAAAAGTGTTAGGAAAGACAGACACAAAGTAAAATGCAATCCAGGATATTTCTAATCTGAGTTTCTGTCATTACTTTATATTCTCTGTAATAGCAATGCTTGTAGGAAACAAGAAGGGAGTGTTGCACATTTCTCTTGTACACTGTACAGGAGCTGGGACTTGCTGGGTGTAAGTACGGGCTGAGTACCCGTGCAGGAACAAACTGTGATACTCTAGTTTATTTAGTTGCCTGCACAGATGACCAGAAATATTCCTGCTTTCAAGATGTTTCTTATCATTCCCAATCCCAAATTTTCAAAATATCTTTTTGTTAGTTTATTCATAAACTTTGTCTTCTGGCTTCCTATGGTTAGGAAAGATTTGCCCCTTATTCTTCCTTCTTAGAATGGATATTGCCACAAAGAGTCTTCTAGTCTCGAATCGGACAGCATTTCTTGCCTACAGCATTTGATACTTCCTTGTCTATGAACTCAAAGGAAAGCAGACGGTTAGCTGAGAAACATATGTCCTAATCAGCCTTAGACTAGCGACGTGGCAATAATAATTTATTCCTCATCTTTAAAAAATAAAAAAAACCCTCCCACACTTTTGCACTCCAAAAACCTGTGGATGGCCAAGATTAAGAATTCAAGATCGTAAGGGCCTTATCATATATACTCACAAACTCTTTAATTTTCAGTAAATCTCCTTGCTAGAGTTTAACAAGTAGGAGTATACAAGCTCAATCCCTGTGTTTCATTGTTTATGGCAAGCTTGAAGGTGCCTGAAAATGTCTCTGGGATGATTATCTCATAAAAAAAAAGGAATGACTGCATAAGTAAGGTTAGGGCAGTACATCAGTGCTAGGTGTCCCTATAAAAATGCTCATATGAACAGCCTTTGGAAGTGAAGAATCACAAGCGATTTTGTTGGGGACATGTGAAAAGCAGTTTTATCACCTGATTCAATGACCAAGCTCAAGCACCAGCATAACAAGAGATATTTTTAAAATATAGATTACTTCCAAAGATCAAGAGAAAATTAGTCCTCTGGACTTCTTTCTTAGGTTAGCTGACTATTAAAGGGAGATTCAACACAGACATTATTTCCTTTCCTGATTCCCTTAGTTGTTCAAGCTAACTGCTGCCTAACAATAATTATGCTAGTGTTTCATGTAGTACAGCAAAACATAAATACTCCAAATATTCTAGTACATGGGTTCATTTGTTCTGGTGCCCAAAAACCAAACATAGGTTTGTTCCAGTAACACAACATGCACACCAGTTTTATTGCAAAAACTGTTTTCTGCTTACGCATTTTTTTAAACTTTCCAGCTCCTTACATGTTCCATAGTTGACTGGCATATTGAAGCTAATAATACAAGATGGCAAAAGAGCGAATAAAAAGCTATACAACTTGCATAGATATGCATTTCACTTTTTTAGTTACTTTTCCTGAATCCACACATATTCCTGTTCTTTGCCATCAAAAGTATCTTGTGACCATGGCAAAATCACAACCTTACCAACACCAGGGATCCAGGACCTATATACTCCTATATCACCTTTTAACAAGCGGCATTTAGCTTTCAGGCACAGTGCCGTGATTGCATCCAACTGCAAATCAAATCTTTTCCATTAGAGAATCTGTTTGCATCAGGCCTTCCAATAAAACATATTTTTAAAGCATTTATCTTCAGAGCCTTTTCCTGAGACATCATAACATCTTTTCAGGTCATCTTTTATGACACCCCATTCTAAGAGTAGACAACAAAAAACCAGTCTTTGGGTTGAACTGTATCTCTTCATATGAACGGGAGTTGTGGAGGCTTTTCTCAAATAATGATCTGAGATCAGCATGGGAGACAAAATTGAAGCACTCTGATATCACAAGTGGATACAAAGCAAATAGCAAGATTAAAAAAGGCAATTTAAATCAGAAGACTCCTGGAATTCTTGGTTTGAGGTGACCCACACATTTTTCTTACAGTACGCAGTACACTAAGGAATAGTTGTACAATTACTCTACAATTATTAACAATTACTTTTACAGCTGAAATGATTTAATATGCTGTCTTCACCATTCTTATGCAATATTGTGTTGCAGGTTGCAGAGTGGAAGATACCTAGCCTTGAACACAAGTCCAGGATGAAATCACAAGTATGAGAATATTTAAGCAGCAGTTTGGAATGTAAAGCCTCCAATGTTGCAGCCGTATGAGGAAGTTTCAATGCTGACTGTCGGTGTTCTTTTGTATGGAAGCCATGACATATATAACACCAATGCACAGCTACTCTGATTAGAAATAACATTTAAGTCTTCTGAATTAGTTACTTTAGTAACAAATGGATAAAAAAGAAATAGGTCCATGGCAGAGATAAAACCTTTATTTGGAATTCAGATGAATAATGCAAAGGAGGAGGGGGATATATGACTCAAACTTCCCCAAAATTTCAGACAAGTAGTTATGCAATGGATGGGCTACTGCACATCCAGAATGTGACCACCTTCAGATTATTCCTCTATGCCTTCAGCATAAGAAGGAATGGAGAGACAGACGAAAGAGGAAAGCATATATCTGCAGAACTTCAAAGAAAAGGCTGGCGGAAAAGAAAGAGAAGCAAGAGAGCATGTGCAGCACAACCTGCACCTACTGTAAATGAGGTTGCCTTCATTGCGTCAGACCTATTTAGTGGTTCTGATATCACCCAATTTACTCCAGCTAGGAGTCTGAGATTCTCAAAAGTGCCTAACACCTGAGTCCGTATTTCATGGCTTTTCCTAAAACCATTACTTTAAGACAGGTCATCTTCACCAGAAAAGCTATTTTCCTCTTCTTACTTATATCTCAGTAGAAATGCTGTTGGGGATTTAAAACCTATTTATAACTTTTCCATAACACCCAGACAAATAGCAGTCTGAACTTCAGAAATCTATGTGAAAAATTGTTTAAAATAAATGTTTTTTTAAATAATAAGCCCTGGCTATAGTATGGTTAATTTTTTTCAGAGTAAATTTTAATATGGAAAAACGCTAATAAGTCTGAACATTCTTTTGGAATATTCCATATAGAAAATTTAACAAAAAAATGAATGGTTGAAACAAAAATTGTTCTTATATTCCAGCTACTCTTTTAACAAAATGTTTATCTTTAAAAAAAAAAACTTTATTATGTTAATGAGTAAAAACTATTCTAGTATCACTAGCAATTTTCTGTAGTGTGACTACAGAACATGTATTGCCTCATCTTTGAAGAATTTGTCATCCATTCCTTGAGAGGCGACATTCCTATCACACATTTTGTAGTGGTGGTTAATAACACAAAAGTTATCCAGTCAGGATAAGTATCAGGAGCCAGTAAGTTTCAAAGCCTATTGAAAATGCTTAATCTGACAATTATTATCTGTGACCATCTCGTATCAAGATCACTATTAACAATAATGTGGCATCCTCTAAAGAAATCCAGACCCCTAAATCTGAAGAAAAAAGGCCATTAAAAAAAAAAAAAATCTCGTTGCTAAATGTCACACTAAGCTATATTTTCTGATGAAAACCAGAATGTCAGAAAAAAATGTCTATATATGGATAACTCCAGCCTTTACTTTATGCGGCTAAAACTAAGTATAGGTGGGGAGCCTGATTTTTAGAAGGACAAAGATGTCCAAACAGACATAACCAGCTGTAATTCCAGGCATGACCAACCGATATTGCCCATTTTTAAAACACGTCCAGAGACCTGTCAGTGAGATAGATGAAAGCTGGCTGAGACAATGGGCAACCATGTCATAAGTTTAATAAAGTCTCAAATGTTATAACCAGTATAGTGTTGACAATGCCATGAGACAGTTTCACTGTAAGCCAATTTTCAGTGCCTAAACAGCTAACATCAAAACCTTCAATGAAGTGCATGTTTATGAACTCTCTGGCCCACTCTATATAGATCAAGATTTATATTTTTATATAAATCAAAATATTGCTATTTTACCACATTCTGTTCAGTAAAACAGATACTTCTGTTATGTTTTCAATAATGAACATAAAAGCAAACATGACAAGTAAATGTCTTCAGAATTCAAATATCTTTTTCTAAATCCCACATTACATGACTTCTGAAATAGAAAACAATTTACAAGTACTTGTAAAATACTTTTGAAATACATGAAGGTAAGCTTAAACAAGTTATGCTCTTGTAGTTAAAAAGTGCAACTGCTTTTCTTGTCAGGATCTAATGGGGACATTATGCAGGCATAATATGACTGCTGGATCAAAAACCCAAGAGGGAGAGAAGAAAAGATGCTCCCTTATCTCCTTTGGAATATTGTACCTACATTTGTCACACTTCTAAAGACATTTATATAGAAATTTCTCAATTATCAAAATTCAGTATGCCCCTGAAGTATGAATCTCAGGCTTAGAAAGCCTTGGAAATTTTTACTTATGTTTTCTCTCTTGAAAATCATACCTCAGTGAATTCATTAATTTGAGGTCTCTACACATCATGGCTTTTCAAATCCATAGCATCCCTTACTTCCAAGCCAGTGAGGTTGGACAAACTTTTATTATCAGCTTAGGATAAAAGATATACCAAAATGCAAATAAATTATATTTTTCTAGTATTCAGAAACAAAATTATTTTAAAAATAAGTAAATTATTATAATTATTTTATTAAAATTTCCAGACTTCTGGCATAGACTATTTAACTCATTTTACCTATCTTTCCACAAAATTAATTATATAATGACATAATCATATATAGTAGCTGTTTTCATGTCAAAGTGGTTTTATATTCTACTAATGCATATATTTTTTGAAAAGTTAAAGGATTTCTTTGCAGTGAAAGGGACGGTTTTTGAAAATAACCGTAATATTTAGTTGTTATTCTCTAAAGCTCCATACTTTTCATGCCATTATCAGAACTACAGAGTACATGCTGGGGCTGCATTGTACTTTCCGGTTGAAAGAACAGCAAAAGGAGACAACTGCACATTTACTCTGATATTCACTAGAAAAAGCCTTCAATCCCTGCAAAACAAAAAACATACATGTTCACTCTGAGGGACACAATAAAAATATGAATACAAGATCCTTTCAGCAAATAATGACTCATGCATTTAGTCTTTGTTCATTTTCTCTTATGGCTCATATGAAATGCTACAAAATACTGGGTCACTGAATATACAAAATGTAACTGCACACTTCGTGTCACAAAGACATGCTCCTTTACAGACTCTTTTAATAATAGGACGCAGGTAACCAAGTCAAAATATGCAATGCAGTCTACTGAATAAACCATAGAAGCGATATGCCTCAGTCTATATTTGTGATGGTGTTAAGAAATGTAATTAACTGGCCAAGAAACAACAGAAGAATCTAATCAAGCTGGATTTCTCAGAGAATTCAGTGCCCTGTACAAACACACAGGTTTTCAGCAGAATTCTCAGAAAAAGCCAGTGAAAATAAAATAATCAGAGGAAAATATACAGTAATAGATAAGCAGTCTGCTTTTTAGTTATTTTCCAAGGTGCAGACACCAAAAGAGAAGAAATAGCTACGGTAATTAAGGTACTAGATCAGTTATTCAGGAGCATTATATTCCAAGAATATTTAGGGTGACCACAGATTTTAAAACCTCAAAAGGAGACTGAAATCTTTTGAAAACTATTATCTTTACACTTCTGTGAATCACCAGATATTATTATGCAATAGCTCTGGATGTGTCAAAATGTACTTAGTTCTTCCACCCGTGTCTGTAATAACAAATATTTAATTTATCTAGTTATTGTTTAGCCACTGCAGATCAGGGAGTTACATAAAGATTTCAAAGGAAGAGGCAGACAGACTTTTTGTTAGTTTATTTTTAAGAGTAAAGGGTAACAAAAGAGATTCAAAATTTGTTTTTACAGCTAGCTTTTGCAGTCATCACTTTTGCATGTAATCCCTTTTAGTCCCTCATATATGGAGACTTAACCAGTTTGCCTCTTTGTAGGAATAATCATGAGAAGGAAAAAAAAGGAGAGAATAATTACTTACCTTACAGTAGTTGGAGTTCTTTGAGATGTATCGCTTTGACGCACAGACACCTCAGGCACTCAACATGTAATCTTAAGGTCAGCGATATTTGTTGAGGCTGTACCTGACTGCTCCCACCCTACTCCCTACAAGGCATGAAAAGGGCGATGTGAGGACTTGCAGGTCCCTTGCCACTGCAGAATCCGGGTGGGAGATTCGTCAGTGGTGAAGACGGAGGAAGTACCATGCCTCCATATGCACAGGACGCCTCAAGGAACCACAGGTATTGACATCCCCTTTCTTTTTCAAATGACTGGTCATCAGCAACTCATTTTTGCTGACTCACAAACAGTAACCTGATATGCAGAATCTAGATGCTCCAAGTCCATCTAAAAATGACTCATACGATTCTGCCAAAACGAGCAGCATACCTATAAGCCTTCATAAAGAAATAGTATCCCATAAACGTTCATATTAAACCCCAGAGAGCAGCTTTTTAAGAAAACCTACAGTCCAGTCCTGAAAGTGAGGACTCAAGTTCCAGCATATTACTCTTCATTCAAAATAATTCACTGAAATATTAAAAAACAATCCTCCCTGCCCCCAAACTATCAAATCACCCAACATTTCACAGTATTTTATTCTGGGCAGAGTGCCTTCCCAGAAAGAAAAAATAAAGAAGAAAGGGGAAAAATTCTGCTTCCGTAAGCTTGTTTAAAATTAATTACAGGGAAACATCATAGAACACCTTTTAAGTCAGGGTTTAATAAATGTGATGAAAAGGATAGTCATAAATAAAACCTTTTTTCTTCTCAAAGTCACTATAAAACTAGACTAGACCATAAAACTGATTCTGTCAAAGGGACATTAAATTTCAGTCTTGCTAACAAATAATTATTTTCTATACCATTTTGCTCATTGTGCCTTATATTGCATTAATCCAGTTATCCCTATCTGTTTTAAATATTTTATATTTTACTGCTAAATTACATTGGAAAATTTAAATGCTTAATTCAAAATATGTTAAGAATGCATACACAGGGATTATATTTTTGTTTTACTTTAATACATAGATGAGGTACCTATATAATTTTATTTTAGTAAATCACATTTACCTAACTAAAAGTGAATAAATATTATGCTTAACATTATCAAGACTACATAAAGATAAAATTCACATCAAGATAAAATTCATGAGTACATACATTTTTGCTCTGTTCAGTAGCAATAAAATCTGATCTATAATGTAATGAGAGTGTGTGTATGTCTGAAATCTCCTGTCTGAAACTCAGCATATCTAGAAAAAAATCACAACTAGAAAACTAAATAACACAAGTACCAGAAACCATATCATTCTGTACTATTCAAATAAAAATCAAATATAGCATATTTTTCTCTAGAATTAACAGATTTTACTGCATCTGACATGCTACATTGTGATACTGCTCTAAAAGATGGAATGAAAATAGACTGAGGTTAACTATCTCTATACAATACAGGACAAGAACATTAATTTTCAACATATATGTTAATGGGTGCATACTGACTTACAAGTGCTTACAGAGCATTAGATTTTGTCTATGTACTTACATGGGGATATTCAAACACTCTTTAAGTTAGCTCAGAGAATCTGCTCTCCCCAAGCTCCCTCTACAGTCAATGGAGAGAGGCAGACGACTCTAATGGGCAATTCAGAGCAGAAAACTAAGTTTAGGTTTTCTGAATCATCCCCTAGAGAACCTCTCTCTCTCCATTGACTATGAAGGGAGCCAAGGGAGATGAGTGACAAGCTAAAGTTAGCTTTTATGAATCTGTTACACGGTATCACATTGTGTAAAGTGTGAATAAACTCTCTCAGTCCTCATGACTAAGAACTGGCATCTACATGTCTTTCATAGAATCATAGAATCATTTAGGTTGGAAAAGACCCGTAAGACCATCGAGTCCAACCGTTACCCTAACACTGCCAAGGCCACCACTAAACCACGTCCCTAAGTGTCACATCTACATGTCTTTTAAATACCTCCAGGGATGGTGACTCCACAACTTCCCTGGGCAGCCTCTTCCAAAGCTTGACAACCCTTTTGGTGAAGAAATTTTTCCTAATATCCAATCTAAACCTCCCCTGGCGCAACTTGAGGCCATTTCCTCTCGACCTATTTCTTGTTACTTGGGAAAAGAGACCAACACTCACCTCGCTACAATCTCCTTTCAGGTAGTTGTAGAGAGTGATAAGGTCTCCCCTCAGCCTCTTTTTCTCCAGCCTAAACCACCCCAGTTCCCTCAGCCGCTCCTCATCAAGACTTGTTCCCCAGACCCTTCACCAGCTTCATTGCCCTTCTCTGGACACACTCCAGCACCTCAGTGTCTTTCCTATAGTGAGGTGCCCAAAACTGAACACAGTATTCGAGGTGCGGCCTCACCAGTGCCGAGTACAGGGGCACGATCTCTTCCCTACGCCTGCTGGCCACACGATTTCTGATACAAGCCAGGATGCCGTTGGCCTTGGGCACACTGCTGGCTCATATTCAGCCAGCTGCTGACCAACAACCCCAGGTCCTTTTCTGCCAGGCAGCTTTTCAGCCACTCTTCCCAAAGCCTGTAGCATTGCATGGGGTTGTTGCAACCCAAGTGCAGGACTCTGCACTTAGCCTTTTTGAATCTCACACAGCTGGCCTCAGCCAATGGGCCTGTCCAGATCCCTGTGTAGAGCCTTCCTACCCTCAAGCATATCAACACTCCCGCCCAACTTGGTGTCATCTGCAAACTTACTGAGGGTGCACTCAGTCCCCTCGTCCAGACCATTGATAAAGATATTAAGCAGAACTAGGCCCAGTACTGAGCCCTGGGGAACACCGCTCGTGACCGGCTGCCAACTGGATTTAACTCCATTCACCACAACTTTTTGAGCCTGACCATCCAGCCAGTTTTTTACCCAGCGAAGAGTATACCCATCTAAGCCATGAGCAGCCAGTTTCTCCAGGAGAATGCTGTGGGAAATGGTGTCAAAGGCTTTATTAAAGGCTAGGTAGACAACATCCACGGCCTTTCCCTCATCCACTAAGTGGGTCATCTTGTCGTAGAAGGAGACCAGGTTAGTCAAGCAGGACCTGCCTTTCATATACTCATGCTGACTGGGCCTGATCACCTGGTTGTCCTGTACGTGCCGTGTGATGGCACTCAAGATGATCTGCTCCATAACCTTCCTTGGCACTGAGGTCAGACTGACAGGCCTGTAGTTCCCTGCATCCTCCTTCTGGCCCTCCTTGTAGATGGGCATCACATTTGCTAACTTCCAGTCAACTGAGACCTCCCTGGTTAGCCAGGACTGCTGGTAAATGATGGAAAGTGGCTTGGTGAGCACTTCCACCAGCTCCCTTAGTACACTTGGGTGGATCCCATCCAGACCCATAGACGTGTGTGTGTCTAAGTGGTGTAGCAGGCCATTAACCATTTCCCCTTGGATTATGGGGGCTTCATTCTGCTCCCCGTCCCTGTCTTCCAGCTCAGGGGGCTGGGTACCCGGAGAACAAATGGTCTTACTATTAAAGACTGAGGCAAAGAAGGCATTAAGTACCTCATGGACAATGCTTTGTGAAAAATCAGAAGAATCATTCATTTATATATGGAAGTTTCCAAAAATACTAAATTAAATTGAAACTTTTGCCTTTCTGATACTGAACATTACATGTTAAGATGTTCAAGCTAGCAATCATCATTGTCATCATTAAGAATAAGCTGTAAATCCAGAAAAAAAGCAGCCTAAAGATATTATCAGCATGGTTTTCAATAGAACATCTGCTTTTTTTACATTTCTATTTAAAACAAATTCTTTTTTTATTTTAAATTTTCCTTAAAACAAATGGAACAACAAACCTCAGATGCAAGGGACTGGGTGATCTCACCTTATTTGAGAAAACAGCAGTTTAGGCACTCCAGAGGAAGCTCCCTAAGTCACCAGTCACTCCCTTAGAGTCACTAGAAAGAAACGGCACTTGTAGAGTCTAAGAAATTTTAGATGTTTATCATGGGAAGAGATTAATTGTTCCCTAGAAGTGCTTATTTCTCTCCATTTACTATAAAGGAAGACCAGACAAGTAAGATACAGACTTCTACACTGTAGACTTCTAAAGACAAATGAGATTAATCCAAAATCAAAAATACCAAAAGCACTATCCGAACCAAAAACCACAAAGGCAAACCAATCATGTAGAGAAATAGGAAATATAGGAATAGGAAGATAGGAAAGCCCTGCTCTAAGCTGTGAAATAAGTGACAGAAAAACAAGTTTTATTAGGATTAGGATATGAGAAAAAAACCTGTCACTAACATTAGGACCATTATGGTATATGTGGGGTATGTGTGATGCAGCTGCTGCATCATGAATTGAGACCAACAGCATATTGACCTGAAACTAAACAAGTAATACTACATGTAGTCTTACCTGATCTGGATGATGCTTAAGAGTCTGTTTACTGCTAACACTCTGCCAATGCTTATATATATAGGTCCAAATACATTGAAACAATATCAAAATAATGTGTTTAATAGGACCCCTCTGTATCTTGGTCTCCTTTTGATGGTGTTTTCACTGAGTAAGAAGAACTCCACAGGCTGCTTATTTACTAGCAGGACAGAGAGTATTGCATAGAACAATAGAATGGTTTGGGTAGGAAGGGACCTTTAGAGATCATCTAGTCCAACCCCGCTGCCATGGGCAGGGACATCTTTCACTAGATCAAGTTGCTCAAAGCCCCATTCAACCTGATTTTGAATACTTCCAGGGATGGGGCATCCACAATTTCTCTGGGCAACCTGTTCCTGTCTCTCACCACCCTCACCATAAAAATTTTCTTCCTTATGTCCGATCTAAAACTATTCTCTTGCAGTTTAAAACCATTGCCCCTTGTCCTGTCACTACAGGCCCTGGTCTTTCTCCATCTTTCTTATAAGCCCCTTTATACACTGCAATAAGGTCTCCCCAGAGCCTTCTCTCCTTGAGGCTGAACAACCCCAATCCTCTCAGCCTTTCTTTACAGGAGAGGTGTTCCAGCCCTCTGATCATTTTTGTGGCCCTCCTCTGGACCTGCTCGAACACGTCCATGTCTTTCTTGTACTGAGGACCCCAGAACTGGATGTAGTACTCCAGGTGGGGTCTTACCAAAGCAGAGTAGAGGGGGACAATCACCTCCCTCACCTGCTGGCCACGCTTCTTTTGATGCAGCCCAGGACACGATTTGAATCCTTACGGTACTCTGCAAGAACTGAATAATCAATTCCCATCCTACATGATGAGGAAAATGTGGCATGCTAACAGTCTCACAGATTTTTCTTATTTTGACAAAGCTCCACTAAAAGGTTGGGGCAGCTGTTCTGATAGCTGAAAGACTTGGTGCAACACCAGAGCAAAGAATCAGAATATAGGATTATTTTACCAAAAAAAATTAATTATAAAACCTTTCAAAATCAGTGTATTTCATTTTCTGAATTACACTCTCAGTATTGGGTATGTAATAACTCAGGAAATTTGGCATTTCAAAACATCAACAGTCCTCAGGCTAACAAAGAAAAACTAGTCTGAGCATACTGAAACATAAAAATGCTATGTGGTTCATCTTTACATGTATCTATCTTTAACATTTCTCTTAAAACTTTTAAGATTAATTAGAATCTCATAAAAACATAAAAACTCTTGTAGAACAAGAACTACAGTTGAGAAAATATAGTGTATTTTTGCATTGCTATTATCCTAGTGTTGCATCTTTGTACGCTGTAAAGCCTAGAATTAACACGTACATTGCTTCCTCAGATGCAAAAGATTCCCACCCTGCATTGATATCTATTCCATTATTCTGCAAGAAAGAAGACTTAAAGTATCTGTTTGACATCTGTGTTTCTTTCCTCCATCTCGTTTCTCCTCTTGCTGCCTAACTCACATGCTGTCTCTCACTGTTACATATCTGATAAAAGGGATGAGACCATCTGGCATGAATGTTCTTTTCTCTCTCTCTCTCAATAACTGACAGCCAGGATGACAACATTGCCCTCCAAATGTCCAATGTGAACTTTCAGACAAAAAGAGGATTGACTCAGACCTTGCCAGGTTTAAAGCAGGATCTGAAAGCAATGCCTTTTTCCTTGATAATGCCTCAGCTGGTTTTGGCTTATTCTCCAAAAGAGTCTCAAAGAATTTGTTCAAAAGAACTCAGAGAGCTTGACTTTATTTTAATAAGTGGCTTCACAAAATAATTTAAATGTCAGGAAACACCGAGGGACTAATAAAAAAGTTGTTGTAGGATAGACGTATCTTGAGTAAATGTTTTTAAACTTAAAATATATCTTTTTAGTTCATATTAACAAGACTACATGACTTCTGAACAGGCAAATATTCTATCACATCTTTTTATCAAACATTCATAAAATTTTACTGGAAAATGGCCCTATGCCTAGAGATATTTTGTAAACTAGAAAGAAACTGATTATCGTTAAGCGCTCCTGGAGGGTTCTGATTTTTAAGTTGATATTTAATGAAACTATTTTGCAGTATTTGCTCAATTTTTCAGTTTCTAACCTTGACTTATGAACATCTCAAGGCTCTGTCTAAAATATGAGAATGATTCCATTTAATTTAGTCAAAATTTGTATTCTGGATATGTTACAGAGCTTTAAGTGACATACAAAGTGAATCATAGAATTGTAGAATGGTTTGGGTTGGAAGGGACCTTAAAGATCATCTAGTTCCAACCCCCCTGCCACAGGCAGGGATACCTTCCATTAGATCAGGTTGCTCAAAGCCCCATCCAACCTGTCCTTGAACACTTCCAGGGAGAGGGCATCCACAACTTCTCTGGGCAACCTGGTCCAGTGTCTCACTACCCTCACCATAAACAATTTCTTCCTAATATCTAATCTAAATCTACCCTCTTGCAGTTTAAAACTGTTATTCCTCATCCTACCACTACACTCCCTGATAAAGAGTCCCCCCCTTCTTCCCTGTAGGCCCCCTTTAAGTACTGAAAGCGCTATAAGGTCTCCCCAGAGCCTTCTTTTCTCTAGGCTAAACAACCCTGCCTCTCTCCACCTGTTCTCATAGGGGAGGTGCTCCAGCCCCCTGATCATCTTTCTGGCCCTCCTCTGGATGTGCTTGAGCAGGTCCATGTCTTTGTTATGCTGGGGGCCCCAGAGCTGAACACAGTACTCCAGCTGGGGTGTCACGAGAGTGGAGTAGAGGGGGAGAATCACCTCCCTTGACTACACTTCTTTTGATGCAGCCCAGGATAGTGTTGGCTTTCTGGGCTGTGAGGGCACATTGCCATGAACACTGAGAAAAATACGTATTTCTAAGGTGTATCAGTGCCTCACAAAACAATCCAGATTACTGTGACAATTTACTGATACCGGTTTAGATAAAATTAAGTGAAGCCCATTTCATCAAAGTTTTACGGGAAATTCTAGATTTTTGAAGACACTTTTGCTTTCTGTTTTATTAAACTGATCTGCCAAAGCAAAACAGAGGAATAAACTTTAAAAGTCGATGGTTTTAGATAATGTGAGATTTTCCTGCCAATATGTGTTTTTACATAGTATGCTGAAGTACTATATTATTATCTGAAATACAATAGCCACTCCAACAGAACACTTCCAGCCAATATACAAAAACTCTATTTAAAAGCTATCGAGTATAACTATTTTCTTACCTAAGTAACTGCTAGCAAAATACAAATGAATTATTTTTCTGACAGACATTCAGGTACCACTCATTACCTACTGACTTGAGTAGGTATCTTTTGCAGTCAGTCTTGAAAGCCCCATTCCCTAATAGGGTCTGTTCCAGAACTTGAATGCCTTCATTAAGAAATTTTACCAAGTTTAAGCATTAATGTGAGCTGACAGACTGACTGGCTCATGTTCACAAGGTCAGAATGCAGGGCTGTGTTAAATACACATGGTTAAACACTGCAGGAGAGAAGAAGGGGTTCTTGTGTGAGTTAATTCAATTTCAATAGAATCTGTGTTGCTTTATTATGAGATTTGAACTTCTGCACTTCCTGACTAAAAGGTTCTCAGCTGGTAAGTCAAGAAAAGCATGTCTCCTAAACAAGCAATGCTTAAGTAGACACTTAGAAGCCACACATGGTCATTAAGGAATCATTTTTTATTACCACTTGTAATTTTTATTTTCTGAGATTGCATCTGATAACACTCAGAGCTGTATCAAAGATTAGCTATTGCCCCTTATCTGATTTGCTATATCTCCTCCTTAATAAGCATCTTCAGTCACCTTTTTTTCTCTTTAGTCAAGTTATTTAGTAAGAGGAGATATCTTGCAATCTTGCTAAGGAAAGCAAATGCAAATCTTTTGCACAGTTCCTATGTGTGATGCTGCTAAGAAGAAAGATCAATTTTGTTATCATCTAATGTACACCAAGCCAAATCACTTAGATCAAAGGTTTTAAATTTTTAAACTTCCACTTATTTTTTCACCCTTCAATCAGACTACAGCACATTCTTCCCAAATTTCAACACACTCTCATGCTAAGAAATTATGGTACTACACTAGTTCCAAAAGGACTTTACTGAAACTTGGTATCTTCATCCCTATATAGGCCTCAGAATCCAAATTTAAATATTTATTTGGCTTTTGAAAGAGAAAATGGGAAGTTATGGAAGCAGCTACTCTTACACGCTCCAGGTGTAAGGATCAGAAGGGCAAATACTCAGAAACCAGGGAAACACCTTAGGTAAACCTTCCTTTCCCCATCTTCAGTCAAAATATACGCCAATAATATTTGCCTGGAGACTTTCACAATAAAAAAATGATATTATGCTTCAAAGGCAATTCACATTTTTATGGGAATGTAAAGCCACAATGAAAATTAAAACTCCATAATAGTCCATTTTTAATGTTAAAATCAGAATAGAGAAATGTAAGTTTTAACCTTTGTCATAAAAAGCTGTGGAAGCCAGAATAATATATATTTAGAGCCCATCAAAAAAAAACCTTATGTCAAAATTAAATAAAACTGTTGGAAAGTAAAGGCTTTTATAAGAACACTAAAAAAAAGAATAAGGAATATTCTAAGAACAAATTATTTCTTTAAAGACAAATGAAGACTCAATTTCTAGTAACACTTGCAGCACATACAGTGGTCCATAAGTAATTTCCTGGGAACGGGTACCTGATTCAGTGGTGAACTTCAAATATGTTACATGAACGTTCCAGTAGTATAATTCAATTTCATTCAGAGAGAAAAAGATGCTTCAGTAAAGAAAGTACAGTCCAATTTAAATACAGTATATGCGGATTAGCTGTTCAAATAATCCAGTTACTCCAAATTAGGGAAAACTTGTAGTTACCGTACAACAAAATCTGACATATTTTGCATTCTGATCATTCTCAACATTCCCAGCTGTGCTTTCACAGCTCACTGCAACCTTAGTCAGCTATTCATCTCAAAATAACATCAACTTCAGCTAAAATTTTAGCATCTACATTTTGTTCTTCCAAGTTACTAAGAGTGTTAATTCACTGTAAAGCAATTTACAGAAAAAAAACCCCAAAACAGTAAAAACTTGATTAAAATTCCTCTTCTTCTACTGTTGAGAAACACCCCCTACCTTTTTGGTAATGGAATATTATACTGTTACCAATACTGCATGCTGTATTACGCTTTACTACAGCCTATACTATATTACATGAATATTATAGTTTAACATAATTGTGCCTCAGATAAAAAGCCTATTCAACCACTCAACTATTCAAAAATCATGTGAGCAAAGTAAAATGTTTTCACAAATTATGCTTAATGTCTTTTGTCCTTTGTACTGGGACTTGTTAAGTGAAAAAATCACTCTGCAACCAAAAAAGGTGAGACAAAAGATATAATTGTATTTTTCTTTTTAAGCAATGTTTTCATATGTAGGAATATCCACATTCAAGCCACAGGCTACAGGAATACTGTACCAAGCAGAAAGCATGACAAGCTAATTAATTTACAGTTTGATCTCATTTAAACTATATTCCCAGAAAAAATAGTTTGGCAAGGAGTGACCATTTTGCCACATTTACTTAAGAGGTGTAAGTATTAAGAGTCTGTCATTAGTCAAAGAAAAAAAAAAAAGACAAGTAACAGGAGAAGGTAAGAGATACCTATTTTAGCTGTGTAAGCATTATATATGTATCGCAGTTTGTAATTCAGCCTGGCAAATGAAGTAAAAAAAAAAATACAATGGTACACAAGGGATTTTCTCCTAAATGAAGCTTCAAACAAAAGCTGAAGCTGCCTATGGGAGCTAATTACACAGCCTTCAAAGACAGTTGGTGTAGGTGTTTAAGGGCATTGAGGGTAAAAATAGAAGTCTGAACAACTAGTGAAAATTCAGTTTGCAATCAGGCGGTATCTCTAATCCGAACCTTTTTTTTTAAAGGTAAAAAAAAAAAATCTGTATATGCTGTACAGAAGCATAACTAACAAATTATCCCTAAGCAACCAAAAAATCAAAATGTGGGGCATAGATTTTTAGCAGCTACTATACAGTTAAGGTGTATGAGGAAGAACAACATAAAACCAATTCTGTTTCTTTTATAGTGTAATTTCACTACAATACATAGAAGTCCAGTAATGTAAAAGTGGACTAACACATTATCTCTGACCTTTATTAACAGATATTGTCTTTACCATAATCAAATACTAATACTAAGTAATAGAACACAAAGCTATGGCCCAGCAGAATCCCTAATGGGAGTACGGAAAGTACAGGGTCCCCAGTATCTATGCTTTCAGGTTGACTCACCTGCTGTTCATTTATTCAGTATCTAAAATGCCATAAGAAGTCATCCAACACACTGCTCAAGGATGCACTGTCTGACTTGAAAGAGCTGTGAATGAGCACTTGCAGAACATCTGCCCAAAGGGATGGTAAATTGTGTCTTTAGAGGTGGGAATGTGTGAGCCAGGATATGGGACAGATGAGAATGGACCAAAAAATTCTGTCAAAGACAACGTGTCATCTAAAATGCATTCTGAGCAGGCTAATTGATGACTCACATATTCAAAGTTAGACATGCACTTCATTATCTTCCTGCACAGAGATAGTCACTTGCATTTTTAAAGCCATATTTCATCATATTCATTTCATTATAGATGGTATTTTTCTAGGGCTCACCCATTTTACCCTTTTTTTTCAACTCGTGTTAGCAACAACTCTCGTTTAGCATCATTGAAGTATTTAATTAACGTAATATTAATCTCTAGGTACTTTAATAAAAATGTAGCATGTGATCAGGTTACACAAATTCATGTGTTACTCACTTGTCTCCCATCCTGAACATTACCATTTATCCTAACCTACTGTATGGTGTCATTCTATCTCTTTTCAATACATGCAATTGTGCTTATGCTCAGATGATTTGAAGTAAGACAACTTAAGAGATTGCATTGAACTCTTCTGCAGAGCACAGTAAACTATGCATCCTCTTTATCCTCTTACACAATTCTGTCAAAATAGTTTGTTAAGCAATATTCTTTCTTCCTACTTTCAAACTAACGATTGGGTTTAGGGCCCATACAGATTTACAGATCTCTTCCTTTAATTTTTTTCTTATTATTTTACTAGGAATTGAAGATGGATTTAGGAGATGGAATTTGGCAGGTTTACATGCCATAGTTTTGAAGATTCATGCTATATAGCCTATCTCATCCCCCCTACACATTCTTATTAACTTTTAAAGCTGTGCAAATCCAAGACATAGCAACTAAGCAAATTAAGCTGGAATTCCTTTTGGATATTTGAAATCGCCAAACAAGTGAATAAAGTTGGAGAAAGGTAATAGGCTCTAAGAGAATTAACAACAGGGTCTCATCCCTCTCCTAGTGAAGTCAGTGGGAGATTTTCTGTTGATCTCAGTAGAAGTTGAATTAGGCTATTAAAGTAGACAAAGGCGGTTGAGTACATACAGTACTAAGCGTAATGGACCTCGAAGAAGCACTTATACTACCAGGGACTGGGTATCTGGGGACCACATTTGAAGGAAGAAGGAAGTTCTTAGAAAAAGGAAAACTGTGCTTCTCTACCTTCCTCTCTCCTTCCATCACATGACATATTAAAAAGACCTGGGTTTTATACAATCCTTACAGCCAGTGTTTGTAGAGTGGGGGGGAAGGTTACCAGACAGACTCAATACTCAAGAAAAAGGGTCTTTAAAGGCAACAGAAAAAGCAAGCATTCAAGAAAGCAGAATCAGAGAAAGATTGCTCTTCTTTGAGCAAAATGTATATTAGATAACTTATGACGAACTAGTCCACCATGTGAACTTGGGAAGTTTGGATGGGTAATAAAGGCTGTAGAATTGTAAAAATACACACCTGAGTTCCAACTTTCCTGTTTCTCCTTTGTGGGCATAAAAGATGTATGCTGATAATATTCAGTATATTTATAGATGACTTCTAAACAGACTCAAATACTGACATGACAGTTTTCACAGCTATTTAGAATACAATGAAAACTGACTGCTAAGGATTACAATAGAGATCTTACAATAATGATTGGATAATCAGCTGGCAGATAATATTAATGTTAAAAAACATAAAAGGGCAAAAATAAACCTAACCAGACTTAACTTGTAAAAGACCATAAGTTAGCTATTATCTACTCAAAAAACAGAGGCATAGTGGACAGTTTTCTGAAATATCAGCTTAGTGGTCAAAAGCATAGAAATAATGCTTTGAAATGTTGAAAAGAAACAGGGAAGGCTGATGGAAGAAGATGTCAGTTCATAAAATCATGTATGAAAAGGAAAAGATAAACAGGAAACAATTACTTCCTCACTGTATCTCATAAAACTGCATGTTCCTGATGAAACTGTCAGATTACAGAGTTTAAAACAAACAAAAAGGAAACACTTTTTTCCACAAAGGACATAATTCACATGTTGCAATAGTAGCTCGTGGATGCCAAAATACTAACTGGATTAAGAAAATTATTAAAAAATGGGAGGACAGGGCTACCAGAGACAATCCAGCCACAACAATGCCTCAAGAAGTCCCTGAACTTCTATTTCTTGGCAGCAAAGTTGTTCTACACTTTCACTGCTGTTCATATTCCTCCCTAAATCTCTGTTGCTGTCAGAGACAGGACACTGAGGTACTCAAGTCTCTGACCTGTATGGCCTCGCTTACATCATGAAGAAGTCAACAGATTGGGAAAAGAAAATACAAACATGGTGCTTCAAGAGGCACAAGGAACCAGACTTTTACATTACCATTATACATCACAGTCTATACCATTAAACTAGGTGCACAGTTGTAAGTGGCAACTATATAGCCAAAATAGTTGTTCTCTTTTCTCTAAATAACGTTTGCTTTCCAATGGGATATCTAGGAAATCTTTTTGCCACTGAAGTAGCAGATGGTGAGTTCTGTATAGTTGACCATGCTTTACCCTCCATTAGCTGATGGATTCATTGCTTCTTATGAAAATTCATGCAAGCTAAATATTACTTAGATGATCTACACATTAAGCAGAAAAAAGGAATCTCAGCTCTCTCATTTAAAAAGCAAATACATAATTTTTTTAGATAAGTTTCTAGTCCTTTCAGTTACAAAGAAAAAGTAGAAAACCTGAATCCTAAAGATTCTGAAATGGAAATCTACAACATCCATTCTTGGGAACAGAAAAAAAAAACCCCAAACCTATGATTTTACAACCAACCTGAACTGAATCTTTGAAGTACAGTTTTGGTTTATCTTCCTCCTAAAAGTTGGCTGCACAAGTGTTGTTTTATAAAGTTATACCATGTACAGCAGAAATTAAACACAGAAATGTGCAGCCCAGAACCATCCACGTTCATCAGCTGAATTTGAGAGTTTCCAGACATACAGAATCAAACACAATAACAGAAACGGGAAAATTTAATATTAAATGGAATCTTGCTTAAATGCAAAAACTTCTGCTGCAAACTATGTGGTCCTTGACTGAAGCTGTTAGAGGAGGCAAGGGAGGTGTTTCTAAATCAAATGCAGGATACATGCAGTGGCCAACCACAGCATGGCTGTAGTATAGTACAAAGGTGTGATGTAGTGAAAAAGGCAATCATGATTCTAGGACTAATCAAAAACTGACTTTCAACAACAGAAAGAAGTACTGGTAACATTGTAGAAGGCACTGTAAGGCTCTGTTTAGACTACCTTGTACTCTTTTGGTCACTTATCTTCAAAAAATAGTAAATCACATAGAAGACCTACTGCAATGTCTAGGAAAATTGAGAATTTCACCAAAAAGTAACACTAAAATAGTTTGGCTTATCTAGCTATGCAAAATGAAAGTCAAGAGGGAATATTATGACTCTATGTATGTAATTAGGGACTAACATGGAGAGAAAAGAACAACCTGAGCTACAGGATAATGCTGTAACAAGATGGGATAGATACAAATCAGTCATGAAGAAACTAAGACCAAAAATTGAAAAGGTATCTAATCATCTATGAAGTACTTTTCTGGGATTGCATTCCAAACAGCAGCAGAGGCACGAAACCTACATTGTTTTACAACAGAAACAGTAATTTTAAACAAGGTGTCATCTGACTATGATATAGAAATATAAGCTCGAGTTGTGAGCACATAGAAGCCTGTTTAACTACCACACATAAAGAAATGTTGAAAAACAAGGCTTGGATCCTGCTTGTTCCACCGTCTTATTTAACAAGTCCTGTGCTTTGTGACTTTCAGTGCTCACATGTACATTCTTGTTTTTCCAGAAGCATGATTTGATTTTAGGTTTGCTAGACTTTAGTTTTCACTGATGTGTGAGAATTTGGCTCTATCTAGCAACAGATTTTTGAGAGGAGGACAAGCGTGCTCCAGATGGTATGAAAAAAGTCTCAGCTGTCTTATTGTTGCGTCTTCCTTACCCTTTCATGGATAGACTAATTGATGCAATTGAGGTCAAGAATGAATTTTAGCTATGTCAGATTGGTAGGGACTTTTTTTTTCTTTCTCTGGAGTATAAAGTATGGTCTACTTTTTAAGGTCATTTGGCATTCTTACCTACAGATGAGAGGAAATGGCCTCAAGTTGCATCAGGGGAGATTTAGATTGGATATTAGAAAAAATTTCTTTACTGAAAGAGTGGTCAAGCATTGGAACAGGCTGCCCAGAGAGGCGGTGGAGTCACCATCCCTGGAGGTGTTCAAAAAACGTGTAGACGTGGCACTTCGGGACATGGTTTAGGAGGCATGGTGGTGCTGGGTTGACGGACTGGGCTTGATGATCTTAGAGGTCTTTTCCAACCTTAATGGTTCTATGATTCTATGATTCTATGTTACTCCTTTTGCAAAAATATAAGATACTGGTAAAGCTCTTGGTCATTCCTTCCCTTTTCCTGAAATCTCACACTATAGGTCCCATTTTTTTAAGTGTGAAAAGGAAAAAAAAAAACACCAAACCAACCAAACAAAAAAACCTACAGTCCTTTGTAGTAGGCAGTATTTTGTAGACCTCTCAAAAGTATCTACTTGCATCCTTAACTGCAAGGTAAGGGATTGGACTCAATTCTAGTGCCTTTCACCCTGTACGCTATTTGAGGATATATGATCTCCTTTGAGAACCTTTATACATTTCTGAAAATAAGACGTTAATTAGCAGCACAAACCAGCCAAGAAGAGCCAAAGGATTCTCATCCAAACAAAGACTGTAACATAGCTTTCCCCAAATTAGAAATAAGACATTAAGTCAGAGTAAGCATATTTAGTAAATGGATGAATTCAGCTACAAAGAACTGTTCTATAGACTGCAACATTGAATGTGCCTTAAATAAATGTGACCATAGCCCTGCTTGGCTGAGCTCTTTATACACTGAGAATTTATGTGTTCTATTAAGTTTTGTTACATGATCTCACTCATTTGGAAAACCTTTAAACGGAATCACCTTTGCACTTTTCCCCAGAGGGCACAAACACTACATTTTAGTTTTCAAAGGTCTTTGTTCTCTCTCTCTCAAAAAAGGACTCTTTTTCACATTAAGGGCAAGCAAAGGTTGGGGGTTGTTGCTTTGTTGTTTTTTTTCCTGAGCAGGCAGGAGCCTAAAGGAAAAGGACAGAAAGAAAAATGGGCTGTTTGACTTGAAAGTGTGCAAATACTAGGGAAGTAAGAAAGAAAGTGACTTAAGGGACACTTCATCCTATATGTCCTGTAGTGAGTAGTAAACCACTAGGAACTGCAATCTTGCAAAATATCTGCCAGATATTATAATGGCTATAAGAAGGCAGCTTTAAGTAATAATTGTGCAAAGGAACAAAGTTTTGGAGATTCAAATGCTGCTTGCAGTTGCATTTTAATCCACCAAGGTTAATTTCAAAGAAAGGGATGGTTTTCTCACTAGTAGAAAAGTATAGGCAAGGTCTTTTGAAAATCTCTAAACTGTCAGACAAGGTTATCCAAGATCTCAGTGAAGAAAACTGTCCAAGAATGTAACCATATCTTCCTTGCTGGAATGGAGTAAACTACAGGACATATTTGTTTTAATGGCTACTCAGCCCAAACAGCAAGACAAACAAACACATCCACAGAGAGAACTATAAATATCCAAGATACAGATACGGTTTTTGATGATCTCTGTTGATAGAATGTAATGAAAACTTTAAAAAAAAAATCTGCAAGAAATAGATACGCTACTGGATGCCACACTGCCTTCTAAACTCAAGATACAAGATACAAGATTGCCTGATGGCCTTCTGCTACTGGTAATGACACATATCAGAATTAATGACACTGCCACACAACACCTTTGCAGGTTATAGATTATTTCAGAACACTAAGAACTAATGACTATTCTTGAAGACATTATTGATCACATTTTGGAAGTGAACTTTTGTCTAGGTGTGGATTTATAGAACATAAATGCACCATCTCTAAAAAACCTCATTTTTTCATACAATTCATGTCACTAAATGGGAGTCAAATAATTCACTTTACTAAATGAGTTCTCTTTAGTTCCTGTACCTACCTTCTGTTCACTGAAGAACTTTCAGTGTAATTATCTCAAATGTTTTTAAATCAATGTTTTAACATATAAAAACAAAAGACAGACTACAAGCTTGCTATAATTTCCCAGCCACCCATGAGCATCACCTAGTACGCACATACTTTGTGTCATGTGGGGATCAATGTCATGTCAACAATCATGTCAGGGGATCAATCAGCTGTACCACTTCCAGATCATGGTTGTTGAGCTTCAGAATAGCTACAAAGCATCTAATCACACTAGCTAAATAAATGACAAATGCATTAAGACTCATCTATAGGGTAACAAAGGAAAAGCTTTTTCGTAATGGGGAGACATTGGTATAAACATATATGCCACACACACTGGAAGTCTCGGGCTATCAATGCCAAAATGTCCCTAGAATTTTTTAGAAAGATTGCTGTCAATAGTGAAAAAAAAAAATTTCATTAACACAAGACAATCTTTACAGACAGAATCCTGAGAGAATGAGGAACTGGCCACGTAACTAAAACTTAATAACATCCTAGGTACAAATGATTACAATTACTTTGTACTTGTTATATGATTCACAGTCAAGACCAAGTCTGTAATATACATACACCGGGCTTCAAAGTAATCTGTGCCCCAAAGGTGAAAACAAATCCAGATCAGGATCCAAATCAAATGAGGGAAAGAAATGTGAACTGGAAAGGGGAAATTCTGATAGAGTACTCTTCAGAACATTTTAGCAGCTATCCTTTACTTCAGCAGTAAGTGAAAGCAGTTAACACAAATATAACAAGCGGAAAAGAGAGGAAGCTGAGAATAATTAACAGAAGCTAGAAGTTAACAGAAATCTAGTAATGGAAGGAAAAATATATAAGGAAAATCCCTTGTCAGATGAGACAAGAACAAAAAATGTATGAAGCATTTCTGCAAGTATATTAAGAGCACAGGAATTCTAACAATTATATGAGTCTGTTATGAAATAGAAAATTTTCAACTGACAGACAGAAATGTTCAGTAATATTGTTCCCCTGTGATTTGGAAGGAAGCCAGATGATATATTGATATTAGGTGGTGATGGTCGTAAATATTTCCCATTCCATCAGTAGCCAAGGAAATCTCTAATTTTAGTAATGATTGGTTTACATTTTTAAACGATACAGAGTTTATAAGTTTGTACCCAGTAGCTTCAAAAGGGCTACACAAAGAGCAAGGTGATGTGTTAACAGTGATTTTCAAGATCCTGAAGCACTGGGGGTGTTGTGCCAACAGTTATTTATGTGGATGAAAAGCTGGACATGAGCCGACAATATGCTCTCACAGCTCAGAAAGCCAAGCGTACCCTGGGCTGCATAAAAAGAAGTGTGACCAGCAGGTCGAGGGAGGTGATTCTGCCCCTCTACTCCGCTCTGCTGAGACCCCCACCTGGAGTACTCCATCTAGCCCTGGAGTCCTCAGCACAAAAAAGACATGGACCTGTTGGAGCGAGTCCAGAGGAGGGCCACAAAAATGATGAGAGTGAGGGAACACCTCTCCTATGAAGAAAGGCTGAGAGAGTTGGGGTTATTGAGCCTGGAGAAGAGAAGGCTCTGGGGAGACCTTATTGCAGCCTTTCAATACTTTAAGGGGGCTTATAAGAAAGATGGGGACAAACTTTTTAGTAGGGCCTGTAGCAATAGGACAATGGGTAATGGTTTTAAACTAAAAGAGAGTAGATTCAGACTAGATATAAGGAAGAAATTTTTCACTATGAGGATGGTGAAACACTAGCACAGGTGGTAGATGCCCGATCCCTGGAAACATTCAAGGTCAGGTTGGACGGGGCTCTGAGCAACCTGATCTAGTTGAAGATGTCCCTGCTCGTTGCAGGGGAGGGTTGGACTAGATGACCTTTAAAGGTCCTTTCCAACCAAACTATTCTACGATTTACACATTAATATTTACATATGTCTAAGTAAGCATGAACTTGTCATGATGACACTGACTGAATGACTGAAGGAAAGGGATAACTTCAAAAATGTTGCAGCACAGCTAAATGTAGATCTTAACAGCTAGGAAAAACCAGGTAAGCCACATCATTGGGACGGAAGACTCCACACTGAAAAGTGGTTACTTCAATTTTCAAGAAACAATCTGAACAAAGGAGCTAATACAATCCTTGAATGTATAAATTAGGAACTAAGGAAACGGAATTAATTACAGAAGTTGTATTACCTCCGTTATTGCTATAAAGTTATATTGCAACTGCCTCTGAAGATCATGTCCGGGTCTAATGAGTGAACCCCAGGAAGCACAGATAGGTATGGTTCAACGACTGGGAGTGTGTCACTTGAGAGTGACATGACAAGACTCGATTAATATGGTTTATTTAGCTTATCAAATGGGAAATAAATTTCCTAATAGGTACGTTCTTGATTTACGAAAAAGAGTAACAAGATCTAACACATGGAAATGGAAACTAAACGATGAGGTGTGGTCATTGTGCATTAACAACAAAGCTCTTAGAATTTGAATGATTTTGAAAGATTACGAAGGATTGTAATGAAAACTGTTGATTGAAATATTAATATTTTCTGAACAATATATATTATTTAAGCCATGAGTCCATTTAGTCTCGGTATTTATCAAATGAATTGATAAGCATACAGATAAATTGATGAGAATCATCATAAATATTTTTATGAGGACCATAGAAAACAGCTACCTGTGGCTGGAGCAGTGAATCAGCAATACCCACCATCTGGGCAAGCTTCTTAAAATGCACAGAAATCATATCCACCCTCCACTCATTTGGACTGCTAAAATTGAACATAAGGCATACAATACACACAAAACATACAGTAGTACATATTTAAGTAATAAACTAGATTTAAAATTATATTCTCAGGTAAGATAGCTAAGCGTTTAAGGCTTGTTTTAAAACAAAATTAATGCTAACATCAATATTACTTGAAATGCCTGCTATGGAAAATTTGCTTGAATGAAAATATCTCTTCTTGACTGACTGCGGCCACAAAATGCATTACTAATGGATTTCAAAAGAAAAGCAAAACTTTCTGAAACTCAGTAATCTGGTTCATTCAGAAAGAAGAACATAATACAAAACAAAGGTCTAAGGAAAAAAAATTAAATAACATCATTGTGTATAATATTTTATTAGCAAGATGAATGGTTAAAATTAATTCAGAAAGCTTGCTTCAAAAGTGAAATAATGTTCATTTGCTTGTGCCAAATTAATATTGCTGCTTTTTCATGTTATTGTTGATAAATACATATCAGTTCTTCTATACAGATAAAACCATAAAATTGGAAGAATATTATGTTTACAAGAACTAAACATAAAGATCGTTTCACGTGGGAATATCTGAAGGAAAAAAAGATCTATCAAATGGCTCTGGTGCCTGATATATCCACAGCTTTGACCTGCTGTGTGTCCATACGCAGACCACATTACTTACTCTCTTCCTATATAACATAATTTTATCTCCACCTGGACACTCACTTCCTTGCTTATACTACAACCTTCCTTACCTCCCTTTGTCTCAAATCTTTGCGGATGTGGCTTTCTTTATAGATTTTATCCTCCACTTGGCCTTTAGTTAGTTCATAAATTAAATTCTAAAGGAATTATGCTTATCAACCCATATGGTCTCCCAGATTACAAAGACCAGAAGATTTCTTACATCAAGACCATAAATTGCATTTGAGTAGAAAAATAAGCTTCTGAAAAACATTCAGTTGTGATTTAGAGTCTTTGGATGTAAAGTCCCCCAATTTTAGAACAAAACTTCGACCCTTTTCTAGTCTAAGATGTTGCTTTCCTTTCAGCTAATGGATTTTGTTGCATCTAAAAACTTTTCACGGAGCAGGCACCTATCAACCATTATCAAGTAAACATTTCACCTTCTTTAAATATACTGCATCATTAGCCTCTTAAACTTTAAGGCAGGTTTTCCAGACTTTGAAGCCCCCCTGCAGAGCTTTCTTAAGCTCTTCCCAGGAGTGAAAATCCCTTTGGAAGACCTGAACCTAAAATTGGATACAGTTAATGATCTTACTAATGTTTTTCACATTTATCTCCCACACGGGCAAATTTGGTCATACTTGATTTATGTTCGCACTTCTCTGAAAGACAAAATTTTGTCTGAATTAAAGACTAAGTCATGAAACACAATCCTGCAGGCAACAAAAAAAAAGTACTGACTTGTCAAGCCATTAGGAACTCATCCATTTGAAACTCTTACTGTTCCTTTATTACTTTTCTACCCAACTAATTGTGCTACAATTTTAGCTCTATCATGAGTCAACTTTGGGATTGCAACACTCACATGAGCAGTTCATGAAATGTTAGCAGTCCATTCAATTTTTCAGATACTAGTGTTCTTGCTCCAAACTATACTTCACCTCCAGTCCTGCTCGAGCCTTCTCAGTTCTTTCTCTTTTCTCACATATAAGATTTAATCACAATAACCATAATAACATAATGCAATAACCATAATAATGATAAGTCACACGTTGCTGAGAAGGTGACAGATTTTTTGCCCTTCACTCATGATATCTGCAGACAGGGTTCTTCCTAAACCAAAGCCACAGGGAAGAGCCTCCTGATTCTTCCCTGTCTCTTCCACCCCCTTTCATTAACCCATCCTTTCCCATCCATCAGGTTGACTATACTGCCTGCACTGTTCCGAGGCCAGGTGGACACCATTTAACCACTTCCCACAGTATACTGTGTTGGAAGAAGATCTACCTTATTATTCTCCTCCATGACTTGTAAGCAATTATTTCTGTCAGGGTTTGATCACCTCAAGCTACAGCACTATACAAGACTACAATAAATACAGTAGTGCTCTGCAAGCTTATACAATAATAATCTCCTTATGTATTAAGAAATTAATAATTAATAATCTATTCATGGATTACAAAGTAATAGTAAAATAATTTTTTACACTGGGCCATAAATATTTTAAAATAGAGAGTTGTATGGAAATTTTTCACTTATGTTTACAATTAAATCTTCACAGAGAGGTTTAGACAAAATGTCAAGACATAGTTTCTTTCTAATTTAGAAATTAAGCTCCTACTAGTGAAAGTAGAGGACATAGATTTTTTTAAATAAAAGGAAAAGTTGCGTGATATGTCTTTGTTGTTGCCAATGCTTACCTTGTCACCTGTAATCTGTGGACAAATGGCTAATACGTAACTGATAATAACAGCATGTATTCTTGCGCTACTTCTGGCGTACAGAAAAAAATCTCAAAGATTACTGCATCAAAACCCCAAAATATGTTTGATTACAGTCTGAAAATGCATTTCAGATACACAATTTCCTTTAAATGAAAGTATTTGAAACAGTCCTGCCTCTCTCATACTGCCTCTGACAACAAACCCTGCTCTTCCTGTTTTCAAGACCAATCTCATGCTATAGGATGTCAAAGCAATCTGATCAATATTCCTTCCTCCATGCCACCGTCTGCCCCAGCCTTGGCTGCTAGGCTACCAAACGGAGGAAAACAGAATGAAGATAACTCCGTATTTTTTAGTATCTCTTGCCAAAGCCTTAATTTATCACACTACCATCTAGAGCTGAAAACCAGGAAAAAAGCTGCTGCTAACACAGAAAGTATTAGTATTGTAGATTAAAGTCTAACAGATGATATCTTTAAACTTCCCTGGTAACATCACTAACTGTGAGAAACCCTAGAAGGAGACTCCACTGGTAGTTTAGGATTCCTTTGAGCTCCTTTGAATAGCAGAGAGGGAGCAAAAGTGAAGAGAACAAATTGCCCTCAAGTTATCACTGTGATCTGTTGACATTTTTAAGATACAACACTCAGCCCATTTGCTCAAAAAGCTGGACAATACTTATCTCTGTACTATATAATAATTTGTTTTCCATTTCTTCCTTCAGTAGAGACCTGACATGTTTTGTATTATTGTATCTTTCCACAAAAAAGTATCTACAACACGTTGCTTAATGTGCCTAGAAAGTAAATTTTATGCAATACATTTCAACAGCTAAGAAGATGTTTAACTACAGTTATCAAAATCTCAGCATTTCATGTAAAAGCCAGGGAATATAAAAACTGAGGCATCAAAGTAAAACAAAATAACACATAAATTATTAATTATCTACACTTTCAATTAATCTATAAAGATCCCTTTATTTTATCCAATTTTATAGTATCTTTCTACAGCATACTGCTTTTAATACTTATTTGTTTCTTGAAATTTTGTAAGCTTTAATTTTTAAACATTTACAGGAAATGGACTGAAACTGAAATGTTTCTTTGTTTCTTATTCTAAGAGGTAATTAATATATTTTTTAAAAAGTGCTGCTGCCAGATTTTATTACATATGTGCATAAATAAATATCCATAACACATATAAGAGAAAAATAGGTGTAACTGTTCGCCACATCTTCTAATAAACCTTAAAATCAGAAAATAGGAGCTGGCTATGCTAGTGGTGCAGAGTCAAAGATGAGAAGGCAAGATAATCGTGCTCTGTTACAAGAACTTAGGAATGTGAACAACGACAATTGCCTCATAAGTATGTAGTTCATGAAGTAGGAAACAAAATACTAAGTTAATCATTAACAGTTCTTACACAGCAAATGAGAAGATTTAGGAATCTAAGAATTTGACTCACTATGTTTCTAAGCAGTATATGGGATACCTAAGTCAACAAATAGATGGCCCTCCTCCAAGACTCCACCAAGGTCCTGGCCCTGGTGAAGCAGGTCACTCATGTCACCAGCAAAGAAAATCCCTTGGGGATTTTGGCATTTTTGGGATCTACTCTTGCTCCCTCATCCCCTGCTTACACTCACTCAATTGCACCTCTGGTTGGAGCATCCCCCACCTCCTGGGTGCCTCCAGGGAGTACTGGCCACTACCTGGAGTGCTCTGCTTGGTGCCTTGGATCTTGGTGTGATCCAGTTTTGATCCTTTGACCCTCACAATATTTCCCTTTTTTCCTATGCCTCTGTCACTCTAGTCACCTTCTAGGAGGTCCTTATGCTTTCGCTAACAGGAGGAGAAAAGATCCCAGGCCACAGCTGTGTATTCTCATAACTAAGCTGTGTTTCTGAGTCAGCATGTCCACAGTGAGTGTGTCTTGTGCTGGCCTCAGGGCTCTCTTCTTGTCCTGTGTGCCTCTGAGCACGCCTACTGCATCAAAGAGTGCCTCACTTGGGAATCCCATACAGTACTGTATGTTTGTTACGTGACAAGATTCAGCTCCACAAAACTGGTAGGACCCTCTCAAAACCGCAAGCAGTATGTAAATTTAGTCACAAAAATGTGGGTGTCCATGATCTATCAGCTACCTAAGTACTTATTCACACATTTCTATAAACTGTTTAATCTAAAAGATGCACACAGATTTATTTTTCAAAATGTAAGCCAAATAAACAAAAAGAGTAATTCTTCTTCTTTAGGACAGTCATAAATTTGTGTTAATTATTAAATGTATTTTAAAGAGTGTGTGTGTGTGTGTGTGTGTGTGTGTATACACACACATATATATATACACTGAAAAATATCACTGATGGAATTTTACAATAATTTAGTCTAACATTGCATCTCTGGATGACTGAGTGAAAAACTTACCTGGAACCAGTCAGACCGACAGTGCAGTTGGATATGTGTCCTGAAGCATTTGGCGACGTATATTTTTTACTGGAATGACTTAATTGTGATTGTACTGTATTTCAGAGCTATTCAATTAAATTTTATGTGGCTTCTACTTTACAGAAAAATAATTATAAAACAAGAAAGTTCTGGAGACTGTAGCACAAGAGACAAAGTTAGAACAGAAATAAAGAGCTAATGATAAATATAATTTTAATTTTAAACATTTATATTAAATTTTTCTCCTGTGGCTATTCTTTAAACACGATCAGAATCAGTGTAACCATCTTATTAGACAAATAAATATCTGACAAACATTGCTTATTACTTTTAATGAATTAGTTTTACTTTTCTTTTGGTGCACAGAGCCTAAATTAATATTCTGGAAAATGTGGCTATATTTTGTGCTGATTCTTTTTCATTTCAGCAGTTTGGCTGCAACAGCTGCTGTTGACAGTCATAAGGGAAGAAAAGGTAGGCAGCAGTGTAGTTATCATTAGACTAACATGAATGTAGAACAGATTTAAGTGAAATTTGTACACACTGAAATACATTATTTTAAAATGTACCCTCTTTGGGAGTATGATGATTTTTTTATAAGTAAGTCTGCAATATTTTCTGAGAAGTTTCTGCATAAGATGATATTTGATATTTTCCCTGCACTCTAGAAATCATATTGTCTTTGTAAAGTGCAGGAACTTGAATGGTGTTAAACAGTGAAGGCGACTGAAAAAATAACTCTGACAGCACTATATTGATAGTTAGTATAGTTGGAAATAAGCTGTTTCTATAGGAAATGATACAGAGCTCATTTCTGGCAAACCACATTAAATTGTGCTTGCAGTGAACCGTCCCAATGACAAATTTACCTTCTGAAAAGTTCCACTGCTGTCAAAGCATACAAGGATAAGCAAATATTGCTATGGGCTTGGACCCCCACTTAAAAAAGGGTTCAAAGATTTTTTTGTATTACAATAAATTTATGTGATTAGCCTCAATCAAAGGTTTAGTTTTCACAGACTCAGGCTGTGGTAATTTGAATTTCATTGATCTTATATTACTTATGTCATTTAATGTTCACATTTAAAAAAATTGTGTTTATTCTCTGAGCAGCACTGTTCCTTCTATCAACAACCATAGTAGCTAGATGAAAGAACAAGACTTTTTTTCTATATAGACACTACATCTCAACTACTAAGGGAAAGAAAAGGATAGCATTTCTCTATCACACTATTTGAGAAATTATTTCTTTTCTATATATGAATCTTCTTACAATCTAGATAGAAGGAACTGCCTTTGCCTAAGGAAGAATAAAGAAATAATTAATGCTATAAACAAATATTTATTCTTTAGCAACTTCTGTTTTCTTTAGAAGTTATATCATCATTAAATATTTCCACACATTATACTGCCAAAATAACCACACAAATCACTGTAACAAGGATACACCAACCTCATTTAGACAACTGATTCAAAATCTGGGTGCATCTAATAGTCATATTCATATGAGGTAATTAATATTTGCCTCACAGTCCTTTTCTCAGAATACTGAGTTTCATTATCATTACCGTTAACTGGTTAATTATCTTCAGCATGTAAAATGTTAGACATGCAGTGTGAGCCAGCGGCATTAAGGTGGGATCTAGGCAGCAAGGAAATTTTCAGGGAATAGCTGTAATTATAGCCTTTGCATTCACATCTCTCTGTAAATGCTAGCTCCCCAAAAAGATGAAGCTACTCCTACCTCGCCTTTCCTGGTCAGCTATACACTTAAATTAATGCAGCTGCCTCAAACATGTCAGCTGGTTTCTGCCCTAAAATATCTATGTCTCTCCACTGATTTCACAGGAGGCCTATGGTGCTTTGATCAGTATCTGAAGTTTGGCGAGAAAGAGCTGGGCAAAAGTCTCATTTCCTTCTGCAGCCTAAAATGTTAATCCAGCCTCTTAAGCTCAGTGTAAGCTTTTGAAATAGTCCTTCTAGATTTTGAACTTCTAATAAAAGCTCGATTTCATGTGTTTGTAAATATACTGTATGACTCAAAAAGTTTATATAACTGAAAAGTATTTTAACAATGCAAAGGGTAAAACCTTTCTGCTGAAAACTTAGAAACTGCAGATAAGTGCAGCAAGCATTAAAAATGCCTTCAGAATCTATACATTCTGTCCCTGGGGTTTCTTGCTATTTTTTTATATAGACACTTGACTCCTGAATTAAGTCTTGTAAAGAAAGACTAAATATAGAATTGGAATTTAAGCAAATACTTCTGATGATGTCTTAACTACAAACTTCTCATGTGACCAGGTGACAGTTACCTCTTTGGAAAAAAGGCAGTTAGCTTGGTGCTAGGTCAAATTAATTTTTACCATTATGGAAAGAAGCACATATTTTATCTGTGATATTCCTCTTTAGAGAATCTTCCAAGCAAATAATTTACTCTGTAAAAACTTGTGTAAAAGGTAACATACAAACACGGTCCAAACATTTTTCTGAAAGCCAGGGCTTTCTTGTCAGAGGGATAATTTAGATAAAGAATAAGTAACATTAATTAATTTTAGTTTCAGTTCTTTGACTTGCCTTGCATTGGACTGAAAGACAGTAGAATTAGTAAGATATAACAGAAGTGATGTTGGCATGATACAGAAAACAACAGAGATAGTAGCAGTAGTATTTGCTCTGTTAATAATGCTATTTAGTTTACGTGTTTTAATTAGGCATTCATATACTGTAAACAATAAATCCTACTGAATCTTAATGAAAGATAAACTTCAGAGATAGTACTGAAATCTCAGCTGTTAGTATACTATACTGTATTGCCAGACAGTAACAATAATCAAAAAATGCCTCCCTTTTCTAACTTCACCTGAAAATAAATGGCAGAAATAAAATATAGCTGGAGAAGGAAAACACTTAGTAGATCATCTAGTTTGTTTCCATGACAATGAAGGATCTTTCCCCACAGCACATTTTCTAGAGTTTTCTCAATCTAATTTCAGAAGTTTAGTGTTTTTTTAAGGCTTATACCATTTCCTATGTGATACATTCTATAACGTGGTAGATTAAGAAATTTGCATGAGCATTCAGTCAAAACCTTCTATTGATTACATCACGCTTCAGGCTTATTTTTTTTAAATCTCCTAAATGAATCTCTTTCATTCTTGCTCTTTAAGTAATTGATACATATATATGCTGCTAATCTGTCTCCTTTCAATTCTTAACTAAACCAGCCTGGACATATTTCCATTTTTCTTCACTATTCTCTTCTGGATTTTTTTACCTCCTTTTATTACTTTCCTGAAATCTATATATATTATGCACAGTGATCCCAGTGTCAGTGTCTCAGAGTTGTTTAGGATGGCATGTTCCACCTTCTATTTAACAGTTAGAAATACTACTCCAAACCTAAGATGGTGTTCAAAAATTTTAATTAGGTGATAACCTGTCAGTCATGGTCAGCCCCAACAGGCACCTGTAGGCTTCTACAAATGATATTTATCTAAAGTTTGCTGCTATTTTCTAGAAGTCTGCATTATCTCAATCTCAGTTCCCGGGTAATGTATAATAAACATATGTTCATCACTAAGAGTTCAAACATAAACCTCCTTTTTCCAACTAGTTCACTAGAAGCCAAAATTCTCATCAACATATAGGATGGTTTAGAGAAGGAATATACGGATGCTTGGGAGGAATACTGTAAGAGCTTTTCATGGAAAAATATATACCTATTTTATTGTATTAGATTTACTGAGGACAACAGTAGCTATTGTAATCCTCTTTTAACAAATATATTATTTCTGTATACATAAATTAAAATAATCAAGCCACCAGAGTAAAAACAATCTCTATTGACTAATCAAGATCAATAAAGATTCATGGAAAGCAATCTTTAGTTCACTGGCTTTAGCCTTTTTTATTTAGCAGATCACATAGCTATAAAGAAACTGAAAAAGACTAT
>WAAD01002632.1:0-44207 GCA_013389945.1 Fregata magnificens
CCCAGCCGGGGGTCCCCAGGCTGCCCGGCCCTGGCTGCTGGCGGGAGGCGCGTGGTTGCTGGCAGGAGGCGTGTGGTGTGTGCAGTGTGCGCGGTGTGCATGGTGTGAGCAGCGTGCCCCAGCCCGCCCGGCCCTCTGACGGATAATCGATTTCCCCGAGTCGGGGAGAGACACACTGTCCAAACGCATCAAGCTTTAAATGCCAACTTTCCTAATGCAATTTTACAGTCTCCTATAATTGAGTCCCAGCGAAACTTCCCCCTTCCCCAGCAATGCGGGGGAATGGAGTCAGACCTGCCCAGCCTGCCGCAACCTCCCCCCCATCGCATGGCCGTGCGGGTCATGGGCGCATCCCCCCCGAAGACCATGCCGTGCTCTCCATGGTGGTCAACACCCCTCTGGGATGAGCCGTGGCCTCGGGGTGCCCTGGGGTGCCCTGGGTTGCCAGCAGCCACCCTCTGCCAGCACACAGCCCCCCAGACTGATGCATATCTGCCCCGAAACGTGGCCATGCAGATGTGCAGCCTCCCCGATGCACAGCCACGCTGATGCCCAGTCACCCTGACGCCCAGCCACCTGACTCCATCTCCCCTGGGTCCGTGCAGCCGGTCAGGCACCCCCCTGCCTTCCCCATGGGGGCTGGCCTGGATCAGCCCACAGCAATTATAAATGAAGCCCCGAGCGGAGCAGTGCCGCATCAGGCCAGGATATTTTGGGGGGCTTGCGACCCACCACGGGGCTCCACGACCTCTCCCTGGGGCCAGCGGGATGGCGCAGAGCCCATCACCGGCTGACGGTGCTGAATCCCGACACCTTTTTGGTGGGACCAAGGGCCCCACAGCCCCCTGACCCCATGCAAGCCCCAGGCCCAGGCTGGGGGCTACCAGGGGGTCCGGCTTGGCCATGGGGCCGGGGCTGGGGATGGGGCTGGGGCTGCCGGGAGCCCCAGAGCTGCACAAGGTTAACGCTGGCAATTAAGGGCTGGGATTTGCATGCAGCAAATGACTCCAGCTAATTACAGGTTTAAAAGGAAAATGATCGTAGAGAGGATTGTTTGCAAAATTGGGGCACAGTGGAGGAGCGGGCGCTCTGCTCCGCTCTGGAGGTCACCAGCCTTAACCCAGCTGGCCGAGCCATCACTGCTGCACATCTGGGGACAGCATATCTGGGGACAGCACATCTGGAGATGGCACATCTAGGTGCCTACAGCAGGATCTGGCGGTGACCTGGGGCTGCCAATGGCCCTGTGGCCCAGGGGCTGGACTATCAGGTCAGGCAGCCCCTCACAGGGGTGACCCTCAGCCCTGGGGGGGGTCCTTGGAGGGTGCCGGGTGCCCCCTGGACCCGGGACAGGTGCTCCAGGCCCCCAGCGCATGGGCAGAGCGGGGCAGCCCAGCTGCTGGGCGATCTCCAACTTACTTACCCACCAACCACCCCCCCACCCCCCAAAAAAAATCGGCACAAATGCCAGGGTGCTGAATTATTTCATTTAATTTTCCCTTCTCATTTGATCAAGAGCAGGGTGACATTTGGCAAAAGTTGCTGATGAGGGATTGAATGATTAATTGTCATGACAACCATTCCTGGTTAATGACAGGGATGAGATTGTGCCGGCATAAAAGACGGAGAGTGGCCTTGAGTGCTGCGGTGCTAAATTACCAGGCATGTCACTGTTTGTGCTTTTGGTAAAACGTGGCCATGCGTTTCTAATGAGAGGTTAACTGTGTCCCCAAAGTAATTACAACTGATTGAAGAGGTAGTTAGTAATTAGAGGATTAACTGTAATGAGTCTCACCTGCAGCGGTTGCCATAGCTACAGTATTTTAGATGATCGGAGTTAAAATAGGACAGAGGACGCGGTGCTGGGAGAGGCAGCTCTGCCCCCCAGGGTGCACTGGGGTGTCATGGGGGTCCCGGGGTGCTTGGGTGGACTGGGTGCCCCCTGCACCCACTGCCCCATGGCACGGGCTGCCCCACAGCCCCATGCACCCTGTCTGGGTTGTGCACAGACCCCAGGGGGGGCTCCGGCAGGGAACACCCCCAAATCTTCAGGATGTCTGGAGCAGAGCATCACCCGCCAGCCTGCAGCACCCTGTGCTGTGCCGTGCCGTGCCTGGGCATGGCACATCCCTGTGCCGGGGCCGAGCAGCAGGCGGGAGCCCCAAGGCTGGCTCTGCCAGCGTGTGATTTCCAAGGGCAGGAAAGTCATCAAAAAAGTGTAAATCTCCAAATTCCCGACAGCCCAGGCTCGCTCCCTCCAGAAGCCAAGAAGGGGGACCACGGGCGGGAACAGGGACGTCCCCACAGCCACCGCTGGTGGTGGCATCCTCCAGGCTCCCACGGCCCTAGGTACACCGAGGGGCTGCCTCAACTGCCCAGATTGAAGCTGTTTCAATTCTACTTATTCCCCTACTTCCATGGATGACAATTTACAGGGCCATGTAAAACCTCCAAGTACAGTATCTTTAATTATTCCATCCATAAATGATAAGCACCATTCATTTCAGGGCTCTCATTACGAATTTATACCCCTGTTTAATGTGCTCACTAACATCAGACATCCCACAGCTCGCAGAGAAATATTGAACAATCCTTTCTGAAAGAGCTGAGCGGATACCGCCGGAGCTATTTCGGACTTGGGAAGAGAGATGGGTGAGGGGGGTGTTATTGGTTTTTAAAATGAAGAGTGAACCCCTCCGCGGGAGGCTGGGGGAGGCAGAGGGGCTTCGGGCTGGGATCCGCAGGTGGACGGCTCATGGGGCTCAATGCTTTTCATCCAGATGCTTCCCAGGTGAAATTCTGTCACTTTTTTTTCTGGACATGCCAATGGTTGAAAATTAATTTCATTTTTTTATAAGTATAAAAATAGAGCTTCATATTTTTATATATATATTTTAAATATATATATACACACACACATCGGTGGGAAGGCTTTTGCAAAGGCTTAACTTGAAAAAAAAAGAAATCCCAAATATTCTCGTTTCAGGGCAAACATGATGAGTTGGTTTGACTCAAAACAATTTTTCTTCTGGATTATTTTCCAGTACAAATGGCAGCGTGCCCCCGGTGTCAAAGCAGCCCCCTCCCACACAGTTTTCCTTTGGGCACTGAAATGCCACCCCTCCTTGTTTGCTTTTTCCTGTGGGGCAGCACGCCCTGGGCCAGCTCAGCGTGCGTGGCCGTGGCCGTGGTGGTGGCCGCGGCATGGCCACATGCACCGGGCAGGGCAGGCGCCGGGCTCTCGGTGCTGCCACGTGTCCTTTGCATCTCCGGCTCATCAGGGCACGCGTGGCTCCTTCCTGGATGTGAAACCGGGACTGCAAATCCAATTTGGTAAATTTGATGGTTTTCTGTCCCCAGCCTCTCGGCAGGGCTCCCGTGGCTATGGCTGTGCCGTGTGGTACTGAGGCTGTGCCAGGGCTGTGCCAGGGCGTCCCCAGCTGCTACATCCCTCCCCACGCACAGGCTCCTGTGGCTGTGGATCCTGCAGCTGAAACCCCTCGTTTATCACCCTCCATGCAGCCGACACGACACAGCCCTTGGCCGGGGCATGCGGCAGGGCTGGCTTCGCCTGGGATTCTCAAGTAATTAGAAGGGCTTAGGGAGCCTGGGCAGCCACCGGGGACGGGCCAGGGCTCCAGTGTGATGCAAGTCATGGAGATTAGGGAGATTAAACAGAAAGTTAATCATGTATGGGCAGGAGGGGCGAGAGTGGGGGTCAGCCTCCAAATTTCAGGGGAGTAGCGGGGACGGGGATGGGGACAGAGACAGGGATGGGGACAGGGACAGGGACGGGGACAGGGTGGCCCAAGTGCCTTTGCCCCGTTTAGCCTTATTTCACATGGCATTTCTTTCCCACCCCAAGCCCAGGGTTTACCCAACCCCCAAGGTGCAATTTGGGGGACGGTGCCCTGCCCCTTGCGCACCCCAATGCCCTGCCATGCCATGAGCCATCGGGTGGCCATGCCGGCCTCCTCGTCCACATCTCCATCCCTGTGGTGCTGCCGTGTGGGACCAGGAAGGGCGTCGAAGCTCTCAGCGTGCCTTCCTGGGGACACGGCTTGGTGGCTGTCTGTCCTCGTGCCAGGGTGATGTGGCACCGCGTCCCCAGCACGTGTCTCAAGCGTGCTGGGACTCAGCCACCGACACTGTGCTCCCACCAGCCAAGTGGCCGCACGGCACTGGAGGTGTCACAGCAGATTTTCCTCTCGGCGTGTTCAGTCTGTTTTCGTGGGTAAAACGGCAACGCAGCGGGAAAAATCCGGCAGGCAGGCAGGCCCTCGCCTTGGCAGGCGGGATGGCTGCCCGCCAGTAGCGTTTTAATGCCATTACACCACAGATACAAGCTCTTAAGCATTAAAGATGGCTTTTATGGATCATAAAATCTATTATTACCGCTCGCCGCAGTCACTGGAGCAGCAATCGGCGGCGCAGTGGGGCGCGGGTGCCGTGGGGACTGTCCCCTCCTGCCCCATCCCGCCGGTGGAGACGATGCCCTGAGTCCTGCGGGTGGGACTGTGGCAATGGGGACAAGGAGGGGGTATCATCCAGTCCCCAAAAACTCACATCCATCAGCCAAGCTGGTGTTTTCCAGCTATCAGTGATAGGTCCCCATCACCCCTCCCGGGCACAGCCCCTGCCCAGGGCCCCAGGGACCCCGCTGGGTGCTGGGGGGGGGGGCAGCTCTCATCCCTGCCATGGGGCAGGATGGGGCTTACCCCCGAGCTTTTGGCAAGGACATGTCTTTACGGAGACTTTCAAAGCCGTCTGAAAGCTGCTGGTAAGCCTGAAGGAGAAATGTGCTGTGTCTACTGCAAATTGAAAAAAAAACCCCAAATGTAAAATAATTAATGGGAATATTTGCACTAAGGTCTTACGGGTTTTTTTGCAAATCTTAAATTTAGGGGCAGATATTACCTGCCAGGGCTCCTTTAAAGAGGAATTAATAGTAGCCATTGTAATTGCTGATGAGGAGTAGCCTTCTGTGGGAGATAAGCTTATAATAAGTTGTCATTGCCGGATAGCTTTAGAGTATTAACACCTAAGTTAATAAACATGTATAATTGGGTGTCCCCTCCCCAGGGGGGCCTCGGGGCTGCTGCGGTGAGTGGCGGAGCAGCCGTGTTGGGGCGGCTGGCAGCAGCCAGTGGCTGGGCGAGTGGCGTGGCACCCTGCACCCAGCACCCAGCACCCAGCACCCAGCACCCAGCCGAGCCTGCTAGTTAACATGCTGCTCAGGCCATGTGAGGTGCCCCTTTGTCTAAGAGGATGCCAAAAAGCAGACGGGCTGAATTTCCCCGCTCTGCCACCTAATTGAGCACAAAGCCGGCTGCCGAGCTGGGCTGTGCTGCTATGAAGGATAGAAATGAGGGTGAATTATTGATGGTGTTTGAAAGCAGCGCACGCTGGCCAGCTCAGCGGTGGGCAGTGGCCGGCTCGCTTCGTCTGGGTTTTGGGTGGATGCCACCTCGCTGTGGGTTGTTACCCCCTGGGATGGGAGGCTGAGGACAGCATCGGCTGTGCTGCGGGGCCAAGCCAAGGCAGCAATCCCCCACCAGCAGCACACAGCCACGGTGACGAGTTGGCAGTCTCTCCCGGCTTTCCCAGGCCCTGGTAATGAAGAGCCATGGGTGGGTGCTGCCCCGTCCTGCACCCCCAGCACAGGGTGCTCACTGGATCTGGTGCTCACTGGATGTGGTGCTCACTGGGCAGGCTGCTTGCTGGATGGGATACTCTCCAGGCAAGATGCTCCCTGGATGCAATGGTGCCTGGATGTGATGCTTGATGGAGGCGATGCTGCCCAGATGCAAGGCCTGACGGACAGGACGCTCAAGAGTTGGGAAGCTCGCTGGGTGCAATTCTCACTGGATGGGATGCTTGTGGATGGGATGCTCTCTGGACATGATGCTTGCTGGATGGGCTTCTCTCCAGACAGGATGCTCACTGGGTGCGATGCTCCTCGGATGCAATGCATGGCGGATGGGATGCTCACCAGATGTGATGCTCACTGGGCAGGATGATTGCTGGATGCAATGCTCACTGGACAGGCTGTTTCCTGGACATGATGCTTGCCAGACAGGATGCTTACCAGACTTGATGCTCACCAAGCATGAAGCTCGGTGGACACAAAGCTGGCCAGACACAATGCGGTGTGCCCAGCTCACCTCTCCTCCATGGCTCGGCTCCCACCTCTGCCCCGGGCTCCTCTACCTGAGGATCCAGCACAGCTGAGAGGGTCTCAATTGTATCAGCAACAGTTTTCATTGAAATTAAAAATATAATTCATGAAAGCCCTTCTGCTCATGTTGGGCTTGGTAAACGCTCTGTGCTTCCTCCCCCTCCTTTTTAATAAAATCTAAACTGTGAAGCTAAACTACTTGACAGAGTCCTTTAAATATGTGCAAATATATATTTGCACTCATTTTTTTTTCCCGAAGGCTCTTCCATTAGGTAATATTTGTTGCCAACATTAATTTCATTAGATTTTCATGGCATTTTAATAGGAGCCCCGGTGTTTTTTTGCATACATTAGCATGCACAAGGAAGCTAAGATCGACAAATTATAGTAAAGTAAAAATCGGTTTTAAAGGCAGTAAAGGGAACTTCTCAGGACCCACGTGTGAAGCTGGTGAGAAGGGGGGGAGTCCCACTCCCCGGCTGTGCCCTGTCCCGCTGTGGCTTTTTGGGGCTCGCAGCCTGGCTGGGCACCGCATGCTTTGCCATCGGCAACTGAACGTCAGCTCCGAAACCTGACAGCCACTTAATGAAGATATTTTCAACCTGATTGTCAGACGCGTGCACAGAGCCTGATTACAGCCAGAGACCTGAGTGGAAGAGCTCACAAATTAAATATGTGTTGATTATGCAAACTTGATCTCGTGTTTATTTCTCATAAATAAAGCATGAGCCAAGGTTCAGCTCTCCCCTGCACACTTCCGAGGGTGATATTTATTGTATGCAAATTGGGCACGGGGCTGGGAGGAGAAGTAATCAACTGTTTATAAGATGGTGTATACGATCAGCCTGGAAATAATAACCGGGGTAAGAGTTTTACATAGATTGTGATGGAGATTATATGGTCATCACCTTAAATTCACGGTCCCGAGGGTGTACAGGTGACGTGCAGTGGCTGCCAGGTGCCACCCTACCCGTGATGCCGGGTGGGCATGGGGTCCGAAATGCCCTCAGGCACCGTGCCCCAGCATCGAGCCCGGGATCTGCAGCAGGTTTAGGTGTATTTTACTGTGCATAAGGGTATTTTAGTGCATATAGGTGTATTTTAGCATGCACAGGGGTATTTTAGTGCGCATAGGGATATTTTACTGTGCATAGGGGTATTTTAGTGTGCATAGGGGCATTTTACTGGGCATAGGTGTATTTGTATTTTACTCTGCATAGGGATATTTTGCTGTGCGTATGGATATTTTACTCTGCATAGGGGTATTTTACCATGCATAGGTGCATTTTACTGTGCACAGGGGTACTTCACTCAGTGCTGTGCGGCTCCCGGGGGTCGGGGAGGAGGGCCGGGAGCTGGGCTCCGGGGGGTCCTGCACCACCCGGGTCCCTGCGGGCTCCCGGCAGAATGAAAAATGGTGTTTAAAGTTTTTAGAAAAACCCGATCTGGCAGCCTGTGTGGTCCTGCCCGGCGGTGCCACTTCGGGGAAGGTTTGGGAAGGAACCTGTGATGATGATAAATGCATCCAGGGTGATTTTTTTTTTCCCCCCACATCATTTTATAGGAAATACATGTTGGAAATGAAATTGAAATGAAAATGAATAAATATTTCATAGAATACAATTACCGTGGCTCAGGACCAAGACAACTGCAGCAGATCCTGCTGCACACAGTGCGTTAGCAATTCAGCAGCAACGAATTGCTCTCTCGGCTTTTAATCTGCTTTTTTGCTAACACAAATAATCTCCCCAGCCCCCAGCAGGGAGGTGCCCTTGGTGAGAGTCGTGGCAAGGGCCGGATCCAGGCATCGCCCATCATCCCGGGTGCACCCTGGGTGCTGCCAGGCCGGGCTGGCAGCACTGCAGGCAGGCTGGCTTCACCACCAGATTAAAAAAAAAATCAAGTTAAATCCAATTCTTTTCCATAAAAGTGAGAAAGGGGAAAAAACCAGCAGGGTAACAGCAAAGAAGAGCTGAAATTCAGTAAAAGGTGACTTGCCATCCACCCTTTCCCTACTGCCGCTGCCCTGGCTCCACAGGACGGTGACAAACATCCCCATCAGCTCTGTGCCCGGGCTCTGGGACACGGCGGTTTCCAGCCACCACCAGTCAATGGAGAAGAAAAAGGGCTTTTTCCGGAGCACGGCGGGGAGTGGAGGATTTATGGGAAGCAGTTTGGTGGCGAGAGTTTATTTTGTTTGTTTGCTTTCGCACCCGGGGCGGTGTGAGACCCTGGGCTGTGACGGCAGCTGGGTCTGGGGAGCGCGCGATAGCCGGCATCCCGAGAGGCCCTTTTGGGATCTCCAAATCACTCCAGCTCAGCCAGGGTGACACAAGCTGGTGTCACCTATGGGTGCCCAAACCAGTGCTGGCTGAGACCCTGCGGCTCCCAAACCAGCATCCTCCTCCCTCTCCCCTGGGACCCAGGAGGGACCCTCCGCGCTGTCTCCTGGAGCAGACACCTTGCTCGCGCGCTCCCCCCGTCCTCCCCATCACCAGCCTTCAAACTGAAGGGGAACCATCCAAAACCCCCTCCTCCATTCCCCAGCAGGCTCCCTGAGCCAAGCCCTCCCCGTGTTCCCTGTCACGGGTGTGCTGGGGCGGATGCGGGGATCAGACGCTGCCTTTGATGCTCGCGGCAGGCAGCGGCGCGGCAGCACTTAGCCTGATGGCGGGAGGCAGGCGGGCGCACGGGGCCGGCGGCAGCACTTTGAACAGGCATTACAGGGAAAACTCAACAAAATGGCACAGCCGCGGCGGCTCGGCAGCGTCGTGTTTTCCCAAAGCAGGAATAAAACAGACGCGCAGACAGTACTTTGCAAACAATTTAATTTGCCTGATGCTTTGATATAGATGAGGATGCGGCGAGGCAGGCGTGGAGAGAGATGAAAAACTCTGTCAGATGCGGGGGGTGTCTGCATGGTGTGCAATGTGCTGGTGCGTGGTGTGTGACGTGCCAGTGTGCGGTGTGCGATGTGCCAGTTCACGGTGTGAGATGTGCCAGTGCACAGTGTGCAATGTGCTGGTGCAGTGTGTGATATGCCGGCGCGCGGTGTGCGATGTGCTGGCGTGCGGTGTGCCGGTGCACAGCGTGCGGCACGAGGTGGGCAACTGCCCATCTCCAACCCGACTCAGGGGCTGATGCTGGGGTCACCTCAAGCTCTTTCAGGATCGTGGCTGAGCCTGGCTGTGCTGCAGGGGTGATGAGCATCACGTGCCAGTGCCAGGGACTGTGCTCTGGTGCCGCCTGGGGACACCCTCTGTGTCACCCAGCCCTGCCCGACACCTGCGCTGGGCTGGAGCTGTGGGAAACCTCCTCCCCCAGCACCCGGGGAGCTAAAGAGACAGGGCTGGGAGAGCGTGAGGAGCGTGGCTGTCAGATATGGGGCACGCTGAAATATTAATGGAACTAACATTTCAATTACCTTTTATCTGTACAGGCTCAGGCTGTGGCGAGGGGGCTGGGGTGGCCCCCCCCGCGCGCTGTCACCCAGACATTCATGCTGTGCTGGTTCTTTTTATTGGTTTTCATCACTTTTGACATTGCCAACAATGAACCTTGAAGTAAATTTTCAGTAGTGACTGTGTCAGTGGAAAACCGTCTCCCCGTCATTTTTCTAAATTAGGCAATGATTCGAGTCCTTGGGGCTGGAGCGGGAGGAGAAGTGATGGGGCTGAGGAGGAGAAAAGGGGGGGGCCATGGGGAGTCTCTTCCTGACCCCCCCGAGCCCAAGCACCAGAACCCTGTCCCTGGCAGGACGAGGGGGCTGCCATCTCACCTCCATCACCCCTCGCCACCCTGTGCAGCTGGAGGGTTGGCAGACGTTTGTAGTGCTGCAAAATCTGCCCTGAGCATCACTCAGATGTGCCCCAGTGCCCAGATGTGCCCCAGCTCCAGATGTGCCGCAGTGGTGGGGCCGGCAGCCACCCCGGCCCTGGTCCCCACACGGCACCTGCAACCCCCTCCCTGCTGTGCCACCAGCAATCAGTCACCCTAATTAAGCTGGCACTGCCTTCCCCGTGTGCCGCCCATCGATGGGTGCGTGGCTGCTCCCCGAGCCAGGACTAGCCCTCAGCTCTTGGCATTTGCTCGGGCACTCAGTCCACTCTGGCAGCTGCTTTGCAATGCTGGGAGGAAGGCTGGCCCCCGGGGATGACGACGCAGCGGGGGGACACACAGCCTGGCACTGGGTCAGGCCACTGGAAACACTAGGGGTGTTTGATCCTGGACCGTGGCCAGCCCTGTCCCCCCTCCCAGCATCTATCACCCTGGTCCAGCTTGTGATGCTCCCGGCCCCTCTCTTGGGTGCTCGCTGGTCCCAGGAGCACCCTGGCACTGGGGCCAAGGTCCCCCCCTCTCCAGCCACACCGATCTCCATCCTGTGCACCACAGTGACACCGTGATCAGCCTTCCGGCACGGCAGAGCTGCTCCAGTTTCCACACACGGTGCCGGCACGTGGGCACACCTCCGCTGAACCACGGCCCCTCCTCGCCCCAGGGGGAGACTAAGCAGAACTTTAATTTTAATGTTCATTGAGCATGTAAAGGGGAAAAAAAAATCAATTTAATAACCTCTCTTCACAAACAGTGCCTGGAGGCTGCTCAGCAAACGCAGCTTTGAGAACTTCAGAAAGTCTTTTGTGCTGTTATTTATCGTGGGGGATTAAATGGAGCCGTAAGTGGGAGCAGCACTGCCATCACTGTGGCTGAGCCGGGTGCGCTCCAGCCCCGTGCCGCTGGCATGAGGCACCAGAGCTGAAGCCCAGCCAGGGCAGAAGGGCATGGAGGGCTGCAAGTGCAAATATGTGTAGCCAGGAAAAAATCCTGGCTTGGCTTTTTCAAGAGGATGCTGCTCCTCCACCACCCGCTCCCTGAGACCATCTTCGGGGGGACTCTGGGGATGCGGCAGGAGCGGGGGGCTCTGGCAGAAGCTACCAGCTTTGCAGACACCCAGGGAAGAATTTATTGCTAAACTCAATGCAACTCGCAGGAGAAATTATTCAGCAAACTCTGTTCAATGCAGGGCAGGAACTTGGCTGCCGCTGCCATGGTGCTGTGGGTGGAGAAGCAGTTTGCTTCCCAAAAACCAGGCGGCAGCAGCCAGGTGTCAGGAGGTGGCGGTGTGGTGGGTGCCAGGGGGGACTGTGATGGGTGCTGTGGCTGTGTGATGGGTGCCATGGCGGTGTGATGGGTGCCACGGTGGTGTGATGGGTGCTTCGGTGCTGTGATGGGTGCTATAGTGGTGTGATGGGTGCTGTGGCGTGTGGTGGGTGCTGTGGCGAGCTTCCCACCTCCTTGGTGTCAGTGAGGTGCGCTGCTGGGTTTTATTGGAAAAAAAGAAAAAAACACACCCAAAACTGCAAAAGAAGACAACCCCTCATGGTGGAGCGGCGCACCTGCGAGAGGTGGCATGGCCACGGGCTCTGGCAGGGTAGCCACGGGGCACGGTGGAGCCCCGCACCAGGGCTGGAGCAGGTGGCCAGGGGCCGGGGGACCCTCACAGTGGCAGCCGGGACCTGCGGGATTGGGGACCCACCGCTGGCGCAGCTCTGCCGAGGAGCCCCGTGGCAGGATAAGCGCGGACACAGCGGGGCCGGGGCAGCCGGCGGGGAGCAGAGTGGGCAACCGACGCAGCATCTCCCCCGCCCTGCTGAGTGCCCAAGCAAAGCAATCAATTCCTCTGGAAACGATTTGGGATGATAATGATTTTGCATTTAAATAATTCCCCCCTCTCAGTGCTGGCTCTGCTGAGTCGGGTGGAAATGTTGCCTCTTATTTCTGACTCCGGTGCTGCCTCCCCTCTCTGCTCATTAACGCCGCTCGCAGCACGCCCATCACCGGCATGCTCCTTGCAGCGCGACTGCCCCAAGTGCATAGTAACAACTGTTTGCCATCAGCTTTTGATTACACTCCTTTTTATCTTTACATTTCAATATTGTTACAAATCCTAGTGTTATTCAAATTACATCAGTTATTCAATTTCTGCTGCTGGGAGGGTGAAGGGAAGGCGTCGTGACGGCTGAGCAGCACCCACCCGGCCCCCTTGGAGGGATTTACAATTCCCATGGGATCCGTCTGAGTCCTGTTAACCCGTGCTTTTGGCTTCTGTGAAACCAGTGAATTGCTCCAGAACCACTTTCAAGTTCATTTCTGGAGACAATTTGCAGTAGAAATGATTCGAATAAACTTTCTGTTTATTTGACAGCAATTTTTCCAGCCCGGAGCCTGGCAGCCTTCTAGTTTTGCTGCCCTGACAGCGGGAGCGAGCGATGCCCGGGGCCCCGTCCATCCTGAGCCAGGATCCGGCCCCAGCACAGGGCAATCCTCGGCGTGCTGCCACCTCCAGAGCTTCCCCATCGTTTCCAGGGGGAAAACCCAGCTCCCACCTCCATCATTCCAAGGGCCTCGACCCCACAGTGCCACCGGCAAAGGAGGCTGCCACGGATGCTGCCCCCGGCTCCCCCGCACCGCCCCTCCCACCCCCGTTTCTGCCCCGGCATTTCAGCGTGGGTGACACACAGATGGATGGTCCCTGTCATCGCCCCCGTCCTGCCCCGAGGAGGTGTCACCGTGATTTATGGCACTATCTGTGGCGGGCCGCCGTGCGCGCCGGGGGCTGGCAGCCACGCTGTGCCGCGGGGGATGCCGCCATCCCGGAGACCCCACCGGGCACCGCTCGTCCCTGGGGTCAGGCCCAGGGGCACTGGCACTGTCCCCGTGGGTGCTGCGGGGACCGTGGGTGCTGCCAGCTCTTCCCATGGGGTGGTGGGTGCTGGGGCCGAGATCCTGCTGCCGGGGGTAAATAAATCACATTTCTGGGGGAGCTAAATAAGGAGGATCAGCCCTCCTCGCCGCTGCACTGCAGACACCATGCAGTGGCTTCTCCAGTGGCTGCTATGGGGCTGAGCCCACAGCAGCCATCCCCGGGGAGAGGGACAGCCCCTGTCCTCTGTGCAGCCCCTCCATCTCACCAGCCTTCTCTGCTCTCAGGGCCAAGATTGCTGACAGGATTGAGAAGGAATAGGTGGGAATGCCCCAGAGAGCTGCCAGCTGTGGCAGTCGCCTAAAGAACCCACAGAGGCTGAAATGTCCCCTTGATGCTTCAGCCTGCGGCTGATCTTGGGGACCTCACCCACTGCTGCTCCACACACACTCCATTTTATTTTATTTTCGAGGCTGAAGCCAGGGGCAGGTTTTGCCTGAGATGTCTGATATTGGTTCTTTCCCACTGGGAGAACATTTTGTATAAAATTCAAGAGAAACGGCTGCAGCCGACGCTGCCAGCTGCAGACCCAGGGCTACTTAGAAATTGCCTCGGTTAAATGAAATTGAAATAAAATCAGGGACGTGTTTGACATGCAAAGGCAAGCGGTGGCACGGGGGTCCCCACCGGCCCCTTCCCACCCTGCTCCATCCCCTTCCCACCGCCTGGTCGTGGGGCAATGCCGGGGTCCCGGGGACCCTGACCCCGCTCCCCACGCCTGCCAGCTGCCACCCCTGTGCCGCCACCTCCCCCGCAAAGTGGGGCCCAGATTTCTTTGCTTTCAGTGATTTTTGCCAGGCACAAGTATGATTAACACATCAAAAGGCTGCTTTGCTTTGCTTAACAATATTATATGCTTAACCGCTTCATTAATTGAATCATGGCAGTGTTTGTTTGTTCAGGTTGGCTTCATTGTAACAAGTCTATTTTATTTTGACTACTTTTGTGTTTTATTAGTATTTTTTAATTCTGGCTCTGCCTTGCAGCACGTCAGCAGGGCTGGGCAGGAAAAGCAGCTGCTGATGGACGTGAAGCGGATCCAGCTTTTTAGCTGTAAAGTCCCGGCTCCTGGGTTTGCACAGGCACCCATGGATGGGACTGGCCCAGCATGGTGGAGACGGGACTGCTGGTGCAGGCAGGGCCTGCCGGCACGCTGCCCACACCTGCACCGGCCCCCACATGCGGTGTCATCCCTCCTGTCCTGCAATCACCAGGTGAGTGCTCCAGCCTCAGGTGCCCTGGGCATCCCTGAGCAACCTGCTGCCCTCAATGGCCCTGAGCATCCCACCACCCTGGGTATCCCCAAGCATCCCGCTGCCCTGAGTGTCCCTGAGCATCCTGCTGCCCTCGATATCCCCAAGCATCGCACTGCCCTGGGTATCCCTGAGCATCCCACTGCCCTCAATGTCCCTGAGCATCCCACTGCCCTGGGTGCCCCCAGTCCCACTGCCTGAGGGACTCATTTCAGCCCCCGTGCCAGGTGCCAACATCCTTCTTGCCTTCACAGGTGGCAGATCCCCCTCTGGGGCTGGGAGCAGGGTCGGACACGTGGTCACTCACTGGGGATGTGCTGGTCGGGGTCCCTCAGTGGGGCACGGGTGGGCTGTGGGGACCGCAGGAACAGTCAGGACAGCATGGGTGCCCTGTAACACCAGTTTGTTTCCCAGCTTTCCAGCCCCTCTGCAGCCCTTCTGTCACAGGGTGGAAACTAAGAAAATGGACCAGACTGGGAAAATGGCCCCAGGGGTCCTCCCCGAAGCCTCTGAGATCCCCCCACCCCGACCCCCCCCAGCTTGCTCTCCCCCTCCTCTCCCAAGGCTCCCTTTTGCAGGGTGGCGTTCCCACCCTGAGCTGCATGAAATCAGATTAAGGGCAGCAGACAAAGCCCTGTACAGGAATAAACATGGTGGGAGTGGATCGGGGCTGCTGGGAAGTGGGAAGAGCCCTGGGAGCAGGGTGGCCACAGCAGGAGCAGAGGTGGCTCGGCCCCATGTCCCCCCGCAGGGTCCTCGCCCCACGCTGGGCGGCATGGGAACACAGGGATAAGCGGACAGAAGATGAAGACAGCATTTTTCTGAGTGGCCAAGCTATTTCTGGAGGGTTTCTGGGCCCTCCTGCCAATGGGAGAAGATGAAGCAATCTTGCAAAAGTGATGGAGATGGGCACAGCCCTCTGTGCAGGCATGTCCCAGCTGAGCCCCTGGGAGAGCAACTGGGGACGCAGCATGGGGACAGTGACACCAGGGCAGGACACAGCGAGCAGCATCATGTCCTTACATGCCGTAGCAAAGCACTGCGGGCTTGGCCGAGATGCTACGGACTGGATGCTTTATCGTTCTCATTGAAACCGATGCCGTTATGTCCCTGCTCTGGTTTTTCTCCCACCGCTGGTGTTTCAGCCGGCCTGTGGCTGGGTACAGGCTGGGACGAGGCACCCGGCCAGGCTGGGCAATGCTGGGAGGTGGAGGGAACCCCAGCCCCAGCCCTGGGAGGAGACGGGATTGCTGGAGAATCCAGACAGCAAATAATCTGGATATGAAAAGAGCTGCTGATGCCTCATTAGCAACTTTGAAAAGCATCCGGTGTAAAAAATGCTCTGCCCTTGTATTTGGTGTTTTCTGCTCATTCCTGCTCTTGTCCTTGATTAATAATGACATTTGCATGTAAATTGGCTCCTGGCTCCTTCAGAGCAGCGGCTCCTGTCTGTCCCCACCTGAAGCTTCCCCGGTCTGCACCCACTGCACAGCATAGCACGGCATGGTACAACACAGCGTGGCACAGTGTGGCATGGCACGGCATGGTCCATCATGGTGCATCGAGCTGGGACACATATCCCCGCTTTGCTCTGCAGTGACCGGCTTGAGCCACCAATGTCTGCAGGGCTGGGACACGGGGCAGGGACATAGGACAGGGTCACAGCGCTGGGACATGGGGCAGGGACACAACAGGGACATGGAGCTGGGCTATAGGGCAGGGACACAGGGCAGGACAGCAAGCAAGGACATGGGGCAGGGACATGGAGCAGGGGCAGGGAGCTGGGACACGGGGCACACGAGGGAAGCCAGGGAAGCTGCCAGCCCTGTGGTGCCCAGGATCTGGCGTGCCGCTGTTGTGTGTCGCACGTCGGCTCTGCAACGCTACCCTGTCAGAGTGCGAGTGGCTCTGCGATGCCGACTCCACTGTTTATCGTACAAAGGCATTTACAATTATTTGAACAAGTTCCTCGCTCCGTGCCTGCGCTCCCCCGGGACTTCATTTTCAAAAACAAATGCATTTGCTGAATGCATATGGAAAAGTGCCTCTCAGTCGGGCAATCCGTCTGGCTGTTTGATGTCTTGTTCCCACATCATGTCATTTTAAAAGGTAACATTTTGTTAATGGAAAACATTTCATGGCTGTTCCATCTCCTCTTTCCCAGCCTCAGTGGATGCGGGACGGGGCAGGGGACCAGCTGTGTGCCACCCGGGCTGCCCATGTGCCAGCGCCACCACTGTGCTCGCACGTGCCGGGTGCTCTCACCGTGACACTGGGCTGTCCCGGCCCCGTGTGCCCGCGCACGCTGGATTTGCTGGGCGGCAAGGCGGGTATTTGGGGGGCCAGGGCAGCCGGTGGCGCCGCTGTCCCTGCAGACAGTGGGACCCCTGCGCTGTGCCACTTGGGGAACGCTGTCCCTCCCCTCTCCCTACCTGGCAGCAAATCAATGGGGGCTGGTAAGTGGAGTTTTTTTAAACACGTAACACAGTGAATGGGAGCATAAATATCCAACAACGAGCAGCAGTGCGGGGAGGAAGAGGAGGAGGAGGGAGAAGCACATCCCTGACCGCAGGCACTGTGGGGAGCCGTGCCTGTCCCCCTAGTCACGGCGGGGAAGGGGGGCAGCGGGGGCTCTCAGGGGACAGGAGTGCCACCTGCACCCTCCCACCAGGGAAGTACAAGGGCCTGGGGTACAGCCAGGGCACCCCGGGGCAGGAGGCTGCTCCTCTGGGGGTCTCGCAGAGCTGCGGGGTCCTGCACAGGTTGGTCCCCCCCGAGGCATGGCCAGACACCCATCTGCACCCCAACCCAGCCTTGGGGACCCCGCTCCCCCATGGGGCAATGCACCAGGCTGCTGAGAAGCCGAGCCCGCAAGGAGCTGGAGAGCCTCCAACCCTGTGACAGTGGTGACGATAGGCGCTGGAGATATTTAAACATCTCCAAACTTGCAGGAGGTGGGGGGTATTTTTAGCTGGGCACAGTGTGCCACCACCGCTGCCACCTGCCAGCCCCTCGGCGAAGGTGGGAGCTGGCACCAGGCATGGAGCGGCCGACCGCAGGGATGGGCAGGTGCCGGCACTGCTGTGGCTCGGACGATGCTGATTTTAAAAACACAGCATGTAGCAGAGGGCGACGCTCTCCCAGCACAATGAATTCCCCCAGCCCCTGCTAATCAGGAGCAATTGCTTAATTGGCACATTTCTGCCTGGCTGGGGTGTCTGCCAAAGAGGGAGCCTCGTTGTTCCCGGCAGCCACAGCCTGAAACTTCCCGCGCCCTTGGCTGGCAGAGCAGTCCAGGACCGGGGACGGAGCAGGGACACACGGGGACAGGCAGGGTGACCAGGAGGGCTGGGGCCACGCCGCCTGGCCTTGATCACATCACTTAGCCTTGGAAGGGTCCCCATGCCGGTGTCACCACCCCTCGCCCTCCTTGTCCTCCAAATCCACCCATCCTCAGAGACTGATTGATGCCATAGAGCCACCAGCAGGGCTTAGCGTGCCGGCGGCCGGTGGGATGGTTGGACCACGGATGCCACGCACGGGGGTGATGCTGGCGCAAGCCCCCGTTTGTGTCGTTCCCAACCTGCCACCGCGAATCAAAGGAGCTGCCACGCACGCTGCAGCCCTTTCTTCTCATATCACTCACACCACTTCCATGCTACATTGTGACAATGGGGTATAATTAAGGTGTCAGCATATCATTTAGCCTTTTCAATATAAAACCAGGAGACAGGCTGGGAAATCTGTAGTCTTCTTTAATGAGGAATGCAGGGGAAAAAATAGAGAGGAGGAGAAGAGGAGATAGAGGCTTGGCAAGGGCGAGACAAAAGGCTCCTCCGTGGCACGGGGCTTTGGAGGATGCGGTGCCACCGCCAGGCGCTGCCGCGGCCCCGATCTGCGGGGCACTGGGCTCGCACGCTGCCGCAGGCACCTTCACTCTGACATGGCCACACAGTCCCGCAGCTGGAGGGCAGGAGGGGAGAGGGGACCCTGCCGGGGTCCAAGAACCCCCAGGGCTCTGGGAGCATCTCCGGAGAAGGGGGGCTGGCAGCAGCATGCAGGGTGCCGGCAGTTCCCACAAGCTCCCACCTGGAAGTCATGCTCAAATGCTGCTCCTGGCCCATGGGGGTCTTGCAGAGACGCGTGGGACATGCAACGAGTTCATGGCACGAATGAGTGCGACCAGCTGCGTGACAAGGGACGGAGCCATGTGTGTCACAAGCTCACATCGGTGCCAGTGCAGCACCACAAACACAGATGCAGCACCGGTTTGATGGGTGCTGGGTCCACCGCGTTGCCAACGGTTTGCACAACAGCCATCCTGGCCCTGTTAGTATTTTTCCCAAACCCCAGCGTCTAATTCCCAGCAGTTGTTACATGAGACGAGCCTGGCTGCATCACCGTGCCAAAAGCAGGGTGTCCCGGCTCCTCCGCGCTGTCCCATGGGCACCGCACTGCACCGGGGGCCAGTCGCAATTCGGAGGGCAGCGAGGAGCTTGGTGCCATCAATAATCCCTGGATGGCTATAGAAAGTGCTTTCCCAAGGAATAAATTCTTGCTGCATCAAAAGGAAGCTACAAATCAATGCACAAGTCTCCCATTCCTAACGATGGGAACTCGTCTCGCTACAGTGGGAATCATTAGCCGGGTGTAGGGGGATGCAGGGCCGGGGCTGTGCCCTCATGCTCACCCCACGGCTGTGAGCACCAGCCCCCTCCATAAGCCGGGGACCAAAATTAATGATGGGGTGAAACAAGAGCGGGATCAGCCGCCCTGGCCAGCGCAGTGGTCATGCTCAACTCCGCTGCTGTGCCAGCCCTCGGAGCCATGTGCCAGAGGACACGGCTGCAAACTCCTCATCCTGCTGCTAGCCGGAGCTGGGGGTAGTTAGGGGATTTATTTTTATTTTTATTTATTTTTCTTGTGTAATGATCCCTGTCAACTTTTCTATATGGTGCATCCCTGCACAGCCGGCCGGGGTGGCTGGGCCCCCTCCAGCACCCAGCCGCGGTTCAAAGCAAGGCCGTGGTGCTGCACCGCGGCGGTGGCCCCCGCGCAGCCTCCCGCCTCCGTCCCGGCCTTTGTCTGCGCCGGCTCTGGCTTTCAGGGCAGTTTCGGCGAGATGGATGCGCGGTCCCGCTGAGGCAGACATGTTCCAGGCGAGATCCCGGGAAGAGGTTTCCTTAGCAACAATAATGAAGTGCGAGCGAGAAAAAAGCTCTCCCGGCTCCGCTTCCTCCTCCGGGACTTCGGAGCGGGTTTGGATACCTCTGATAGCAGAAGTGCATTACAAGTGCCCGGGCTGAGTGCCGGCACGGGAGCGGAGCTGCCACTGCGGGCCCCGGCAGCGGGATCGGCCCTGGTGGGGTCTGGGCTTTGCTCCCTGGCGTGTGCTGGTGCCACATATGCCAGGCAGCCAAACCACGTGCAAGAGCGGTGGCCCTGGCACTGCCTGAGCATCCCTCCAGCCACAGAGCAGCTCTTGCCTCCCAAATCTCCAAGCCACCTCTGCTCAGGAGCATGGAGATGTGCCATGCATGGGGCTGAGGAGGAGCCGCATACCACAAAAGCAGCTCCTGCAGCCCAGCTCCAGCAGAAAACTCCGAAATGTGACGGGTGATCCTGTCGGGATGCTTGGGGAAGGGGCAGATGCTGGAGCATCCCTCTGGCCTCAGGGGCTTCGAGCAGTCCCCGCCACCAGCCACCAGCACGGGACAAGCGGCTGCGATGGTGGGTGCCGGGGCGGTTCCCAGCGAGGATGGCGGCGCGCGCGGGGCAGGCGGGGGCGGNCACCGCGCCGCCTGTAATTGCTAATCTGAGTTTTTAATTATCTCATTTGAATTGTATTTCTCCCCTTTCACCTCTCCCTTAATGAAATCACAGGTGAGCCGCCCTCCAACAGCATGAATTCACGGCAGCGAGGGTGTGGGGGGGGACCGGGGGCTGCAGCTTTATGCAAATCCCCTCCATTGGGCTGGGGAGGTTTAACGGGGCTCAGCCAGTGGCTGACCACCCTAATATTTAGTCTTGCAGGGAAGTCAATCAGCACCTCATTAGCGCCGCGCTCCCTCCATCCCCCACCCCTTCTTGCAGCACCACCCAGCTTTTGGGGGAAAAACCCCATTTGGGCTCTTGTTCAGTCTGGCATTGCCGGGGCAGTCTCCATCCTCTGGAAAAACTCTGCCGGAGGGAGGGACAGGGGGTGGCTCTGCAGGGACAGCCCTTGCCCCGTGCCCCGGGTCCGGTGGGACCCCACGGATCCCCCTGGGAGCCTTCCTGCCGCCTCGGGTGCAGCAGTTTTCCAGCCTCACCGCAGAGCAGTGGCAGTGCCCCTTCCTCCCCAGCCCCACCGGCTCACCGGGCGATGGCACTGTGCCTCGAATCACAATTACAGTAAATAAATCCTATTAGAAGGACTTTTACTACCGCATGTGCCTCATTACAATATGCCCAAACCCCCGGCTCCTGGGATCACCATTGTAATGAGGCCGGGATGGATGGATGCTGGAAAATTAATGCTTATGCAAGTTAATTTGTTTTTATTAGCACACATTGGCTGGCAGAGGGGATGGGGGGGGTGCCACCCCACCAGAGAGGCTCAGGGATGGGGACCCCCCCCTTCAGCCATCCCCGTGAGAGCAGCATCCGGGCAGTGAGCTGGACCGCTGCGTGCCATCGTCCCCCCCAGCCACCACCCAGCTGCCCGTGGCCTTGGGGACATCCCTGTCCCACGCCGGGGTGGGATGGGCATCCTCCTGGCAGGTGGTGGCGAGGAACCAGCACACCGGACGAGGTCACGTATCATTAATAAAGGCTAATTAAGAGCAAATAATCAAAAAGAGGGGATGGAGTTGCGCTAAATAATCCACGCCAGAGCTAGCCGGTAATTAACTCGTTAGGGCTGCGACGGCTCCAGCACCCGGTGCAGCACCGGGGGGTCGCTGGGAGCATCCCCGTCCCCTGCCCTGCAGCCACCGAGCATCCCCTCACTCAGCCCCGTGGCACAAATATTGACAGCCGTACCTGCGGGGACAGCCAGGCCTTCCTCTGGCTTGGAAAATATAGATCGCACTGTTAATAATACATACATTTATTAAAATTAAACCACCAGCAGATATTGCAGCCAGCAGCACTAAATTATGGATAGACCTCATCCCCAACCTTTGTTTTTAATTAAAAAGCCCCTTTCAGTAATTCCATTAAGGCAGCAGCTTATGTTTTCTTTCTCTTCCCCTCTTCCAAGTGCGCGATCCGGCAGCATTTGGGTTGCGCTGATGAAACATCTTTGAAGTTTCATGAATTGCTGATGTAATTGAATAAAAATAATATTAAGGGGAGAGAGAGAGACTTTTCTCTAAAGCTAAATCCTAATGAAATCACCTTACTGCGCCGAGCAGAGTGACAGCGAGATGCTGGATTTGTGCATATTCCCGTAATCCTAAACCCATTAGCCAGGAGGCTCCGTGCGAACCACATGTTCCGGATTACGGCTGGAAAAAAGGCTCTGACAAAAACCTGAACCTCCCTTTAATTGCTGCGGGGAGGCGCAAAGACGTGGGACCCCCCCTGACGGTGGGAGGTGCACCGAGTGTACCAGGGCTCAGAGCCCTCGACCTCCCACCTCGCCCCACTAACAAGCCCGTCGCAAACGCTTCGTTAGCGCTTTTCTCAGAAATCAGGTGGCCCGCAATTAAGGCGGAGGGCTTTCCAATTATTTTGCCACGCGCCATTATTAATGGAAATATTAATTTTGCATAAGTGCCTCTTTCCACCCCGAAAAAAAAGAAGATTATTTTAAAAGCAGCTGGAAGGCAGCAGCGGGGCTGCAGTGGGTGGCTGCACGGGGACCACAACGGTGCTCCTGGATCCACTGGCACGCACTGCCCTCCGGCCCTGGCATCCCTCAGCAGCACCGGGCTGCCTTCCCTCACCTGCTTATTAAAGGCCGATGGAGCCCGGGGCCGGCTGTGCTCCGAGGATGCTCCTGCTAATGGGGAACTTGTCAGGAGAGTTTGGCTCAGTTCCCCCATCAGGTGTAATTGCAGCTTGCGAGGCGACGGCCCAGCGCCTTCCTGGCCTCCTGCTCTTTAATTGTAATCGCCCTTAATGTATTGTCCCAGCCGCTGTTAACCAAATGATAATTGCAACATAGATCTTGCAAAAATCACTGCAGGAAAACCAGGCGGCTGCATCCCAGCGCCGAGGTGAAGGGCAGTTCAGCCCCGCGCCAGCAGCCAGGGCTGGCAGAGCCACGACAGCGTCGAGACCCTGGCCATGGCCCGGGCTCGGCTCTGCCCTGCTCTGCCCGCCCTGGCTGCCCCTGGGCAGGGATGCCCAGCTGGAGGCGATGCTCAGGCAGGAGTCCGTGCTCCGGCAGCCGCTGGTGGCTCCAGCTGGCAGAGCGCAGAGCCTGGGTACCGCAGCACATCCCGTGTGTCCCCACACTGGGAATGGGACCACGCTCGCCAGGACTGGGAGGACCAAGTCGCCTTTCCTTTCTTCTCTCTCTGCTAATTTCTTTCTTCCCAATTTAAACTCCTCTCCAGGATAATGCAATAAAGACATGAAGCACCTAATTTTCATTGGGGGACAACAGACGCAATGGTATATTTACCCAGTCATACCATTATGAAATCCTACAATTAAGGCTTCAATCAGATAAATGCAATTACATAATACGATCTTATACGATATAATTAAAAACATCTGCAATCAAACTGAAGCCGATGGTACAGTAATCCTTAATCAGAAATTACCCACCAGCAGCTCCAGTGGAGAGGCTCCATCCTGGAATCCGTCGGGATGCAGTGGCAGCATCGTGGTCCCCCTCGTGCACAGCCACCGCGGGAGGATGAACGGTGGCCGTGGGTGACCACAGGTGACCGTGGGGAGCTGACGGGAGCCTCTGGGCCAGCCTGTCCCATCCCAGCCTTGCCATGCCCCAAAAGCCATGCCCAACTCCCATTTAATACCATGAGCCCAGAGACGCTCAATGTTCCCTGCTCCCCAGCTCAGACACAGACCGAAATCCCACTGGTGCTGACATGGGGACACTGGGAGGCCGGATCAGCAGGCACCATGGCACAGAGATGTGCAGGCTGCGTGGCAGACGGGGGAGTTCACTTGCGGGTCCCCCCAGCCCTGCCGGCATCTCAGGCTGGCAGCCCCATGCCTGCAAAGCGACTGGGGATGCTTCCTGGGATGCGCACGTGGGAATGGGGTGGGTATTGTCAGCCGGTTTTGGTTGCGCTGGCCATGCCAGTGCCAGCATGCCGGTGTTGGTGCCGGGACGGGTTGAGCCGTGCTGGGAGCGGTGCGGGGCAGGCGGCAGGGCCGCATGCCCGGCCCTGGCTGAGTCCCCGCATGCCGCCGGCTGGCACCAAATGAAGACAAATGGGCTGGGTGACACATTAGCATCCATTAACGAAAGTGCCGCGCTGGGGACCGTTGGAGAGATGCGCCGGCGCTGGCAGGAGCAGCGGTGGCTCCCAGGCTGGTATGCAGACCGCCACAGCCCTGGTCCCGGCACCCCCTCCATGGGGTCCAGGGGTGCTGGGGGGCTCAGCAGGGTCGGTGCAGCCTTGGGGCTCCTGCACCAACACCTCGGCTCTACCCACAGCCGGAGGCTGCCTGGGGCTGTTGGCAAGGGCAGCAGGAGCTGGATGGGGTCCCGTCCCATGCAGGCTCCCCATCCCCTCCACTCACACCTCAACATCAGCATCCCGCTAAGTTTTGTTTCTGGAGGCTGAAGCCAGTGTTGGCTCCTCATTATTTTGCGGCACAGCACACCTCTCCCCACCCGGGGAGCTGTGGAAATCCCATGTTTTGCTGGCAGATGTGCACACCACGAGGGGAGGAGGCGATGAACAGAGCCAACCTCAGGAGGAGAGAGCGAGCCAGGGTTTTAAAAAGCCCACGAAGCGAGTGTTGCTCTTTTGGCCTTTGCATTGAAGCATGCCCCATGCGGGAGGATGCCCACAGCCCCATCCGAGCAGCCGTACTGGCTCCCCTCCACTCGCCGGCAGCACCTGTCTCAGCCCCATGCCGGCAGCGTCGTGCCCAAACCAGGCTGCCACCGAGCAAAGCTGAGCCCCCGGGGGGTCTGGGGCAGCCGGGGTCTGCACAGCCCCACGGCCCTGGCAGCACAGCCCTGCCGTCGGTCTCCCCTGATCACTTTGAGCGCCTCATCTGCCATACCTGGCTGGATGTTAGTCCTGCTAATTAAAAAAAAAAAAAGAGAGCTGGAGAAAGAGCATTGTAGCTGTTCCTGCCTAACCACAGCATCAGGGATAGGACACTTCACACCTCCTCCGAGCACTTGCCAAGCTGCCGGCTGGCTCTTCTCCCACAGCACTGGGCGTAGGAGCTCCCCACTACCCACCTCCTCTTGCCCAAGACCCCGCAGCACCCATCCAGCACCTGCACTCACCCGCTGGGTGCTGTGGCCACTCACCCACTGCCACAGCCCCAGCTCCTGCCCTCTGCACCCCGTATCTCACAGGGACATCTTCCAGGGGTGCAGATGTGACCACCCCCCCACAGTGTGTTCCGACCCCTTTCCCAGGTGGCTCAGGCATCCCCCGGGACAGCGCGCGGCGCTTCCCACCGTGCCGGCACCGGCTACTGGCAGCCGATATTCAGCTGATGTGGTGTCTGTGCTGCAGCTGTCTGGGGGGGTCAGGAGGAGCTGCGGGGCGAGGCAGGAGCACTGACCCTGCCAACCTTTTCCACCCCCTGACCTTTCCCAAGCCCCTCTCGGAAATGCCACGGAGCTCCTCGCCCGGCTGGATTAAATGTCAGGAAAGGTACATTGAATATTTCCAGCCGCTGCACCAGGTGCTTGCAGGTGGGTTTCCCCAGTGGGTGTCTCCAATGGGTGCATGGGCTACAGTCCAGCCTGTCCCCATCCCTGTCCCCGTCCTCATCCCCGTGCCACCCTGGCACAGGGCTGAGCCGGCCATGCTGCCGGGACGATCTGCGTTCGGCTGGCTGAGAGCATTTAAGCAGAATTGAGTGTGTGTTCAGGCACTTTCAAACACAAGTAATCTTCATCTGGGAGACGGAAAGTGAAATATGTTATTGCCGGCCGCAGTAAATTACCCGTGCCAGCCCTCGCGTATAAAACATCACAGTTGCTGGCCAGTGCACTCACTCACCCGCACTGTGCTGCCTGCCGCCCCCCATAAATTACAAAATAAATGGCTGGTGGTCAGCCCTGACGTGGTGCTGGGGCTTGCATGGCCACCCCAGCACCGGCACCCACCCCAGCACCGGCTCCGGCACTGCACAGGCAGGTCCTGCTGGGGCAGGCAGGGCCAGGCAGGACCCTGGTGTTGGGGGATGGATCCCCCCTGGAAAGCACCAGGTCCTGCTGGCAAGGCCAATGGGAGCTGGGGATGGACCGGCAGCAGCACCACCACCAGCTCCCCGTGGCTGCAAACCCACGGTGCCGGCACCGAGCAGCAGCACAGCGTGCCGGCTGGTTCACCTCCTGCTCCCCAGGAACAGCCCGCCAGCAGGGTCCCGCATCGGGGTGTCCTCAGCATCACGGCGATGGTCCGTGTGCGCCTGCTTCATCAAGGCTAAAGAGTTGCAGTGGCGGAGGCGGCAGAAGTGCCCGAGGAAGGCAGGAGGAGAGCACGCAGCTCTTGCTCATTTTTTTTTCTGGGAAAGGCCTTCGGAAAGCCAAACCCAAACCCATAAAGTAAATAAAATAAAATAAATTCCTGCAACTTTAACAATCATTGTGTTGGATTTGGGAGATGTTATTCCTCGTGACAGACAAGGGCAATTATCTGCTACCCGCCAGCAGTTTTAGCCTAATTTCATTACTGCTGTGCAATTCTTCCCGAGCCGCTAGTCTATCACTGTCTCACAGAAAGGATTAGCCGGCACTTTCTTCATCTTCAAATGAATTTTAGCTGTCATGCCCTTGATGAATAGAAGAGGGAGGACTGCTAGCCCACGCGAGCGAGCGTGGCAGCCCGGCTGCACTACAAGCGCCCGCGCCAGCTCCAGCACCAGTGCTCGCCGACGAGCATCATCCGTGCTGGGCACGCCGGAGCCGCCAGGACCCGGCAGACGGGGATGCTGCCTGCTGCTGCCGGCACGCCGTGGCGAGCAGGGCTTTCTTCCGCGTTCGCCTGCTGTGTGCAGGAGGAATCAGCCGTGGGCTGTTCTTTGGATACCACATTTGGGAAGCGGGCAGTCCTCTAAGTTGGTGCCCAGGCGCAGCCTTTCTCCCGGCATCCAGGAGGGATTAAAATGACAGCATCTGTAATACAAGGAAATAATGAACACGCCATCTTTCTCCCTCTCCAGAAGATGCTTATCTGTCAGTCCGGGCCACCAAGGAATAAAGAAAAGCAATTTAAACTTCAGAGCTGAAACCGCAGAGGATGCTGCAGGGAGATGTCCAGGTGACAGCATCCCGCAGGGATCCGCCGCGGCCCCGGAGCCAATGGGCAGATTGATGTTTCGCTCTCCTGGCCAAGCTGGAAAAAGGTGTACGCAGCCCAGCTCGATGGCCCCGCACCCGCGTGGCAGGGGGACGCCTGCATTGAGGAGGTGCCAGGGGCTCTTGTCCTCACCAGAGCCTCCTCCCCAAATAACAGGGGAAAAGGCTGAGCTCATCAGCGTGGTGAGCCTAGATGCGCCCCGGGATGCCCCGGGCAGGATGGCGGGAGCGGGTCCCCGGGGCCACCCCGGGACGCGGGACGTCACCTTGCGTAAATGAGAAGCTCTAGAGCCAATTGCCAGCACTGGGGGCTGGCAGCAGCCCAGGGGCTCCGTTATTTTTGTAAATGTTAATTCCCAACCGGCGCATCGTCCCGGCAGAATATTTTAGCACCTTTAATGCAATTTCCTACTCTCTCTGAAATATCATTTTAATACAACCCAGCCGCACCGTATACCTGCTCCCTAATAAACCTCTGCGATTTTAATGAACTAAATAGCAAATTACTTTTTTATTCAAGAATGAAATTTCATCATATTCATAATTCATATTTTATTTCAGACATCTGCTGCTGATTACATTACATTTAACTAAAATTAGATGATGCTCAGAATGTAATTAAGCCCCTGCCAAATTCTCTGGCCCACCAATACCAGCCTCGCTCAGCGGGGGCCGCTTGGAACCTAATATGTAATTAGGAGCTATTTTCTAGCTGTTTTTAAAGTCTGAAAATTAGCTGCCTTTATTAATCACACAGACAAATATAAAGCGGAGCCAACGCTTGCTGAAATTTCTAAAAAGGATTTTTTTTTAATTATACACCACATAGTGCTGAGACTCATTTTGAATGTTGATTTGTTGTGCACTGACATTTTGACAACTAGTTCTCAATTTGTCTGTCGTAGTTAGGCAACAACAAAGCAGACGGTAATACTTAACTTTCAAAACCTTCAGCGTGCCGGGAGGGGAGAGGGAAGGGAGAGACGGGGGGGACGGGCTCACCTCGCTGCAGCTGGGCACCCCGCATGCTCGGTGCCAAGCCCCAGCCAGACCCCGGGAAGGAGGGAGCCCCAAAATCCCTGGCATCGGGGTGGCAGAGGGCACAGCGAGCCCTTCTGCAGCTGCAGATGCAAGAGCTGCAAACTGGCCTTGAAAGGGCACGCAGGGGGTCCCGGCTCACCCAGGAGCCCCTGGCCCTCCTGGGGGCATGGGGTAGCACCCTGCTGGGGCACCCCCAGCCCCAGGGGGACCCCGAGGTGCCCCAAGCCCTTCAGGGTCCCTGCGCAGAGCCGAGCGCCTAACACACAGCGCTGAGCCCTGCCAGCCGTGTAGGGGGGGTCCCCTGGCCCCACTCCCCCCCCATCCCCAGGAGGGACCCCAGGAGCAGCGGGGAGCCCTGAGGGTCCCCAGCAACTCCCCCCGTGGCTGCGTGCTGACATTTCCTCTCTCTCACTGACCCTTTTTCTGTTCTCTCTGTTATCTCAAATAATGTCACTGCCTCTTCAGCATCTATTCACCAGAGCAGAAAGAAGCCACTGCTGACACGGATTTAAAAAAAAAAAAATACCATCTGTGCCTGGCAGGGGACGGGCAGCACCCACCGGGTCCCCACAGGCAGCGAGTGGCGCAGTCTCAGGTCGGGGGGGGGAAGACGCCCTGGGGGGGGACAGGGCCCCCCCCAGGGCAGTGAGAGACACCCCGGCAGTGCCCGCTCACTGCGGACACCGTGGCAGCAACGCTGCCCCGTGCGCTGGCAGCATCCGCAGGCAGCGAAGGAAAAGGAAGATTTCGGAAGGTTTTTTTATACAGAGTGTTTTCCTTTTTGCTGCTAAGAAACACCGGTGTCCCCCAGCTATCACTGGGTCCCGCAGCAGAGGAAAGCCCCCCTGTCTCCCCCGGTGCTACTGGCCAGGCCGCCCACAGCCCCACGCTTGCCCATGCCAGCCTGGCTGGCCAGCACGCTCCCCAGTACATCGATGCATCTTTTTTTTTTTTTTTTGCAAAAGGATGGAGTGCAGCTTCCCCTCCCCACTCCCGTGCTGGCTATTAGAAGCAAACCCAGGATCGTTAGTCTTTCTGCAAAGCTCATAATGTGAAAAATGAAGATCAAGAAAAATTAGCCAAATTACCAGGCTAATCCTTCAGCAGCAATCGCTGCTCCGCTGCGCATCCGTAAAACGAGACCGGAGCAAGCAGACGGGGCAGCACAGACAGAAAAACACTTGTGTGTTTGTGGTGTGGCCGGGGGAAGAGCAGGGGATGAGTCCGTGGGGAGAACACGCTCGCTGGGCTTAATTTGTGCTTCAATCTTGCTCCCAAAGCAGCAAACTGCAGGGAGAGACAGGGTTGTGCCTCCTTCTGCACCCACCATGCCCCTGCAGGGCGTGAGAGTCCTAGGGGAGTGGCTGCTCCTGCTGCCCACGGCTGCCTGAGGCGCAGGGATGGGGTCCCCTGCATCCCCCACATCCCAACTGCAAAGCAGGCATGTGAAGCTCAAGGAATGGCAGGACGTGGTTGCAAGCTGGTGCAACCAAAGAGGTGATTCCCATGCAAAAGTTGGGGTCGGGTATGTGCCAAATGCCCCCCCTGGTTATCACGGTGCTTGTAGCGAGGCCCCTGCAAAGGCTCTGATGGAGGCGGGGAGGGAGAATACAGAAAGGAAGGAGCAGGCGCTCCCATGCTCGCAGATGGATGTGAAATCCGTGCTTACTTTAACAAACTGGGACTGGCTCCAGCTGCTGACTTCGGCAGTTCTGGACCCCGCAGCACAGGGAAGGGGGAGCCGGGCTCTGGTAAAGCCCCGGCACCAGGGCGGGCAGCATCCTGCCCAGCAGCACTCTTGCTGCCCCCCTGCCTGCATTGCCCTGGGCCAGGGGCAGCGCAGAGCAGGGCCCTTCCTGCAGCGGACTCCCACAGACCCCAGCCCAGGGTCACCCTCTGCCCACCCGCACCAGGATGGGGCAGTTGCTGCCACAAACCCTCACTCAGCGTGGGGCCATCGCCCACCTCCACTGTGGTGGGCAGCAGAGCAGGACGAGCAGAGGCTGGAGGAAACCTCCGGAGGTGGCCGGAGCCTTCCCGGGAAGGGAAGCTTGCACCTGCCAAATGTGCCGCGACGCTGCACCCCACCACAACTCAGGTCACTCACACGTCTCAACTGCTGGGCTCAGCCACCATCTTTCTCTGTGTCACTTCTGCGCTTCCATCACACCCGCAAAGCAACCAGAGGCCAGCAAGAGAAGGCTGAAAGTTTGCAGGCAAAAGTGTCCCAGGTTGCAGGATCCTGCGGCGTGTGTTCTGGGTAGAGCTGAAGCCTCCTGCTACTGCTCTGCCACAGCTAGGAGATTGAAATCAAAGCAGGGACAGCACACTCAATGTGCTCTGCTGTTCAGTGAAGGACACGGGCAGCTCAGCAGGACAGGAAGAGGAGGCCCCCACACTGATCTGAGTTGGTCAGTTGGTCTATTTAAATCACCAATTTTAATTATGATTTAAACCAGCAAATCAAAATTTTTACTCCCTTCTTTTCCTCCATACTCCCCCAGCGCTCCTACCGTGACTGCGAGGCTGTCTTCCAAGGGAAGCAGCTAATAAGGATCAGCTCCAGACACGTCGCTTTGAAGCGAAGTTTCTTCGCGCTGAATTTGGCATTTCTTTGTGCTAACCAGAAGAAACTACAGACACATTTAAGCGGTTATAGAGTCAACACGCTTCCAGATACTCACATTGATTACACTGTATTAGAAAATGGTAAATTATTTATCAGGCTTTCTGACTTGTGATTAGTGTAAAGCTGTTCTTGGATGCAAATTGGAATTGTAATTAGACACGTAGAAACCCAGCATCTGAAACCTGTTTTTATTGAAGCAGTGTAAGGTACATTTTGCCTTTTGTATCCAGCATAATTATCAAAGAACACTTTGCACATAAAAAACCATCACTTTATTAAAACCAGAGACAGTTTTACATCTGATCAGTGAACTAGAGCTGGTCATCACAATGCTTGGATTTTAGAGCTAGTACATCTCAACTTCTCACACTTGATTTTTTTATTCTGCATTGGAAGAGGAAGGCAAGCTCCCCCACCTCTGCCAATTTATTACTCAGCTTTGAATGAAGCAATTCCTGAACAGAGCTACACTTAAAAAAAAAACCTCAGACAAACAGAACAATGATAAAATCTCTTTGGCAGGTATAGAAGAGACCACAGCCACTAAGAGTCAGCTTATTACTTCAAGATACTCTGGCTTCAGACACTTACCTGCCAATTCCCTTTAGTTCTGTGGTACAACTCATTAAAATTTCAAAAGTAAGAACTGCATTTACATTTGTGTAATAAGTTTAAATGCATTTAGGTTTTATAGTTTGCCAACTGCAAGTTCTGGTCAGCTTTTGAGGAGGTGGTTTGTTTGTTTGGGTTTTTCTCCCCTACTTAAAAACAATTACTTCCAAATAAAACAAATCTGTGTTTGCTCTGTCACTGACCCCCCTCCACCCCCCGCCCTGGCAGTGGCATGTTTTACACACCCAACAACAGGCAGGGTCAAGGACGTACTTGTTTTAAGACTGAAGTGTGAGAGATCCCAGAAGAGCTACTGCAAGTAGAAATGTTAAGACTTTCCTTGCCTTCAGCCACCCTCCTTGCAGGTGACAGTTGCTGTTTGAACCAGACCTTGAGCACGTGAATAGAAACCAGAGTCTGGCTACAGGACCCTGCTTATCAGCCCAGGCACAGATTATGGGAAAGAGTGAAAACAGTAATAATATCATTAAAAATGTGCTGTTTCTTTAATTATCCAACTCTTAATTAGTATCAGGTAAGAGCTGTATTTAAAGGTATCCCCTCCACCGTGAATTGCAGTCCAGGAGAAATGGAGACCTGAGTGTCAAGCCCTGAGCTGTCAAGACGCTTTTCACCCAAAAATGTCAAAGCGCTCTGCACATCCACTTTGCCAGCCTCGCTGCCCGCCCTCGCAGGACACCAGGGGAGAAGGGAAGATACACCACATGCATCTGAAGCAGCAGAACCAAGCAAAGTGTCATTATCCGTGCTGGAATCCAGCCAAGACCCTCTCCTCCTGCCCCTTGGGATTAGCACAGCAGTTGAGTAAGTAAATTCAAAACAGGATTTTGAGAGTCTGGGTCAAACTCACACCTAGCCCAAGTGCAAGCAGTTGCTCCCGGGTCGTCATCGTAGTGACACCAGGCCCGAAATTGGCTCTGCACCCATGTCTAGAGGCCCATAGCCACGCAGAAGAGCGGGAGAGAAGTTTCCAGGCATCAGGGCACGCACAGCTGTCGCTCCGAGGACATGGTGCCAAGAGCTCAGTCTTGCCAGAGGCAGAAGCTTAACTCTCGGAGAGCACGTGCAGCACTTCGGCGTTTAAAGACGAGGAGGAATGCAGGGTCACTCCAGGGGCCCCGATATTGGTCTCCCAGCATTCAAATCCACAGGCACATAAGTCTCGCTTGGCTGCTTCTACGGCCAGCGGGGATGCGTCTGCCAAGAGGAAGGCAAGAGCAGCCAGTTAGTCAGCTAGGCCACTGCAGGGAGACTGAAACGGGCCATCGCACGTTTAACACATGCCCCCTGGAGCAGGGCCAATGCCCTGAAGATCCGACACGCATAAATGAACGCACTGAATCGCCCCTGTATGAAACACAGCAAACCACACTGCCAGGCAGCTCTGCTAGACACCATCCCATGCTCGTGACATGGCTTCACATCCCACCACAGCCATACGAGGGCTAGCATCGTATCCCTCTGCTTCCAAATCTGACTCCACTGGCAGGGCCATGTGGAACAGGGGAAGGATGCCCGGGGCGAGCAGAGGGTTACTGACCTGGTCTCAGCAGGGTGATGCCACAGCCGCCCCCACCAGCCCCAGTCAGCTTGCTATGCAGGCCGTGGGACGCTGTCACCCGGCACAGCCTGTCCAGGGAGGGATGGCCGACTCCGATCACGTTTAAGTGGTGTTGGTTTATATCGAAGAGTTCCTAAAAGCAACCGCACACACGTGAGATGAACACGCATGGTGACAGAGGCTCTTCACAGCCACGGCTCCCTCCTCATCGAGGTACAGGGGAGCTGCCCTGCCTTCCCAGCCACCCCTATGCAGCCACCTCATTTCCGCAGGGAGTTTGGCCACCAGGACGTCTCGGGGCCCAGCAGCACAGGGCAGCGAGGTCAAGGCCAGGGTCTGAGCCCTGCACTGCTCATCTGTCGCTGTCCCCCTCATGATTTGTGCTGCTGCTGCCCACCACAGTGACAGTGGTACAACAGCTTCTGGACCTCCTTGCTCAGGGAGGACAGAGAAAATCCTGGTCACCACAAGCTGCCAGCAGGCATTTATTTCAGCTGCTAAATCAGAGCTCCCTGATGCCTGCTGACTGCTTCACCTCTCCCCTGTCACACGAGTGTTGAGCAGTAGACTGTGCAAGCCCCCTCGCTGGCCGTGGGAAGGGCACTAAGCCAGCATCTCTCATTCCTGGCTGTCACCCTGCCCTGCCCTGCAATCCATCCAGCATAACTAAATCTAGGGGACTTCTGACACAGCCAAATCAGAAACGGCATTGCTGGAGAGGCGACGTGGAGTTACCTCCCCTTGTTTGCATTGTGCAGTACTTCTCCCCCCTCGCAGGCAGGGCCTGGGCTGCGAGCCAAGGGGCCCCTCACCAGCACCACGCTGGGAATCTGGCACCCAGCTCAAGTGGGGTCGAGAGGGTCGTCCCTTCAGGGGAGAGCAGCGCAAGCCACTCTCCAAGCAAGGCTGCCCTCCAAGCAGAGCTGCCCAGCTCTGGTGAGCTGCAAGTGCATCTCTGTCACACCGTCCCAGCCAGCCACAAACCCTGCTGCTCCTGGAGAAAGCTGCCACAGCAGCAAAGTCCAAATGGCCCAAGGGATGGACAACAACACACAGAGGTGGGAGTTACAGCTTCTCTCCTCCCGGTACTAGAGGTGAGGATTTAAGGAACAGAGGGAAGGGCTTGGCCCGCACTCAGAGCAAGCCTGGAACAGGGCCAGGAACTGACACCAGGCCGCCAAGCACCTCAGTGCCCTCCCAGCTCATCAGCACCATCAGTGGAGTAAGCTCGTTCTCAGCAACACTGGTCTGACACCCGGACTCAATCACCTCCCCAGCATGTGGCGGCTGTTCCCCTCACTGTCCCAGAGGGTGTCACAAGCAGGGAGCCAGCTGAGACGGGACTAGTTCCAGAGAGGCTCCCTAACAGGAGCCCTGTGCTCTCCCCTCCAGCCAGTGCCACCAAGCACTTCCCTGTCTGCAGCTCATGCTGAGCCAGGAGGGATGCTGTGCACAGGGAACAGCAGGAGCCACGCTGCAGCGTGGCAGGTGTCAGTCACATCACCCTCCCTCAGCTCCACATGGGTCTCCTGCCAACACCACACAGGAGGGGACGATGCAGAAATAATCCCTCTCCCCACCTCCAGAGCATTTCTGTACTGCATTTAAACAAATGTTAGGAGATGAATTAGCCAGTTACATGCAGGGTGCATATATCACAAGTTCTGGGTTGGACAGACGTCCATCTAGAGGCCTCTTTATATGCCTGAGTGAGGGCACAGCACCGTCTATGATGATCCAAGACACCTGTCATCTCCTGATCCAAAATCTGCCAGGAATCAGATGACAGCTTATGACACAGTAGACTAGTTCGATGGTTCAAATACAATGCTGTCCAGAAGTGCACATTTCAGAAACAGCCAAATATATATATATATATATATATATGCGCTGCATACAATCAGCTGTGCCTCTGTGGGCAATTCAAACACAAGACAAAACAACAGATTCAAGATAGAAACCTGCTCACTGCAGTGCTGCTTCCCGGGCATTGTACAGAAGGCTGCTTTGGCATCTTTCATGCAAGGATCTCAAAGCACACTTCAAATTAGCCCTCTTCTTCCCTGTCTCCCAATACTTCCAACAGTCTGAGCAATAATGCATTAAGGTGGAGAGGAGTTGTCTGAAGTTGTGCTGCAAACAGACTCCAGATCTCTCCCAGCCGATGCCAGCTCAGCCCTCATTAGGGTCAGCCCACCCTGATGGGTACAGAAACCCACCAGCCTCTTGGTGCAAAGAGAGCAGAAGGACTTTACTATGAATCCCATGGGAGACCCTCCTGTGCTTGCTGCAGTCCCCACAGCAGCTCGCCCACAGGCAGTGAGGTGCAACACAGCCTGAAGCAAAGAGAAGGCTGTACCAACCATCTGCTAACAGAGCAGCCCTACGTTGCTGCCACAGGTCGAGCTGGGACAGCAGCTCTCTGTCCCACCCCAGAGCCCGCTCCTGCACCTCCAGAGCTCGTGGCTGTGGACGGGACAACCCACCAGCAAGAGCAAGGACAAGCAGAGGTCCTCATGGGAGAACCGAGGGGAGGGATCCAGATGCCAACAAGCAACTGCACTGCTGGTACCAAATGGTTCTTGACCGTCCAAGTCACTTGGCATCCAGGGCCAGGCCAGGTTTGCCTCAGCTGAGACACTGCCACACATCTTTACCCCATGGTTGTACGAATCAGTATCACGGTGCTTTCAGCACTGCAAAAAACTTCTTCCACTTGGAAGCGTGTTTCCCCCCCACCACAGCAGCCTCTCCTACTTTGAACAAAGCCAAGACAAACACAGATCTTTGTATGCACCTCATGCATCAACGTCAGGTCAGCTCTGGGCACAACTCTGTTTGTTGTTCTCTGGAGCCAGGATGAGCGCAGAGCAATGGGAGCTGGCTCAGAACCAGTCCATCACAAACCAGCGGCTGCTGGGCTCTGCTCTTCACTCCAGCCTTGGCAATGACAAAGCAGTTGCTTCACAGGCAGCGACTGCCAGAATGAGCGTGGCTGGCCCGCGGCGCAGGGAGGCAGCATCTCGGCCTGAACTCATGCCACATTTCTTAGCAAAGGGAAACAAAACCTCCAGAGCTACAGGTCCACAAAGCACCAGACCCGCTCCCTCCCTCCCTGTGCACCGCTGTGGAGAGACACCAGCAGCATTTTCTGTCCCTTGGCTCCAGCAAGGGCACTAAAAGCAGCGCACACAGACCATGGTTTCACTCGGATCTGAACATTTCCTGCTATCAAATTTTTTCTCAGACCTAATGTTCTTTAAATGACATTTTGATGTTCAACAGTAACAGTGTCTAAAAATACTGGCGAACAAGCCCCTTACCTCCAGCACAGGGTAATACTCTGGTGATGGATTTGCAGGCATCGCTTCCAGAACACTTTGGCACTCCTGAGAAATTGCATCGATGGAGTCCAGCACCGGGTTCATTATAGCAGGGAACTGAGAAGGGGGGGAGGCAAGATGTGAGAAGACTGCTTGCTAGTCTTCTAATACTACTGTGATAAAACCGGTTCCAGCCTCTTGGAGCTGGAAAATTCCTCACCCCACTCAGCCTTACTCATTTATGGAAACCCCCGCTGCGGAACAGGGCAATGGTAAGTTGCTCCCACCTGCAGATACTGGAGGAAGAGAGGGAAACAGGCCAGAGGAAGGAACTGGTGATTTTTTTGACAAGCCCTGGTAGTGCTGGAGAGAGGGAGGAGGCGAGCTGAACCCCCAGTTCCCAGGGCAGCTGGGTGTTAGCTAGCAGAAGGCAGGAATGCAGTGACCACAGGAGGGATCTCCCAAGAGATCCCCATGAGACCTGCAGTCCCACATGAGGAGATCTGAGCTCATGAGGGTTATCCCCCCACTCTGCCCCAGCACACATCTCCATCCCCGCAGGAGCTGCACCTTCAGGATCTTCTCTTTGACACAAGCCACTAGGACCTTGGTGCTTCGAGGGACTTTTGTGTTGGTCAGCAAAATCCTCAGCGTCGGCACCCTGGAACCAACAAGAGACATCTCCTTGCCTTTCTCCTTCACAGTTCCCCAGCAGCTCCCAACGCCCAGACAGCTACAGTTTCTTCTACCTCAAAAGGCCTATTTGAGCAAGACACCCAAGATAAGGAGTCCCATTAGTTCTAAAAAAGTTAAGCAGGTGCTTAAGTGCTGGCTGGGTTCAGGCTTGTTCCTCTTCGATACAAGGAACAACTGTACTAGTGCTATAAATAGGACTGTAACATATTTACCAAAATCCATGTTTTTCAAGCAAAATTTTTCCTTTGAAATACTATCTGTGAGACTAGCCAGCAGTAGCCATTAACTGCTAATAGAGCAATTTAATGCACTGAGAAAGATTTTAATGGAGTCAGATTATACTTCATTGGCAGGAGGCAGAGGGAACATGCAGGACCTGGATTTGTCTCTGCAGCTTGGTCTTCACACAGTCCTACCACCAGGTAAGTAAAAAGTTCCCCCTCCTCACAATGTCATTTGCTGCCAGGAGCAGATCTGTTCCTGCTGCCCATAATGCCATGAAATTAATATTGATCCTTTGTGCTGTGTTCATCTAATGTCAGATAATGACCAAACATTTCATTGTTCCCATCCACCCCAAACCAAGACAACACTCAGGCTACCCACACCCATGGCAAAATCTGGCTACAAAGCCCTTTGGCCATGCTGTTAGCTATCTCCCAATCTCATACCCTACGAGATCAACCTAATGCCTCTTTGACATATTCCACCCACCGTATGCAAGCGTTATTTTTAAGCTCGAATATTACCTCTTTAATGGTGTGATTTTTCCTGATTGGTATCTCAGGGCTCCACCTAAAGTAAAATACATGCATTGTCTCAGTACACAGCGAGCTGAGAGATAACACAGTGTCGTAAGAGACAGAAGGTCTTTCATCTTTAGAACCTCACCCAGAGCATATGACAGTAATTGCAAGAAACACTAGCTAAATGAACCATGTTCTCAGACAGCATGAATCTGCCTAACCCTGCTGACTTAATGAGAGGGTCTGGCCGGACGTAATTAACCCAATGCCTTTCCCTTTGCTCTCCTCTACTTTGGGATCACATTAAATATTTTTTAAAAGGCAAAGAGTTTGGCCAGCATTAAATCTTTACTGAAAAAAAGAATCAAGCAGCGATTCCCTGGGGCAGAGCAGGTTTCAAACTGGACTGAACATGTGCACTCATGTCAGCAGCCGTCCTTCAGCATGGAATTTCATTGTCCAGAAGGAATGTCTCACTTGGGTCCTACTTTTACAGGGGCATTGGGACTAGGTCTCATTAGAAAGATTATTAAAAGTCTCCAAGGACACTTCCAAAACACTTGGAAGTCTCTGCTAATTGAAACTAAATGACAGCTGTCCAACTGCATTTTCTACTGCATTATCCTTGGGACAGGATTAGGTTTCTTTGTTCATGCCAGAATGTTTAAATTTCAGTTATTTGAAGCAAGGTCTCTGCCCCACAGCACTTGCCTGGAGGACACAGATCTCTGGTGTTACTGCAGCCAGTCCCCAACAGCCCAGCTGGCTCCAGTCCTAGCTTACAGATGGGGCAAACCAAGACAGGGAAGGATTCCCTCTACTTGGGTCAGAACAGGGACCTGAATTTGGGAGGTTCTGGTCCCTTTGATGCACCTCAGTGCAGTGAGGCAACCTGCTGATCCAGTGTCTCTGCAGCAACTCCAGTCAAGCCTTATTGTTTGGAGAAATACAACTTGTAGCATCTGCTCACCACCTTCCCACAGCTGATGAGAATGGAAACATGTCTGCTGCTCTACCACACCACCAGCCTCTCCTCAGTGCCCATATTCAGTGCCAGGGAGCAGCAAACACACACATACCCCAGGTACCAACAGCATTATCCACACCCGAGGGATTGCCATGGATCACCCGCTCCCCTTGGAAGGCCCAGCTGTTAATCAAAGTCAGCTCTTCTTCTGTCCACCTGAAAGGCAAGAAAATGACTCCAACACACAAACAAAACCAGCATATGCAGAGTGACAGAGAGAAGCATCAGAGGCAGCAGGAACCATACAAGGCATCCAGTTGCTGTGGGAAGCCCCAGCACTGCAAATTCCCTCTGCTGACTTCAGCAGAGAGCGGGCATTGCTGTTTACAGCACCTAACTGGCACTCGGCACTTTTCTGCATGGCAGCATGTAGAACATATCCAGCCCCACAAGGGGAACTGGCGCTGCTCCATGGACAGAGACAGCACGAAGGGCAAAACCGCTACCCAGTGCTCCCGCTGCAGGCCAGCGGCGAGGGAGGGAGCAGATTTGCGGAGAAGATCCTAGCCCTGGCCTAGTGAAGATCAAATTTAACTGAATGCAAGTCCAGACCTATCCCCACCTCCCCGACACTGCGTGTTGCCACACATCTTGGCCTGAGATGCTGCTCACCAACAGGCAGGACGGTGTATTTATAGACACGTAAGGCACGATGCAAGAAGAGAATAATAAAAGTTGCATTTCACACATGCAACTTCAGCCTCTAATTGCCAGCTGCTCAGCTGCAGAAGCCTCACAAATTGGGTCAAAAGGTGTAGTTAGAACTGGTTTACTATCTCCAGCAGAGACTTTGATTTTTAGGGATTAATTCCTAAGACTTCAAGCTGCACTGGGTGCTGGCACTTAGAGCACAGAAGGGAACCAAATGGAGATCCAGAAGGTGTTATGCTAAAAACACAAAAACAGGTCTTTCTCTTGTCTTAAAAGCAGTCACATAAATTGCTAAGTGCTTTGGGAGTCTAAATGCTGGCACAAAGAGTTTGGTGCTGGGTCAGACTCAGCAAGGATCAAGGCCCCTGACTGAACATACTAATTAATGGGCTGTAGCAATACAAAAACCAAACGCAGAGCTGCCAGTTACAAAGCAATTGCTGGCTGTAACTTCACCTCAGTTCCACCACAGTGATTTCTCCCCCACTGCCTCTCAAAACCCCACTGCTCTGGGCCTGCTTCTGCAAGGCATGCATCCACACACCACCTTCAGAACTCACCAGTCTATTTCAAACCCACTCGCTCACTCCACGCTGAAGGACTATCTCAAACCCTGGCACCCCAAGGGAAGCTTGACACCCACAGGGAGCCAGCTAGCCCTCCTGCACCCTGCTGTAACACATAGACTCACACAGGCACACAAATACACAGCTCTGACCCCCCCCCCCGGCACACAGCACTGCCTGCTCTGCAGTCCAGACACACAGCGCACACATCCCAAGCCACCCCTGAAATGGCCTAATGCACAATGGTATCAGACTTCCCAGCATCAGTGACATACTACAGAGATCAGAGCTGGTGTTTGGTGCAGCAAGAACATGCATTCGACAGGTTTTTAGAATATGGGGCCCAGAACAGGTATTACATGATGGAGCAGAGGCACAAACATGGATTTTGGAAAAGCATCACACATGAAATAAGGAGAACGATCACTGACCACTGCTAAGGCAAGGCAGAAATTCCAAGAGCCACCTACTATTTGGAAGCTGCTTCCTTTAACTCCACACTTCCCTGGGCCTCAGCTGAATGCCTTTATCCATCTCCATGTACCTTTCATTTCACTTGCCAATATTTAATCTGTGAAGCATTCAGGAAAACAGCTCACACCACCACTACTCAAAATAGAAGCACAGTTTGCTGTAAACCACTTGTTTTTAATCCTCTTTGAGAGGCTGCGATTCTTCTCTACACAGGAGTCATCATATCACGCTGTTCTTTTCTTGCGATGTTAAGCAAAAACCTTCTGAAGTCTGACACCCCCATCTCTCACCCCTCTGCATGCCAGCTGGAAGAAAAAAATTACACTGTATTCAAGCTGAAGTGAAGATGTGCGAGCAGGGAATGAAGACAACCTCGCTGCTCACTGCCTGGTTTGGAACTGGCCTTTCATTTCTCATGCCATGTGACTATTTGGGAGATTTGCCTGAGCATGGCGTACTAACTGCTCCGCTCTAGGAATGTGTTTCTGGGTCAAGCTGCAAACTCTGTTTTTGAAGCAGAACACAGTCACCCCCTCTTGCTGTCTCACTTTTGGTCCCACACAAAATCCACAGAAGCCAACCATAAAAGGTTGCACCTGGCACCAAACGAACAATAGAGGGTTCTGCTGCTCCAGCTGTGATATGCATCTTTAAACAGAGCCTCCTCAGACACACAGCAGAACAGACCAGTTTTTCAAGACAGAACTCCAAGGGAAAGCAACCCAAGGGCAGAAGGAAAGAAACTGCCTTTCACCAGCCACTGATAAAGGGGAAACTCAGGCAGGAGATCAGAAGGAAATGTACCACATGCAGAAAAAAATGCATGTGAAAATGCAGAAAAAGCAGAAAGGATCCTTGACTCCTTGAGGACTCAAAGCAAACCCTGGAAGATGCTCAGGGACAGAGAGGAAACAGATGTTAAAAAAAAATTCACCACAGTGAATTTGTGTGTGTTTTATTTGTTTGGCAAAATAAAGCTTCCCCCACACACACCTTAGTATGTATATCTCACACTAGACAAGGGAAATGGTGCAAGTTTTACCAAGTCTCTGCATCCAGTTGCTTTTACTAGGAGAAGCAAATTGTAAACACGTGACTCACAAGTCAGGGCCCTGGGAGAGGGCATGTCTCTGCTGCTGGGAACACAGGGCAGCAACAGGGGAGGAAGGGAAAGGAGTTGGGCTCAGGGTGCCACTGCTGCGGCCACAGGCATAGCCCAGGAGTTGGCCACAGAGACCAACAGAGGTGCCAGTGCCAGAATTTGTGCAGGTAAAAGGAAAGACAGGGGCACAGAGAGCAGAGCTGTCCCAGGCCGTGCATCCAAAGCAGGGAGGTTTCCCAGATGCGTTACCTGGCTGTGGACTCTCCCTCCTTCAGAGGGCAGGAGATGGCTCCGCACGCCGTCAGCAGGGCCGCCGCCAAGCAAACAGCATAGGCAGCACTTGAACCCAGCCCAGCTCCGGTGGGCAGCTCAGACCACACCAGTATGTCCACACTCGGAACATCTCTGAAACACAAACACACAGGATGTAACACAATGACCTTGAATTCCATCTTGAGACAACACTTCAAAGGCAAAAGATGCCAATTAGGACTGATCACAGGAAAAGCTGGTTGAAAACTGGCAACATCAGCACATGCATACACATCCGACACACACACAGGCTTCACCAGTGCTCAGTTAGCACAGCTGAGTAGCCTTGCTAAGCCATTGTAGTAGAACAAAGCCTTGCTGAATTGGGTCTATGATTAGCACAGCTTGTCAAGCTGCTAGCAGGGGCACTTAGTAACTAAATACTTGAGTAGCACCATAAAGAGACCCTTCAAAGACTGTTGTAAACACGATTTTAAACATATTTCTAAATAAAGCCTAAATATCCCAAATCCACAACTGCATAGTTACATCCCACTGGAGCAACAAGCTGATGGGGAAGATTAAATACGTACGTATCTGTGCCCACATGCCCCTTTTCTCCACTGAACGCGTCCAGGTTGTGTTACAGACCCTAACATCAAACCCAGGAGCTTTTCACTGGCTGGTGAGTGACAGGAACTATGAACTGCTGGTTTCAGAGCAGACTGATGACAGCCCCAGTGCTATCACCAAGCAACTCGGACACTGCAAAGCAAAACACGATGCAGCCACACAACATAATTCTTTAACCTTTGATTCCTTTGCTATGAATATTGAAGTCAGGTTCTGAGTTGGTTTAAAATAGCAAGCAGTGCTGCATCAGACATTGCCCTGAGCACCTGTCCAGCAACTTACACTGATATCATCAACAGTGTTAGTCAAGTTCGGAAACTGGAACAGCCCTGAGCTGCGGTTACCCCAAGTTCTCATATTTTTAGGGAGATTCAGCCCACAAGAGGGATCAGACTTAGCTCAGACAATGAATTCACAGCTCATTTCTGTAGCAGTTTTTCTAACCTAAGCCAGGATGAAATGAGCTGCCTGGAAGGAGGGACGTCTGTCTCTGCTGCTGTTGACTGTGCAGGAAGGGTGCGACGAACTGCTCAGACTTAAGCACCTCAAAGCTAGATGCCTAAATGAGAGCAGATGATTCCCAGCCCACCTGCTTGAGGCACCCCACCCACCAAACAGCTCAGCTCTGAAGAGTGTCTCCTAAGGTGCTCAGAACCTAAATGAAGTGAGATTCCTTATAATTTCTTATTTTGCCTCAAAGATTTGGTTTCTTCCTGTGAAATTGTAGAAGCAATTAATGGTGAACAACACTCAAGACGGTATGTTTATTTTAGGGCAGGAAGATAGCCTTACCCATACTTAGCTGAAATAGCCAGGCACATATACAGAAAGGCAAGAGTAGCAAGGTTCTCGGGAGCTGAGGCTCCGGCAGCGATTCCAGCAAACTCTTTCAGTGTCTCCAGCTGTTCTACGCTGGGGGACTTAGATTCATCAAAGTCAGCTATGGAAGCAAGCAGGGGAGAATTTAAACACTTAGAAACCAGGGAATTGTTAAACTGAAAGAAGTATTTACAAGAACAACATATCCTGTTACAGTAGGCAGAAACAGACTAAGCCAATTTCAGATTTCACGTACAAACTTTCTACCTGAGGATTCATGATAAAATAAAAGCGAAGTCTCCACCAGCCACTCTGAAAACCCAGTGTTTCCACACCTGCATTGTATTACAGCAACTGTCTCCTTGCCTACACTTCCCAGTGCGCCCATCCATCACTATGTAGAACTTGCCAAAGTTGCAAACTCTTTATTAAAGGACACGGATATTCTGATGCGCTTCACACGAGCCTGGACTCCAAGTGTCCAGGAGCAGGCATCAGTGCAAGAGAGACTGACTTTGTCAGTGTCACTTTGTCAGTGTAAGAGAGCAGACTTCATTCCGCTTTCTGCTAAGCAAACAGGCTCATGAGGGTCACAAGAATTAACACCAGGTACTCCGGAGGGAAATGGCACAACCACCAGTTAGGGGCTCCACCCAGTACAAGATGCTGCAGAAATTCCAGTGAGGGCTGGCATTGGGCAGAGAGGCAGGAAGAGAGGCCCTGTATCCCTGCCCTCCCCAAAAGCTCTCAACTCAGACCAGCTTCAGAGAGACTCCTTTTTGGCTCCCCATCAGTAATACACCTGGATGTGGTCCCTGGCTGGCTTCTGTATGCATTACACCACCACCTGAGCAGCAGCAGCACTAGAACAAGCCCCTGGGAACCTGAAGCAGGAGGACCCAGCCACAGCAAGGGCACTCGCAGATACCACAGCATCAGGCCGGTCACGAGAGGCACACAGAGGGAGCGCGGCTGCCTGAGCTGCGGGGACACGTTAGTTAAGCGCGCACGGAGCGCGGCCACAGACGGCAAGGCCCAGCAACGCTCTGCGGGGGGGAACAAATAACCCTGCGGGGTCCCGGCGCAGTCACCGGGCGGAAGGCACCGGGCGGAAGGCACCGAGCAGGGCCCAGAGCCCCACACGACGCACGGGCAGCGGTTTTCCTCCTCCCAGCGCTTGCCTGCGAGCCCCCTCCGCAGCGCCTGGAGGCGAGGGGTGTCCCAGCTCCTCACGACGCCGACGCCGGGCAGGCGGACGCACACCCCGCCCTCAGCGCTGGGCCGCAGGCGGAGGAAGGTCCTCAGGTCCAGCGCCACGGCCAAGGCCGCCTGCGGGCGAGGAGAAGCGGCGTCAGGGGAGGCGAGGGGACCCGGGAGCCCCCGGCAGCGGCAGGCTCCTTACC
>WAAD01002632.1:44787-78331 GCA_013389945.1 Fregata magnificens
CGCACAGGCCCGGCCGCGGCCTGCCGGGGTGGCCGTGCTCCCCGGGGAGTTGTGGCCCCGGGCAGGCCCGGCCCAGGCCCTCCACACGCACAGAGGCCCAGCGACACCGTCCCAGCCCCTTCCGCGGGGGTCTTCTGGGCGTCCTCTTCAGCTGAGAACGGCTGCCCCAGCCCCACCGCCCAGCCGGAGGGGAGGGGATACGCTGCCGGCCAAACTTCTCTGGAGGGTTGCACTGGCAAACAGCCGGGAGTGTCCAAATTCTGCGTTTTTCATATGGAACAATATGCACAATCGTGGTAATGTTTTCATTTCTAGCGAAGATTGCTTTTTTTTTTCCCTAATCTAGGCTCGCTGGTGAATTTAGCAGTGAAAAGGGACACACGTTTGTTGAACAACTTCACAAAGTGAGTATTGATGATAATCTCACTCAGCGCAGTCACTTCATCTGTGCTGTTGAAATGTATTCTTAAACTCTTTAATTTTAGATGCGGTGCTCCCGATGACCCACAGGAATTTAATAAATTTAATATTAAAACAAATAAATACTTAAGACTCTGGCCCTTGATTACTCTCTAAGAAATAAATTTCTTTAACCAAGAAAGAAAATGGTAGATCAAATGATTAGTTATGGGCAGACAAACAAAACATATTTCTAGATTTATTCAGACCTGTTACTGTACACGGTTATGGACACAAGTCTTGTTGTCACGTAGCCTCAGATCTGAAATCGGGGCAAAGTAACCACGTGGGCATGATGGTAGGAGACGGGTCCTGCCGTGGCAGTCTGTGAGTTTTGCTAATTAGCTTTGCTGTGCACAAGAATGCAGAAGGAGCTAATCAGAGATTTTAAAAAAGCTTTACCAGACTGCCTCTCAAGTATCCCAGGCTGTGGAGAGATGCCTCTCTTGGAAGCAGATGTGACATCAAGCCAGTGCTGTCTGCAGCTGTTTGTCACTGCCTTTCTTCCAGAGGTTACTGGTTCGGTGTCCTACCAGCAAAGGGATTATGTGAGCACTCCCCAGTCTGCTTTCTGCAAAGTCAGCCAGGTTGGTTTAATGTGCCAGTGAAAACAAGTACATGCGCTAATCTGGCTTCTCATAAAGCAATTAGGGAGCACTTATCTGATCCCCCCTGCCAGCAGGCTGGGGGATGATGAACAACAAGAGTAGGATCTTCTTTAATCAGCACAACCAGCTGTCGCCTCCCAGAGCTTGCTGCAGTTGTACTGGAGCATCAAAGACTGGTTAATGAAAGCACTTCTTATTTTTGTCCTGATTGCCACATCTAGGTCCAGTGTATGCTGCAGGATGTGGGCTCCAACATCGCAACGCCTCTCTCCTCAGCCAGGGAGGCTCACTTAAGTAAGCAAGCCCCACAGTACCCTTCCTGAGATAACAGTTCTTGAATCACAGCTGTCCTTCTAGTCTGGTGCTGGGGAGGCTGTTTCAGTATGTGGTAGTTAGAGCTGCCCAAGGGCTGCTCTGCAGTGTGTGCCTGGGTGCTGAATGAAGTCACACACGGTCCCACAAGCTGCTGCGTTTGTGTGACTCAAGTAATGTTAAGCTGGCCTGGGGTGCTGCCCCAACACTGACACCCAGCCACAGCTGCTGAACGGGGAGCCAGCCCTACTCTAGCAGGAGGATTTTTTTTGAATGCTTTCTTAGGACTTGCTGATCCAAGAAATATTAAAGTAGAGCTTCTATCTGTAGACTGAATCACTTCTGCATTTCTTTTAGTTGATGATTCTTTTCCCTTTGTAGAACGAACATCTTTTAGTGAGAAGCCAGTTCTGGAGCTGGAGCAGTGGATTGACAGTTACTCAGAGCAGCTTCCTCCGCTCAGAGCTTTCATCTTGCCAGTAGGTACTGCTTATGCCTCTCACTGACTGGAGAAGGCTCGCTTGGTTAGGGTAAATCTGCTCTACCACTTGCCATGGGAAAACAGGTTGTGAGGCCATTATTTGCATAGACAAATACCAAAAGAAAAGCAGAGAGACAGACCCAGTTGAGCTAAATTTCCACATCGTACTGCATTCAGATATCTCTTCCCAGTTGCCTAGCTGTAACGCAGGGTTCAGTCACGTGTGTGTGAGATGTGATAAGCTTTGCTGCAGTTATACAATAAGGTGGATGGCTATATCTGTTGTTAGCAGACACTGATGCGCTGTTTCATTGTTGTTTCAGTCGGGAGGTAAAAGCAGTGCTGCTCTCCATTTTTCCCGAGCTGTCTGCCGCAGAGCTGAAAGGTGGTGAGTGTTGGCTGTAGTGTAACAGAATAAAATTGATAAAAGGTGATCAGAATGCTACAACGATAGCAAATCGTTGCAGTCGGAGCAATCAACCGTAGCTGTATTGCGCTCAGCTAGAGCTTCAGTCAAGCTTTGTATGTTTGTATTAGTCAAATTCCAGGAGTGCAGTCAGCAAAAAACCAAGTCTCTCTTCCCTCCCCTGAACTGGGTCATCCGAGCTAAGAACTTCAGAAAGAACAGGCAGGTTTATGTTGAGATGCATCAGCTCGTATCTGGTTTGCTAAATGTATTTTGTAGGCTAGCACACATGGAAGCTGGGGCACTGGCAGGTGTGAGATCCAGGGAAGCTTTAAGATGTTACTGCCCACACTTACTTTGTCGCACTTCTCTATTGGAGATTAAAGCTCCCCTGGTAAGGTCCATAGGAGAAAACTCTTGTCTGCTGAGTATGTAAATCACCTCCATGCCAAGTCTCTTGTGTTAGCCTGAACCTGCTCATCAGCCGTTCTAAGTTGCTGGGGGTTCTTCACTGAAGCCGGTGATGTGCAGGAAGATGTTTCTGTAGATGTGCTCTGCTGCCAGGATTGCTTCTCTGACAAGATACACTGGAGCAGCGTGATCTTCGAAAAACTAACATCACAGTCAGTGGTTTCTTGTCAAAAGAAAGCTAGAATGAGGGCCGTACACCAGTCAGGAGGCAAGGAACAGCTCTGTTCCCCAACAAAAGAAGCGTCCCTGTTTACCTGCAGAAAAGGATAATGATCCTTCAGGGTATTAATCACCTGCAAACTGCTCCCATTGTTCAGTGATGCCCACTGATGAATAGCCTTTAGAGGAGTGGAGCTGCAGTCCTCCAGAACAGTTACGAAAATTAATTGCATTATGTAGCCACCACAGATTCTTCTTGGGGAAGCGACCAGTGTTCACATTGTGCTGTGGGGAGTTAGAACGGGGACTCCAGGTGAGGCTGGGGTGTGAAGGTTGGTGTTCCAGCAAATCGCAGTCATTTGTGCATTCAGAGCTAGAAAGTTAAATACACTAATAGCTTCCTTTTCTTGTTCTAGCGTGGTTCCTTTAGTACAAGCAGGGGAAGCAGATCCAAATGTGGCCAAATACTTAAACAGGTAAAAAAAATAAAATCCCAAACCCTAACTCTCTACTACTGTGTGCCTGGTGTTGTTCCCTTAGTCTTGGGATAAAACTGCGGGTTTTACCTCTCAAGAAGCTTCCCTTCTAGGTTAAGATCTTTGAAGTTTCAATAAGCAGCTTGTTAAAAAGTATTCTTGCAAGGCCTGTATGTTCACAGACACTGCTGTGGTGCTGAGGGAGCAGTCACTTAACTTTCTTGTTGAAGGCCATTTTAGAAATCACTTCTTGTGTGGTCTCTCTTTGCCTTCCTTTACCTACAATTCTTGTGCTATAATCAAATGTGCTTTGCTGTGTAGTTGTGCATTGCTGGATCAAATACAGTTGGTGTGAGAAGTGGTTTCACTGCTTTTCCCTTGGTTTCCAGACTGAGCGACTATCTCTTCGTTTTGGCACGTTACGCTGCAATGAAGGAAGGGAAGGAAGAGAAAATATATGTAAAGCCTGAACCATAACTGGGAGCTGGAATGTTTGTTTCCTTGATTGTGGGAAGCTAAATCCAGCAGACTGCTTTCCCCCATCAAGGAAGGGAAAGAGAACAAGCCTGGATTGGAAATGTGAGCTGCCAAGAACTTCCAGCTTAAATAACTAGGACCTTGTTCACAAATACTGAGGAACACAGCTGTTCTGTTCACTGGGCCTTGTCCAAATAGCCCTTGTATAACGCACTGGTGATGGTGTCAGAGTTACTGTTTGCCCTGGGTTGGAGCTGAGGCAGGAGACTTCAAAGAACTGTAGCTGATTTCTAGAGATGTCTTAATTTCCCTGGGCAGTGGCAGGTGCTGTGGAAAGGCTTTGACAGGACTCTGAGGAATGAAGAGAAAACAATCAGCTTCTCTTTGTAAGTCATAGTGCTCGTACAGAACAGCAGCTGTGTAGAGATTCAGGAACCCTGTCTGCAAGCTTTGAAATAATAAATGTGATTTACTTGTACCAAAGGGCCCTTAACTGTCATACTTTAACACTGGGCCCAGTGTGCTTTTCTTTTTTAAGTTGCTTTCAATCCATCAGCCCTGGCTGAAGCTGAGCTGTGTAGATTTACAGGAATGTCCGAAGAATTTTTTGGCTCTGGCTGCCTCTCTTCACGCATGTGAAGAATGTCTCCATGCTGACAATCCAGTGCATCTTCTGCCAGGAACAGGGCTCACACAGGATAGAAGGATTAAAGGAGGAAAGGCCAAATCCTACAGGTCATGTGCAGGCAAGATGATTCTATGATTCTAAGCTCTGTTTAGGTAGCTGGGGTTAACTCCACGTGGAGCTGCCCTTTCGAGCACACAGACCCCTCTGAGTTTGGTCACAGCATCCCCCCTCTGGCTGCAGGTACCAGCTGAAGGAGTAGAGCTGTTGTTCAGTTTTAGTATCTATCTACTGGCGACCACTCATATCACTAAGTTTGCGGATAAAGGGGTTGTGATGAGTAGCAGGGGCCTGGCACCTCCTCGGCTGACAGCTAGAGTTGGAAGAGAGAGGCTAACACCTGAAGGGGTTTGTATCTATCTCACGCACATTAACATCCGCATTGACCTCAGGAGCGTCACTGTCATGGAGCCCTCAGCAGAGTAGACTAGAGCATGTCCTAGAGCTTGGAGAATCTGGCTGCAAACACCACAACAGCAGATCACAGTACTTCAACAGAGATGACATCCTCTTCCAGCTTCCTGATGGACTGAAAACTGCCAAAAAACATACTGTGTTAAAAAAAAAAAAAAAAAAAAAGTGCATTACAGCCAGCTGAATGAGTTAACACCTTGGTGCCCATGCTGCACAGAGAATACAATTACAGTTTTACAGTTAAGTCCAAGCTACTTATAGCTTGGAAATATAATTGGGAAGAATACATGTCGTACATGGTGGTTTAAGTCTTCCTCTCCTTGTATGGAGGGAGGAACATCATGGAAACCTGTGGGCGGTGAGGTGATTACACATCGAGGGTGCTTGTCCTGCACTAAGGGTGCTGCTTTTAGTGGTGGGAGCTTTTCAGTCAGTCATGCAGCTTCCTGTGTTCAATTATTTAAGTAGAAACAACCTTAAACTTGCTTCCCGAAAGAGTCTCTGGCTTTTGTGTTAACTTTTTAATCAGAGTGGGGTCAGAGTGAAGAATGCCCAGCGCTAATAGATACCGCTGTCTCATTAGTCCCCTTTTTTTTTTTTTTTTTTTAAAAACAGATATTTCATGGCTATTGTTAATGCACATTTTTCACAGAGTAATTTTCCAGGCCTTAGCCTGTAACACATCCCAATGACAAATGCTCTTGATTTGGACTGTACCGTCAGCTGCAATGTCACATCAGACATTTTCTCAATGCCTGCTCCAGACAGGCCATCCAGTTTTATGATAGCTCTGTCTTAGTGATCACTATTGAACCTCAAGAATCTAGAGGCTTTTCAAGTTTAATTGAATAAAATTCTTTGCAATATAAATTCTTCATGAATGCTATATAAATCAGCTCTGGGATGGATTTATAGTATTTTCTTCTTTTTTTCCAGCTGGGGGGAAGAAATCTCACTACTGTTTTGGGACCAAAGCTAGTATTGTTTTGATTGCAAGGAGAAATAAATTTAGCTACTACACTTTTAACATGATGTAGACATTAAATTTATTAGGGTGCACTCAGCTTCCAGCTCCCCTCCTTTCTACCCAAAGACGTCTGTGCAATTGTTTCTGTGGGGCTGAAGCAGAGGGAGGCTGGTGTCTGGGGTGACCCTGTTGTTTCAGTTAAGCAGGCACAGTGGGCCAGGGCTTGAATTTAGGCATGAGCAGAGATCAGGCTGAGGTGGTCCCAGCCCCGTGGGCTGCTGCAGCTCAGCAGAGCAGAGCTCCGCAGGGGCCACGCTTTGCCCTTTGAGAGTTCACAGTGCACAGTGTTTGTCCTCTGCTTCACCACCTCGTTGTACAGCACTCAGCTGTATAAAAGGGACCTTTCTGTCCTGAATGCTGTCCCCAAGGTACACAGGGGAGCTGCTGGCCATTAAGCTGCAGCAAGGCTTGGGTCCTCAGGCCCCAGTGCACCCTCCGCACTGGGCTGGGAGAGGAGGCCAGTGGTGGGGGGGACACTGGGCCTGAAGCAGGGACCCTGTGCACCAAGTTCATCGAAGAAGTTCTAGCATGGCCAAGCTGGCATCTGCTAACGATCACAGAGCAGCGTGCAGTAACACATGAGAGCCTGGCGAGACAGCGGGCAGGAGAGCGGGTAGGAGTGAAGTGTCACTAAAATTAAATAGAAGCTTTAAAACAAATAAAGCTCTGTTGCTCTAGGTTAGCATTTGTTTTTCCAAGTCCTTTGTCCCCACGCAGCAAATGCAGCCCTACAGCCTAGGGATTCCAGTGCCTGCACCTCATTAATATAATGGGAGGAAGGCAGATGCTTTGTCCATACTGACCGTATGCAGAGCCCAGATACATTCCTGCCTAGCAGGGTTCCTTATTTATTATTACGTTGGAGCTGCCAGCACAGACATATGTTGCTAAGGGTCGTTTATTCTTGTTTGTAAAATGTATGGCTGCTCCTAGCTTACACACTGTCAAAGCTGGAAGAACTGGCCCCAAAAATCTCTTGCTGCATGATTGGATCAGACGCCTGTACATCTGTTAACGCTGTAGGAGCTGTAAAATGAAATAAGTTTCACTATAACTCAAGCACCTCTATTGCCACCACAATGTGTAAGCAGCAGAGCCGGCTGCTGCTCTTGCAGAAATGACACAAACATACATTTTGCCAAGTCATATGTAAATTTATACAAGGCAGCATTTTCTCTGCTAATGCACAGAAGGAAGGACTAGTGCGTGCATACCCCCACCTCGACAGGATGCGCTGGCCTCCCCAGCCCAGGGCTTATCGTGGTGCTGCAGCTGAAGGGCAAGTCTTGGGGTGCACGGCCCTGGCAATGGGGAGCCAGCAGCAGTCCTGCACTCCCCCTCTCAAGCTGGAGGACCAGAAGGGACCACATCTGCCATCAGATCAAGTCCTCTGCAGTCGCAGGCCCCCGAAATACCCATTTTGCCCAGAAGGGGTCAAAGAAAAACCCTCCCTACCCAAACAGCTCATGCTACAGCAAGATAAGACCTGGCTAGAAAAGGGCAGGTGTGCAGTTAGGGTGCCTCAGGGTAAGAGCCACTGTCCCTGCATCAGACAGAAGCAGATTCAGCCCATTTGTGTTGAGGAAAGGGCTGTCTTGATCCCTCAGCATTACCTCTGCTGCAATGTGGCAGAAAGTGCCCACCTCTGTGCCCTATCCCCACTACAGCTGCTCTGCAGGGCATGCACGGATAGGCAGAGTGCCGTAACTGGTGCTCCGGCCACCCCAGGCTGAAGGTGAAGCTGCAGAGGGTCAGTATTGAAGAACTTGACCTTAGAAACCGCCACAAAAGCACGTTTCTGAACAGCCGGTGTAAGTACCACTCACCCAGGAGGCGGCAGTGCCAAGCCAGTGCCATGTAGGTCTGACCACTCCATCACCCACACAGGTCACTAACGCACTGCAGGAGCTGCTGCTGCCTGTCTCAGTAAACGTGAGCAAACACAGAAATAAGCTGCAGGAATACCTTATCTCATTCTGCTCAGGGATGTGGAGAGCAGAGCTTGGCATACCCTCCTCCCTCTCCGTCCGAACCTGCAACCAGCCCTGGCATGGAGCATGGGCCAAGAGGCTGTGCAAAACCGTGCTATCAAAGGGAGAGAATACCAGTCTGTGGCACAAGTCAGGGGCTTGGGGCAGTCTGCAGGAGCAGAAGAGGAGCAGTGGGAAGAGCTGTCTGCTCCCAAAACATGCTTGTGCCTGCACTGCAGCAGTGGTGGCGTGCCCCCCAGCCAGGGCCTGCCCGCACGGCAGCCGCCGCAGTTGGAACACCCCAGCACTGCTCCCTGCCAGCACCGCCGCTGAGGGAGCACCAGCCTCCAGCAATCCCTCCCAGCTCCGCACCCGGCAGCACCCAGCGTGTGCGTGGTCCAAGTGCCTCGGCCACAGCCAGACTTCACCTTCGGTCAGCCCCGAGGCGCAGCAGCGTGCGCAGAGCCAGCCCCGGCAAGACCGTGCCGCACTGGCCCACCACATGGCGACGGCAAGGCAGGCATTTTGCAGGCCTGGCTGGCTGCTGCCAGCTTTCTGCCTTGGCAGCATCTGCTGTGGGGTTTCTTTTTGCTGTTTCTGACGGTGCCATATGCCTCCGTGTCAAAACAATGGCGCTTGCACACTGACTGGGAGCCCTCTCCCTCGCTCCCACTGAGCTCCCTCTACCCAGCGAAGCCCCCGAGCGCCCATGGGGCTGGCCCCGAGCACCGTGCTCCCGGGGTGAGCGTGCACGATCGGCACGGTGAGATCGGGCAGAGAAAGCTGCAGCACGGCTCCAAAGCTGGGGGGCCGGACAGTAAAGGACTACGCTGCCATGCACCAAACCTGAACTCGGGGGGAAGCTGGAGCAGCAGCAGCAGGCACAGTTCCTCATGCCTACAAGGATGCTCCCACAGCCAGGTGAGGGGAGAAACATGATGCCTATATTATATTAACAACAAACCCCACGTCAGCTCCAGTACCTGGTCATTTGGGCAGCTTCTAAAATACAAAGCGCAGCCTTGCCCCACAAACCCATGTCTCCCTGTGCCTCTTCTCCCTCCCCAAACCAAGAGGTGTCAGATTCCTTGGTGCAAAGATCCAGAGCTGGCCCCGCTGGCTGTCCAAACCCAGTCCTGGCTCTTGCAGCAGAGCCTCTGAAGGCAGACAGGTTTGCCACCAACCTCCAGCTTCTGCCCACAGCAGAGCTCCTGGAAAAGAGCACTCACTCGATGGGGCATACGCACTGAGCGCACAGGGACACACGCTGCCCCGCTCTCCCATGCTGGGGGACCTGGCCTGGCTTTCCAGACCAGTTTCCTTTCCACCAGTGGCCCCAGCCACTGTTCCCAGCTGACCAGAGTCATGCACAGAGCACTGCTAGCCCCAGCCCCTGCTCTGGGCCAGGCCCACCACTCCCCACATACAAGGAGCACCTAAGCTCTCATGAAGGTACCAATGAGTGAAGTCGCAGCACCCTGCAGGACCAAGTAGCACTTCTCCAAGCATATTCCAAGACACAAGAACAAATCCTGCTTCAAACAACCCTGCCAGGTCCCTTCGGGCTCAGAGGCACTCGTATCACATCAGTAGCACCCCCATGGAGTCCATTTCTCAGGGACGCCTGAGCACACGCACCAGGAACCAGTCTTACAAAAGGGATTTCCAAGGGACCAGCAACTTCCATCCCCTGCCTTGCAGCCTCCTGGCAGAGGTACGAGCACCCCAAAGCTCTGCTCTCCCCTCTGCCACGTGCTCTGAGCAGGAGCATTACACCCAGGGAAAGGAAGAGGAGACGTCCAAGTTGTCTTACTCATACCAAGTTTATTTTTCTCTTCCCTGCATTTCTGATACGAGGGATGTAACCAAGGTCTCCACAGCAGCGAGTCTTCTATAGAAAAAATAGTCATTGATCTCCCATGGCAAAACCATCCCTGCCCTACAAAGAACACCCGTGCAGGATACAGCCATGCAGGCAGGGACTGATACACATTCGCAGCCTTCTGCTCAGGTAAAAATGTATTAAAGCCTCCCAGTCATACAGAAATCAGCTACTCGAGAAATATTATTGTTGCACACACAGCCACCAGGGCGTTTACCAGACAATCACATTTTATACGCTAGCTACAAAATTCGGTATAGTGTCTTGTAGTGCAATATTTCCAGGTTTGGAGGGACCTAGCTAAGTCTGCATTAAGATCTTTTCTAGGAATGGTACTCCTGAGGAATGAAGGAAAAAAGGGGAGCAAAGATTTTATTTCACTGTGTTCAACAATTCACTTCATTGAACAATCATTGTGCTCTATTTAGACACTGCATTTCCCTAGAAGAAAAAAAGAGATCTTGTGTGATATTTTAAACTATAATTGGTACAAGTCAGTGCCTAAACCTCTCAACTACACAGTCAACAACTTGTTAATGCTGAAATGCTCTATGTAAAAAAAAAAAAAAAAAAAAATTAAATTAAAAAAAAAATTTACTATCATCTTTAATTTCTCTGGACTCACTTAGTCCAGTATCTTGAATCCTCTGAATGCAGGCATTCCTGTCCTCACTTAACACTTCCAATCACTCCTGTTTAATATTACTGAGTTGACATAGAAAAAGGATCCTGACGTTGCTTTCCAGATGCATTTCCAGGCATTGGTTCTAAAAAAAAGGGTTACTTCTCTGAAATCAAGACAGAAGGGAAATATGAAGCAAAGGCCATCTCTATGCTCTTGGTTGAACGGTGCCAAGTATGTTCTGGTCTGTTTGAAATGTGCAACATATCGTGGTTAAGTTGGTCTTCCAAAGAGCCCAGGGAGCCTTCTCCGTGTGAAGACCTGTGCTATGCTGAGCACGCCTGGGGATGCGAATCCCCGTGAGATGGGCCAAGGCAAGCCAGAGGATGAGGTAGGGTATGGCAGCCTCGCACCGGAGCGGCTGCTGCGAGCTGACTTGTGCAGCAAGGCTCCGAGCCAATCTGCCCATGCAGTGGAGAGGGGCCAGAGCACAGGGTGAGGGTCGCCAGTGCCACAGGAAGGTAAGGAGGGGAAAGGAAGTCCAGGGGAGATACTAGCAGTCTCTGTGGGAGCTTGTTTTATTAGTGAACAGCAACAAGGGAAGGGGAGAAGGTGATTGGTTTTTAATCCTGTCCTGAACAGAACGTACATGGCTTTCCTTTGTGCCAGAAACCCAGCAAGGACAGAGCAGCCCAGGAGACAGCTGTCTCTCCTCTCACCTGGCCTGGGCCAAGGCAGGACTTGCAGCAGCACAAAGGACCAAGGCTGGGAAGCTGCAGAGACACTTTACAAGTCAGGCTCTGGACTTCATTAGAACTGGCAGGAAGGGCGCACACCCCCCACCTCACACCCTCCTTTTCAGAACAACCTTGAAAAAGCTGCCTGCTACAGGCAAACATCAACTGTTAAAAATAAGGCCAGAAAGAGACAAAGCGACCAAAATAAATAGTTTGGCAACAAAGCAAATGTGGCTGTTACACAGAGGCCAAGTCCTGGTTCAAAACAGCACATCTCCCTAACAATAGAGCCTGCAAACAAAGTGAAACTTCTATCCAAGTAAGAGGAATTTTGCCAGCGGAGGTTTCCAGAGGGCTCTCGGCAGCTCGACACATTCCCCTTCCAGAGAGTGCAGGGGGCACCTGCCCCACTTGAGCACTGTGCTGGGGAGTGATGGCTGCCCAAGCTGTGTGCCAGCTCCTGTCCTCTTGAAACTAAACAAAATTAAACCTTTTCTGCTCCTGAGCAAATTCAGACAACAATCATTTTTGTCCAAAGCACAGGCGCTGGCAAGAGCTTGGCAGAGGCACAGCTGGCTCAGCACGCTGACCCCCATGCCTGCTGCTTGAGCTCTTAACCTACAGCACTCTGAAGCCTTCCTGAGGATGGCAGGGTCCATCTGCTTGCGTTTAACCTGCTGCTTCTCGAGTCTGGGCCAGTGGTTCATTCTCCAAGACAAACGCAAGGGCCTTGCACAGAGCAAGGACATCAGGAAGCCCCCATGCAGTACCTGTCCTGAGTAAACAGTGCCCATTTGTGGCACATCCAACGCTGCAGCCTCATGCTCGTCTCCTTGTGGGCTCTGTCATGTTTCTGCCTTTGTGCAGCTTCCCATAGACTGACTTCCACCCAGTAAGAAACTGGACCATCTCCTGGGAAAGGAAAAAGAAACACTCCCACAGCAGCAGCTGTCCAGACTGCACAGCCTGCTGGGGGGTATGACGGTCACTAATCTGACTGGCACTTTTAATGTTCCTTTTATGCTCCCCTGGGGTTTGCTTTTAAAGACGATTTACGTGGGTGTCAAGTAAAGTGTATTGGGTCAGGCCCATCACCTCCTTCATCCTGGAGAAGTGCCCAAGAAGAGCCAGCCCTGTCTAGCCCAGAAGCTCTTCCCTGTAAACCTGTATTATCAGCTGCATCTCTCCAGCCCTCGAGTGAGTAGTCAGCTCCTGCGGAGCTGACCCACCCTCTGTGCGTGAAGGCTTCCACCTCCAGCAGCAGTCAGCAGCCCTGAGAGCCCCCATTGCAGAGTCCAGGGCCATGGCAACTAGGACAGCTCGAAGCCAGTGTTCATGCTGATCGCATAGCGCAGCTTCTCCCGCAGGATGCTCTTCTTGCTGTAGTTGGGAAGCTTGAGGAGGTTGAAACACGTAGAGGAGGTTGGGAGACGCCCGCCTGGCTCTTTCTTGCGGATTGTGAAGAAGCCCCGCAGCACACTGCCCAGCGTGTCACCGGTGTCCTGGAACAGGGCAGAAATGCATCACCCTTGCGCTTCTCTGCTGTGCTCCTTCCACACAGGGTGCCTATACACAGGGCAGAGGTGCTAACACAAAACCCATCTGCTGGGAACAGGGAGAGTCAAACCTCAAAGCCCCGTCCCCCACAACAGCTAGAAAGGAGCTTCTCTTGTAACTGCAACTGCCATTACAAATGCAGGGTCCCTTCGCAAGGTGCACAGGGGAGCAGGATCAGAGGCATGAGGCACAGTGAGATCCCAGGGAGAAAACACAACTCTGGAGACAGGCAAAAAGAGCCCAAGTGCTGCTGTGTGTGGGAGGAGGTAGGTACAGCCATATGCATCCTATTAGTGCAAGGTTGTTTTCACCTTGCCCTCTATTTTTATGCCTTAGAGTTTCCTGGTTAGATAGAGATGAGGAAGCTGGGCAGGGAAGGAGGCTGCCAGAAGCCTGGCAGGGAATGCATGAGACACGAGCAAGCAGAGTGCCTACCTGATCATCAGAGACTTCCACGCAGCGGATGGAGAAAGGAGGCTTGAGGTAGGCAAAGCCCAAAAGTGGAGGCCTGGAGCAGCTGGTAACAAACTGAAAAAGTGACGGACAGTGAAAGACAGCAGCAGTGAGAGCAGCCTGGCTATAACAGACAGGCAGCTAACACAGTCACAACAGACAGCTGCTTGGACTGGCATTTGAGCACCCCCCAGTACAATACTGCTGAGCTTTAGTGCATGGCTCTGCTAGCTTTTGAAAACAGGACTATTCATGGTGACACAAGAGCATTTATAGAACTCTGCTTCCATGGCTGTCTCTCTGCAGGGGAGCAGGATGTTGATTTTAAGGAGTCAAGCATTCTGACGCTGCTATTAGTGCAGAAAGCACCCAGCTAACAGGAGGAGAACAGCACTGGCCCAACCACCCCAAATGGCAGGTTGGGCTGAAATGACTGCATTTACCTTGAGAAACATGGCTCTCTCCTCCGGGCTGAAGTCATTGGCTAGGATGTCCCACAGCCAGATAATGACCCGGTGGCTGCCATGGAAGCCCCCATAGTACACCGTGTGTTTTCTGGGGAGAGAAAGGTTGTGGTAGGCTTGTGTTCCACTGCAGCAGGAGGGTCACAGCTGCCAGTTGACAAGTGCTGAAAGGATCAATACCTGCCACGAGTCAGGGTTCACCCTGCCAGTACTGAGCACCCATCAACAGAGAAAAGGGAAGGGCAGAGAGAAGGTCTGCTCAGGAGCCAGTGGAAGAAAGGACCCTTTCCATTCATTAGTACTTTGCCCAAATTAGCTTTAAGGAACACATTCTTCTGTCTGCTCCTCAAATTTCAATTAGGAAAAGCAGAAAGCTGTGAAAGAGCCAGTCCCCTGCAAACCTCCAAATACCTATATAATATAATGGCTTCGTTTGCTGAGCGAGAGGACCAGCAGACCCAGTTGCTCACTTACTTTAAGTCCTCGAGGTCAATCTCAGCATTGTCACCGGAGATCAGCCGCTGCAACTCTGGGGCAGAAAACATACGAATCCATTCAGGCTTAATGATCGACCTGAATCCACTGATGAGCGCTGCTGTCTGACTCTTGATTTGTGTGTGCATCCGGAAGTGAGCCATGAGATGGATGTAGCTGATCCTGTGGGTGACAGGGAAGGTGGCAGTGAGGGAGCTGGAGCAGCAAAGGACAACCACCTCACCAGTGCAGGAGCAAGGTAATTGACCTGCCTCTCCAGCCCAAAAGGGACTAGCACTGCCTGGAGATGCATTATACTTTCCCCTCCAGGGCCCTGCTCTTCATTTAAGCAGAAAGAGCTGTTGTTCTGCCCAGACTTTGCCCCCCACCCCCCGCCTCTGGGACTGTCTGCTCATTTCTTAGAGCTTCTTCCCAACCCAGGGACTAGCTGGTTCCAATAATCACTTGATCAGCCTTGGCTGGACAGCAGCTTACAGAGGGGACCATGCGTCCAACTCCTCTTTAAAGGATCAGATCCACAGTCACAGGCACTCCTCTAGGTTTGAAAAACAACTGTCTGGGCTCTGATGCCACCTGCACTGAAACCCATGGCTGGAGAATCAACACACCAAAAAAACACTTAGGAGATTTCCACCTTCATCCCAGGAGTACGGAAGAGGTGCACTGTTTATTAGAGGGAGGCACCATCAGGCTTCCTCTTCTCACCAACAGTCAGAACAACTGAGCTTGCTGATTCTTCTTCATCAGCTCCTAGGCAGACACCACCACAATCACATTGACTGGGTTTTCAGCTAGGTAACCTCACTCCACCATTAACAGACAGAACTGTTTCTAGATTGCTTCCACTTATAACACTTCTCCTGTTCCCTCTCAACTACAAACTTGTGTGCACATCTGCACAAAAGCTTCACAGTTTCTACTGTAAGCGAGTACAGTAACATACAGGACTTTCAACTTTCTCCCTGAGCTGACTTCTGACAAGCCAGAGAAAGATCTTTTCAAATGCAAACTCCCTGGTCAGAGCTCAAGAAGGGAAAAGATCGGAAACATCAGATTGCAAAGCACACTAACAAAGACAAATCCTCAGGTAGAATCTAGCTTTCACTTGCCATTAAAGAGAACAACCCCCAGATTACCAGTTCAAACACACATCTGCTTAATAGATATTTTATCCTGCTTTTATGATTACTGAAGGGTATAGAGTAGAAAAAAAAAATGAAGGGAACAAAAAGGTGGGTTTGGTTTTCAGGCTCTGGAGTTGACATTTACAATAACTATCTAAAAGCCGGTTATCTGTGAAAATAGCTACAGGGCTCGGTGTCTCCTCTGATTTCCTGCGTCTAAAGTACGACTGTCGACTACATTTGAATTCACCACTGTCTCTTCTGAAGAAGAGTGCTTTATACAACTGCCACATGTTATCATTCTGAGAAGATCTGTCTGCTCCAAGGTGTCTTTGAGCATCTGTGCCCTCTATGTTCACGACTGTGTGCCTGAATTGCTTTGAATCCATCTGTCTGTATCTATCACCGTCATTAAATCCTGCAAAATCTCACAGACTGTGTGCCTTTGACCTCAGAAGCGCTGTTTCAAGAAGTAAATTGTCAATTTTTATTTTGCAAATCGAATATAATACAATTTCTGCCGATGAACTGTAACCAGTAAATTCTATTAAGATATTTATGTGCTCCTTCTACTCCAATCTATCTCAATTCATTCTAGATGCAAGCCCAAGGAACTAGAATAAAGTATTTGCAGTGGTGACCTTAAAAATCTAATTGCTGTACTTACTTATTTTCATTGGTAACAGGAATGGTCTTCCCTCCAGGAACAAGTTCATGGCAAACAAGCTGAGGGAAGAAATGATTGTATTGCTAATTACTGCCTGGAACCACAATGAAAAGAAATGCCATGCTAAGCTGTTACTTTCCCATAAAACATTTATTTTTACAATAAAACAGTAGGATTTAAAATTTAAGTAATAATCCCGCTTCTGCCTTGAACCAGTTTCACTTAACTATTAACATAGTAATTGAACAGTAGGGAACTCTGACTCTCCCACCAGTGGAGCCAGTCCTTCTTTGAGGAAGCCTCCTCTCTAGTCTGATCCATCACTGCTGAACTGCACACAAATCAATTCAAAGAGCCCTGGGGGACTATCACAATCCCAGAGTCCAGAAACTGAACAAGCTCAGAGCCTTTGCATAGCTCAGTCTAGCAGCACAATCCAAAACTGTCTGCTCCACAGGTCTCATCTGGGGCCACCTGAGTGACAGAGCTCCCTGGAGTTCATCGTCCCTCAAGCTAGGCACTCAAGGCATGAAGCAGAGAGTGCTCAGAAAGTGAGACAGCTGGGAAGTATCTCCTCCCTGCCCTGCCAGGCCAGGGCCTGGTGCTCAGCTGACAGCACTGCTCAGAGACAGCGGCAGGGACCCTCCCGGTGCTTGCTACAGCAACAGAGTCATGACTCATCTTTGCACCAACGCTAAGAGGCAGAAAGTCTTTATTCACGTGTTACAGTGGCCTCTGTGCTTCAGTTCCAGGTGACTTCCAAGGTCAGAAGGGAGCCCAGCACAGGGAATGAGCTCAGCTCCCCTGTGCCCAAGACAGAGCCGTACCTAGCAGGGACACACAAGTTCATTCGGGAACCACAGGGTTACCCCACCTGGCTGCTTCAGCATGGCCAAAGCACAAGGCAAACAGGAGTCCCTATTTTATTTTGAGTCCCTGGTTTATTTAAACCAGGAGTCCCTGGTTTATTTTGAAGTTTTGAGGGCTGCAGCCTTCCATGTCTTACTGCTGGGCTCTCGTATGCCATTTCCTACCTTAATTTTTAAGGCAGAAAAAGCTTCAAAGCTGAAGCCTCAGCAATCCTGAGGCAGTAGCAAGGTGTTCAGCCCACTGTGCAGTGGGTGCAACCTCTCACCTGTGCGGAGCAGGGCTGTATCAGTACTTGTCTGTCTTCCCATTCACCCTTGCAGCTTTGCAGGTGCATTTACACTGCTATTGCTGCTATCAGTCGTATGCAAGCTAGGTCCAAACTAGCCAGCTTAGGAATAAGAAACCGCACCACACAAAGCTCTCAAGGACAAGCTGCCTCAGGTAAACACTCCATGACTCAGCGGTCTCTGAGCTCTGTGCCACTGGATCTACACTGCTAACAGTGCTCGGGCTTAGCTCTAGCTGTGGTCTCCCCACAGAATTTGCAGCAATAACAGCATACACAGACAGCAAAGGCATTTTTATCTTATCTATCCCTATTTTCCAGTGATGCACACGCAACATCACAGAAGCCAAGGCACAAGTGCAACCAAGAACCTTCAAGTCTTCATAAGGGACTGACAAACAGTCTTTTCTTCTCAAGGCCAAGAGACCTGACACACTTCCAGTTTCTCTGACAGAAATGGCTACATTTAAAGAAAAGGAATTCCTCCCTACTCACACAGATTCTTCTTTTTAAAAGAGGAGAAAACCAGTTATGCCAGGAAAGCAAAAACCAGTGTTTTTCAACTAGAAAAGAAAAAATCCTGGCACTAGAAAAATTAAGGGTCAGAAGGCAACCTTTTTGTGGAAAAAGCTGTTCTATGCCCACAGCTAAATATTGAACGAAGCAACGGAATCCTATGGCTGCATTCAGAGAACCTCTGAAGCTGAGCCAGCCCTTCAGCACAGGCATTTTTTTGTAAAAGGAGAGCAGAGCTAAGCCCTAACCACAATCAAACACAAGGTCATTTACTAGTCAGTCCCCTCAGGATTCTTGTTCAGATGGGCCACACAGAGCATCCACCTGACATATCCAGAAACACAAGTACCAGAGTAAAATGCACTCTGTGTAGCATGAGCTTGGACAGACTGCCTGACTTTTAGATGCTCAAGACCAGCTCTCAGAAAGCTCAGCAGAGAATAATAGCTGTCTTCTGCTGGCAAGTCAGACTGCAGGTGTATTTCTCTGCTCTAAGGATACTAATAAAAGCTAGGACACCTCTGCTCAGGAGTCAAACCTAGTTCTGCTGCCAACTGTTTATATTCATAATCTGCCACTTCTGGCACCACAGGCTTTCCCACAGCAGTGGGCAACAATTCTCAGGATCTCTCTTAGTGCTTCAAAGGCTCTTCCTGGTAGCATCGGCCAGACGAGTGAGGGAGACGCTCCTGTGCGGAGCAGCTAGGATCTAACCAGGAGAAACAGGGATTGCCTGAGCCAGGGCTATGGACTCTTGATTGTCAGTGCCCAGAACTCTGCTCGTCACCACCTAACATGAGGAGGGTCTTTGGAACAAAGCAGAGATAAGGTCCAACACAGTCACTGATTAAAAGCCTACCTGACCCATCACATCTTCATCGTAGGACAGCGTTAAGCCCAAGTCACTGATATCACCATCATAACGCTAGAGGAACAACAGAGGGAGGGAAAGAAGGTCAGCGTTTAGCAGCAGGAACAGCAGCTCTGCAATTTTGTATTACTCTTCCACTAAGTGATGCCCAGCAGGCATGAGGCACCAAAGCATAACAAATACATGAGTCGCTCTAGGTTATGGGGAGACTGCACAAGAGCTGAGGCTAAAACTTGGGATTTCCCGATTGCCAGTTCCAGGTTTACACCATCAGACTCCTTTCTCATCCCTGCTTGCCCCAGTAAAAACATGGGACTGCTACCTGCCAACCTGCCTCAGAATCACCAATTACTTCCAGGGTGCTTTTAAAGATGATCAGTACCCCAAAGGCATTTGCAATTCTAGTATTTCTAGCAGCAGCCAGTGATAACGGAGTTGAACAATAGGAAAAGTAATGCTCAAACCTTAATTGAAGTGAGATTTTTATAGAACTCGGAGTCCAAGGAGGGAAGTTCATCTACAGAGCTGTAGAAGACGCTGTGGTGGTGCCCAAGTAGCTGACTCAAAAAGAAGGAAGCAAATGGTACATCCACAACAATCCCCTACAGACAACAAGAATGCATAGGTAAGGTCCTGACGCATACTTGTTATGTGCAACATCTTTGGTTACCTATGAGGCCTGGAGGCAGATTGCATGTTGTGGAAGAAGCGCAAAGATGCAAGACATTGAAATCAGCTAAGAAAACCACATCCTCTTAAAATCCATTAGCTAGTGGAGCAGGTGCAAAAAGGCAACAGGGGAACTCCACGTTTCCTTTAAAAGAACTACCTTACATGGAGAGGGTCATTCTATTATCCCATCCTCCTTTTAGCCACGTGTCCCTTTAAGTAAGGTGTCAACAAATGGAGGCTTGTAAGGTGTAACACCAAAATAACAGACTATTCCAGCTAGTGTCCCCAGCACCAAGAATAATAATCAAGGTATGTCCCAGGTTTTACCTCCAAAACTGTTTTTAATACATGCCTGAAGAAGTGCCAGACTGCTCCACCATCAGTATCTCTATCCAAGTCATTTTTTCAAACTCACCTCTTCAGTAACACCTCCCCTAGCATGTGACAGATGCTCTCAAAGGCAAGGGGCACCATCACAGAACTGCTTCTGAACAGCACTATACCAACAGTGACAATATCCTAATATGGTACTTTTGGCTCACCTCATATACAGCCTTCCCAAGCATCTTCCCCACAAACTCAAAGAGCTGTAGGTAGTTCTCATGAATGTAGGATGTTGGGGATGGATACAGCCTCTCATCACCACTGGTTGTCTGCACACAAACAGAGAAAACAGTACAGTGAGCTGGTCTGTTTCTCTCTGCAATGGGTCATCATGGCCAGCATCTGCAGCCCTGTGTCGTACCTTGAACAAGTTGAGTGCGGGGTCAAACACCTTCTTTATTATCTCTTCCAGAAACTCTTTGAAGACACCATCTTGATCAATACCAGCCTCATCGACACCCAGATCATTCACAAACTTCACCCTGATCACCCCTTTCATGGCATTCTGGGAAAGCTGCCGTAGCTGTTCGTATCCATCCTACACAGACCAGAAGGGCCAGAGGACAATCATACAGGGAGACGTGCGAAACACTCACATGGACATGCAGCAAAGACAGGAGACAGATACACCATAAAAATCTGCATTTGTCATTGAATTTTGTGTCAGAAAAGACCAGCATTTTTCCTAGTCAAAACTCCAGGGTTGTAGCAGTCTGAACGGAACTAAGGTCCAGCATTTTCCTGTAACATCACTTCAAACAAAAGCAGACAGAACTGCCACCGGGTCCCTCAGCATCCGCAGAGTAGATAAAAACATATTCACACACCATTCTTGTCAGGTCGAGTTACTGGCTTGTTGGTTGGCTTCTGCAAGCCAAGTCACTCACCTCCAGCATACGTGAGCGGCGGATAGTGATGTGTGTGACGTGAGGTGATGCGGAGCTGGTTTCAACCAGCCCAAGCTTCTCCTTCTCCTTTGTAACCATATTTCGGAAAAGCAGCACCCTCTTAAAAAGAAAACAAATGTAAGTCTCTTCATCCACAAGGATCTTTATCCTCCACTGCAGCAGGGCTTTCAGATGCTCCTGAAGCATGGCCAGAACTAGCTCTTGGTTGTCCTGTTCCCAGCTAGGCCCAATGATGCCACTGTCACCTACTCATTAGAAACAGTGGGATCTGCCTCCTTGTTCCCCAGTGGGGCAGAGAAATCCCTGAAGCTCTGCTTTGGGAGAGACAGGGTACTGACAATACTGAAAACAAAAGCACCTTTCCTATCACCATGTAAAAATCTGTCATCTCTGCAGATTTGCTACCTGCAAAAAGACACTCTGCTTTCTGCATAAAGACTTTCTCCAAAGTAACATCATGCACTGCTGGCTGACTCTATGCAGCTGCCCACACAAATAAGCTCTCTCCCAATGAGAGAAATCAAGACAGTTTAGAGGAAATATATTGGGGAGAGCAGGGGGAAGGAGAAGACTTTTGTTTAACTGGCATTTCAATCACAAGCTCCACGTCACAAAATGCTCAAGACGCATGTCCCTTCCATCCCAGGCCACCCAGGTCAGTGGCTTTTCAGCCTCCGTCCTCTGCCCCTGTCCCACTCACATTCTTGTGGGGAATGACGTGCGGGATGTACTGCAGAAGCAGCTGGGCTCGTTTCTTGTCCTTGTCCAGCTCCTGGAAGAGCACGCTGGGTTTGAGGTCCCTTACAAAGAAAGGCAGAGGTTCAGAGATCCCTGAGAAATGCCCAGGTGTGGTAAATAGCTGGGGGTAGGAGAGAGAGGAAACCTGTAATGATTTCAAAGACAACTTAAGTGCTCAGGTGTACACATCTAAGAAGGTCAGAGAAACTCAAGTTGTTAGGTGCTGAGTCAGTTTTCAAAGCATCACCCTCCATGAGCAGCAGCTAATCCTTACACCACAGAAGAGAAGTACAATAGGAGGGGCATCCTTAAATGCAAACACAGGGAGCAGTTCTGACCTTGATCTCACAGGTAGAATGAGAGGCATGCAATTTAAAGTAAGGGGTCCCAAACCAGCCACCCACAGGGGAGCTGGTACACTGGGGGAAGTACACAGCTGCACATGATCCTTGCCTTGAGCTGAATACTCACTTGCGTAACCAGTGATCCTCAGGAGCAAAACGCCTGCGGCAGTCCCTTTCATACAAGACCATGAGCCAGCCATGGACAGAATGAAACAGCTCCAGGGTCTCCCCTCTGGCGTTTTCTGAACAAAAGGAACAAAGCAGCAATGTCCAGGCACCCTAGGTAACAGGAGTGTCTAAGAGCAACATGTTGATCATCTGCCCTACACTAACAGGACAGGTGTATTTCTCCTAATTGCCACTGCCTTCAGAGGGAAGGGAGAGATTTTGAGCCTCCCAGAAGACAGACAGTCTCTTCTTTGATCAAAGTGAAAAAACTCTTAGCCACATCAAAGCCACTCAGCCAGCTCCAACTAAGCCATCACAACAGAAATGGACTAGCTCATCTAATTGCCAGAACTGAGTTGTACCCAAATTATACCAGCATATAGATCAACACTAGATATGTACGGAGACTCTACCAAGCCTGCTCTGCTTTGTCAAAGCACTATATTACGCTCTTGTCCAATACATGGCCCAGTCATGCTAAACTTAGTCTCTGGCAAAAACCAACGTGCCCATCATGTCTGTTACATAAATTCTTATTGGAAATAGAAAAGTGGACTGTATTTGGTGCCAAGCACAATAGTGGCATCTGGACACCAACAGACTGGGACATATTCTCATGCCACACAATGTAGTATGTTATTTTGTGCAAGGTAATGATTAGCAGAAGCTTCAAATTCCAAAATTAATGCCTTTTGTTCTTCTAATAGTAACCTCAACTCAAGCTACTAAAAGCACTTACCTACAATTCCATCCCAGATCATCTTAAATACAAAGGAGTTCAGAAAGGATGAGATGGTAACAAGCTCTTCCAGTTTGAATGAAATCTGCTCTTCATAGACTTCTATGTCATCCAGAATCCTATCACAGAAAACAAATGCAAATGCACAAGTGTAAATTTAATTACCTTTTGAAATTTTCATAAAGGCACATTATCCTTTAACAGCAGCTCTTATTTCTATGACAACTGACACCCACGAGGATCTAAAGTCATAAACAACAAAACCTTGTTTATTGACTTTGATCGATATCTGATCCTAACAGAAGACAGTATGAAAGGTCCAAGATACAAGCAAAGCCAGTATTTCATAGTTAAAAGGACCTATGCACTTATCCCCAAGAAAACTTTTTCATCATTCAAGCTAAGAAAACTGTTTTTACTGACCAGCAAAAGCAATTTTCCACCCCCTCTCCCATCCTTTGTGTTGTGTAAGTCTATGAACAAGACAGCAAAGGAGTTGTACACAGAAGTACATAAGCTGGGGAGCTTTCCTGCAGCAGTATTATAATATTGTTCCTCAATGCTTACCTGGACTCATCGAAGCGTTTGCTTTGGACTGACAAAATTGTTGCTCATAAGCAGTAGAAGAAATGTTTCTTCCCCCTCCCTAGCCAGTGCTGTAATATTTTGTTACCAGTTCAGCCAGCTGTATATTCCTGAAGCAGCACATGGCTGAGGGGGAAAGTCCTTCTCAAGTCCTTTATTTCTCAGAACCCTATCTGAAAAGCATGCTGCTTTACTCTGCCTAGTTATCTTTATGCAAAGGCAGCAATACCTTAACTATTCCTCTTGAAACTTAAGGAACACAACAGCTTCCCATTACAAATCTAGAGAGCACCCTCTGCTTGCTACCTACGTGATAAGGTGGCGGGAGCAGTCACAGAAGAGCATCAACATGGCCAGCAGCCTCTTGGATTCCTCTGTGTCATTATTCAAGCACTCCAAGAAGAGTTTTAACCCACCCTGTGGTCCCAGCTCACAGATAAAAGCCCATAATTTGGGCAACAGATCATCCAGGTAAGTGAGGCCTAGCAATGGAAAAATATAAAGCACACTCAGTAAAGCTTGTTCTGCCTGCTTGTTCGTGCAGGCTCAAAGGGACAAACATGACTTGGAGCTGAAAGATCCTTTTGCAAAGCAACACTTTACTTGAAGGGAACATAAGCATCGCATTTGGCTCCCAAGCCTGTCTGCATTAACAGGAGATATACAATCACCAGGAAAGCAGAAAAAAAACTTTTAATGAGGCATTAATCCTTTGCACATCTGAAGCCCTTTCCCACTAATTATTTTGTAAGTTTAGAAAAGAATTAGTTTCGTGATCCAATCACCATTAAAGCCATCTTAGAGATGAGAACACAAAGAATGGATTTGTACCTGTGGTCACCACTATAGTCACAAACAAAGCATCCAAGGCTCTGGACTCATTCCTCTGCTCTAGCCACTAGACCAACACAGTGCTTATCTCCTCCTCCATCCATTCCTAAGACAGGTAATTGTTCTTAAGATGTATGAAAGCATTCAGTGTTTGCACCACAAAGATTAATATTGCTAGGCCTCTCAAAAACACTGACTCAGTCTTAAGTTTGATATGGAGTAAGCAAGGTTTCATTACAGGAAAACTAACTTCAATTTGTATTCTGGAGAGTTAATGCTTGATAAAGAAGTGATGAATGTTATTGATCAGATGTATGATTCAGGATAGAACAAGCCTTCCACCCAGCCAGTCAATAAACTGTTGTCAGTAATAAAACTACCAACAAGTCAACAGAATTTAATAAGAAAAATCTATTTTTTCTCCACATTTTAAGTGATTTTAAAAGCACAGATGTGCCCTGACCTGTGAGTATCTGCAGACGGATCTGCGTTAGCGTTGTGAGCGTGGTTTGGTACAGGACACAGATACTGCACACCTTCTGCACTTCTGCTGAGTCCACTCGCTTGCCCCCAACAGGCTTGAGAATGTTGCGGACAGATGCTGACTTCTGGAAAGCTCTCTTGAAAAGATCTGGTGACAGAGAAACACGTGAGACATTGGCTTAGGAGACAGAAGTGCTATTCCAAATCATTTCTTATTCTCAGCTACTTGGCAGCCATGAGATAGAGGATTTTAAGCACACTAAGTCACTCCACAGACACTAGGTTTTGGTGGACTTTCTGGCAGAACACTGTACAGCTGCTAGCAACACAGAAGAATATTTCAGTGGGCGCATTACTCTAGAGCTTAAAACCCTACCAGAACTGCAGTAACTAATGACTGCAGGATCTAGGGCTATGGGCAGCAGCTAGAAAATAGCTAGATTACAGCTGTCTTGTTCCAAATACTCTTCTGCAGAATCACCATGCGTCACAGGTCCACAAGCCAGCTTCACCTTGCTTTTCACCTGGGAAGCTGGCCTCCCATCTTGCCTTGTGAAGTACTAAGTTATGCAGTAAGCACTTCAGCTACCTGAGAAACAATGAAAAAAACTGCTAAACTAAGCAAATATTTTCACAGCACCGAAGCAAGAGACTTGCCCCAGGTCACAGAGGCATTCTGAGCAGGAATTACAAATAGGAGAGACCATATCCCCACCTAAGCAGCAGCAGCTGCTGCAAGTAATTACTCAGAGCTTTTAGCATAAGTGGAAAAGTCAAAGCCCTGTGACTCTGTGACAGAGAAAGACACATGTATACACACACCACACACACACAAAAGCAACCCTCCAGCACTGACTCTTCATAGGAAGGCTGTTCTGAGGGGAAACTGGCTGTGTTGGCAGCTGAGCTATTTCCTGATTCTCCAGCAATTTCTTGCTGAGCACATCACTGAAGAGGATGCGGATCATATGGACTCCCCAGAGATGCTGCAGTTGCTTTGTCAGCAGAGGCATGGACTCATTCAGTCTGAAAGACAAGTCAGAGAGACGTTAGAAGGCAGGCTGTAATAAAACACCAGACAGTGATACTTTGATACATTTAGCTCATAGTCAAAATGGAGTATGCACCCACCCTAGAGACAGTTCTCATAGGAAGAGCTGATATACAGGTCCTGTATCGAGCGTACCAGTATGGCCACTGTTTACCAGCCTAACTATACTAAATTAATTTCCTCATGTAATAGCCTGTGTATGAGTGCAGCAGTTTATATTGCGCAGATATAACCTGAAATATCTGAGAAGTTATTCTGAATAGCGTCACGCTGTTCATCTCGAAACATAAACCATACTGCAGCATTAAAAAAAAAAAGGGTGGGGGGAAAGAGAGGCTTAATCACCTACCACCATAAGGTCCTCCTCACTTACCCATAATCCACAGTCTGTGAAAACCAGCCCAGAACAGGATGCCAGTGGGTGAGGTTGGATTTCTTTTGTGAAACGTACTTCTGGCAGTAGGAGAGCATGTGAATGAGCACACCCACAAAATGAGCTGTCTCCTCCTCAAGAACTTTATCATTCAAGGAGCCCAAGTACACAAGATTACCTGGAGGAATGACCAGCACAGCAAGGCTTAAGAGGAACAGATGCTGCGGGACAGTGGTTACAGACATAACGGACGAAATGAACTCACGCCCCTTTTCAAGTCCAGGAGAGGATTTCTGTGAAGAATGACTATTAGAGGCTACCCTGCAGCAAGCCATTTCCAGCACACATCAACCACTAAGGTGCCATGTCACTTTGGCCGCCTACTCCTCTGTATCCCACCAACACCTTCTACAAAGTACTATAAGCTACAGACGATCCATGGCTATTCCTGAGTTCCAACTGTTCCTCTTGTTACTTTTACAGAAATGTGAACTTAAATATTTCAGTAGTACATCCATTTATGGAAGTTAGATTTACGTCTGCTACACTGCAAGACTTTCTCAGAGTCCAAGCGAAAACCTAGTGGAGATAATACTTCACAGTTTAGGTATGATGACGTGTACAAGAAGTCTCTGATCCTTCCTCCATTTGCAAGGGCCTTAAACCATGTTTGCAATGTCCCCAAATAAATCTCAATTATTATTTAGAAGTCATCTAAATAAGGATAAAAAAAATGATGAGCTGGAGGCAGCTCTGACCCATGGAGACTGAAGATTTGACTTAAGACTCTCTTCCAAGCACAGTAAAAAAAAAAAAAAAAAAAAAAAAAAAAAAAAGTTNGGGGCTTACCCAACAAACAAAGAGTGTGACTTCCTTCTAGGCACACACAGACATCTTGGCATTGTACTTCACGACTTAGAAATAGGATGAACTTGCGGAAAAGATCATGAGATTCTATTACTGCCAGACGCTGAAAGACAGAATTTAACTGCCAGTGAGGCTGAGAAGCACCACACGGAACAACCACACCTGATCTGCCATCAGCAATTCGAATTGTCTTTTCTTTCCAAATAAAACAGCAAGTGGAGACTGTTGCACTGAAGAGAGAAAGTGTTTGACATGAAGCTGGTCTAGGAAATAAAAAGTCTTACAGGTGAATAGGCCGTGTTCTAGTTGTAGACAGACCTTCGCAACTGTCTGTCTGCAAGAACACAGAATGCCCATTTGGCACAAAACTTGCCTGTCTGCACCAAGCTACACAGAGGAGCAGTCACATTAAATTAGATTAGTAGACAGCCTACTAGTTACCATCACAGATCCTCTGCCATGCAATGGACTGATTTTTGCTACAGTTCTGTCTATGGATACAGAAATGGAAGAATAAGGACATGCAAAAATTCAAGTTGTGTGTTACATATGCCTTTATTTTTATTTTACTTATTTATTTATTTTAGGGCAGTTCAGCCCATTATCCCACTGGTGTTAATAGCTTCTGTGGTATTAGAAACCCAGAGTATCTGGAGGGTGTAAGGATCAAGCGCTTCCACAACAGAGAGTAGAAACCAGCAAAGAGAGAAATGCCAATGCTCTGTTCCACGAGCTGATAAAATGGAATAACAAGCGGCCTGATGTGATATTCAGTGGATTTTTGGTACTATTACATCACCCACTTACCTCAGGTGTTAGAGTAGCAAGGTGAGTCATTATAGCAGGCACAGACATGATATGGATCAGAAATGACCTCAACAGATTGTCTGAAAACTGTGCAGCAACCACAGGGCTACAGAGAGAAAAATAGTTCAGTGCAAGTAACCTGACCTAGCAAAGTAAGATGCAGTCTTTAAATGAGCCGTTCAGAACCAGCTGCTAATTCTACCCTCATCAAGAAGCATCACTGCAAAAAGAACACTCACACTTTTGTTATCATAGCAAGTTCACAAAATAGCTCATGACTCAAAGGAATATAAGCCAAACAGTTCACAGCATAATGTATTTTTTACACAGCACATCCATACCACCCAGAGCACTACAAGTGTTATGTGGTTCATCTCCTAAGTTCCCCTTCTCTCCTCGCTGCCATGAAGTCAGCAATTAAATAGTTGTTTTCTTTAGGAAGAAGTTAAGTGACATGTTCAAGGACATCCACTGCTACTCTACTGAAATCACAACCTCATTACTCCAGCAGTGACAGCTATAGAAGGGAAGTGGCACACAATTAACTACTGAAGTCTTAAAAGAATGCTCGTTACTGGCTGCAGATTTCCAAAGTGAAAAGACATGAGGCCAGGGTAACAGCATACTTTTCTTTAAAAAAAAAAAACAAAACAAAAAAACCAACAACAAAAAAACACCCAAACAAAACAAAAAAAACCCAACACCAGACTGAATCATTAGAAAGACCTACAACCAGCTCTCGTTTCAAGGACAAACTTTGCCCCTGCAAACTGAGTAACAGGTACATCTGCATCAGCAGTTCATCATGAAGATGCACAGTCACACTTATCTAGAGAACTCCAACCCCTTCTGATGGTTTAACAGAAAGACATACAGATCCTGTACTCTGAACTGGAATTGCACTACGAAGTCTAGGCTCATACTAACGCTAATTACTGACTTAAGAGCATTCTGATCTGAAAAAGGATGACAGGAAAGTGAGCTATTTGCCTAAAGCAGCTTCTTTCATCAGGGTGATATTCTCTATGGCACAAAGAGACTGGCAGAATAAGAAGTCTTCAAAAAAACACAATAAAGACAACTTTGGCTGCGTATCATCCCAAGCAGCTCTGGCTGCCTTACCGCAATGCAAGAGAGAAGATGGCAGTTAAAGAGCCTTTGGACAAGGAAGGTCGGGATCTTGCCAAGCCATTAGTTAGCAAAATCTGGAACAAAAAAACAAAACAAAACAAAAAACCAAAACAAAACCCAAATCCCCTCCAGTACTCAGAAAAAGATTATGATTACTCCTGAAAGACATTATGTTTATTTTCAGAGCAGAGAAAAAGAACACCACCAAAGCAACATGAAAAACAGTTACTACAAGTCATTTGGCAGACCTAGAAGGGCTTCAGGTTAATAACGGCATAACAGAGAAACTGCAATCAAATCAGACACTCTACAGTACGTATTTCTCTAGGATCTGTACTCAGGGTTCCCAGGCCTTTTAAAATTAACAGGCAAGGCTCGTAGCTGCCTGGTAATATCATTCTCATTTAAAAGATTAAGAAAAATTACATCAGTTCCTTTCTCGTACAGAACAGTAAACAAATGAAATCCAAACTGCTGCTACCATTTTGTACGTAAAAATATTCAAGAGTCCTTTCTGTCCATCTCATTACGAAATGATTAAGCAATAGTGACAAAAAGGAGATGGTGTATTTGGTCTCAAGTGCTTTGAAGAAAAATATGACCACACACAAATCACCAGGGCTCCACAACTAGCTTCTCCCTGACACACGACCACAAAGATCATAAAAGCTTCCTCAGAACAAGGATCAAAGTGCAGGACTGGGGCTTGTTTTGAACAAATAGAAGACATAACTGTATTAGCCAGAGACTGACCTGCAGCACAGAATAAAATCCCTTCTGATTTAGATGTCCCATGATGTTTGCACAGATGTGGTTCATGGCAGGCCTCAGAGTTTCACCTTCCGGGTTAAAACACTGATGTTACTAAACCAGCATCACAGCTCCACTCTTTACTTCCTTACAAACTATAAAACAGTTTGTCAATTCATAAGCCCTTCTTGCACAAAGTTCTTGCCCTTATATACAAAACCACCATTATAGCAGCATTTCACATCAAGTCTTGTTTAAGGTATAAGAGTCATATTTCCTCATGATACTTGTCTACCTTTTTTATGTGTATTTCCTATAAAACCCCAGAGCTAAAACCACATTCCATTATCCTCTGAACATTTCTTGTGTGTGAGATTTTGGAGCATTATAAAAACATTGTAACTGTTGCTGTTCTAAGGGAAATAGCTCTCTAATCTCAAGGGAATCCTTACTGCCCATTCTATGCTTTGTGCAAGCACAGAAGCATAATGAATCTTTGTGGTAAGCATGTGCAGAAACAGCATTCAGTAGATTTTAATAGCAAATCCCAGATCAGTGGCCTTAAGTATTGAATTGGATGCACCCACCTTTTCCCCGAAGAATTTTCCAGGTAGAGGTGTCTGTGAAGGTGACAAGCATTGTGAGGTGCAAATTGACCAGTTTGGAGTCTTGTAAGATGTCAGGCTGCGATAACAGACACCAATGTTAATAAATCAAATTATCTTTGTGCCAAACTACAGAACTGTTAAATGCAGGGAGACAACACACAAAGAAAGTTTCTTACCTTAAGCTGCTTGAGAAGTTCACAGCAAAACCACAAAATGTCTTTGATCTGTTTGATCCATAAGAGCGTAAGATCCTTGGAGAGTGCCAGTGACACATACCACACCTGAGAAAGGCAGGATACAAACACGAGCAGTGATTAGTATTTGTGCTACAGGTTGGCAGAATATATTGCCAGGAAGCTTTGTAACAAAATGACCTCCTCAATGCCCTACTCAACCCAGCAGTGGAACCAAGTTATTTCTTTCCCCAGAATTCACTGGTCAAAGGATACTACCCACCACAGAAAGAAATTGCCCTTTAACTCCTATAGCTGTACACACAGTAAAAATATCAGAGGAATACTACAGAACTTGTCCATACTTTCACCATGGAATCTCAGCAGTGTTCAGGGGCTTTTGAAAGCTAAAAATTCAAATATCACCAACCTAAATCCCCACACATAGAACTAAAAAAAACCAAACCAAAATAAACAACCCTCCCACTCCCAAACTAAAAAAACATCTTGCTGACCTTGGGCTCATTCTCAACATCCATACTATTAAGAATACAACGGCACAGCTTTTCAAATCTCTGGGGGGGGAAAAAAAGGTGGCATTAGTTCTAAGTACAGGAAGGGCTATTCTGGAAAAGCACTAGGAACAGCTCAGCAGAGGGAGCAAGATACCTCCGTAACAAAACAAATGTTCCAAACATATTCCCCACAGACAGTGCCGATGGCTCCTTCTCCAAGCACATCTACACATCATGCTACAGCTATGCAAAAGAGTTCCCTCCTTGAACACAGTGCTTATCAACAGGAAGAATTTCTCAGCCTTCCCTGCTAAACTGCCTCTCTCAACAGCATGGGCTGAAGCCAGGAAAAGCATCTTTGTGTTGGGGTTCAGCTAGAAGAGCTTAATGCTAAAGAGTGCAGCAGCGTGTTCCAAACCCCTGACCATCATGGCTCTCAGCAGAACCTGGCGATCACATCCAGAACTCCTCAATTATTATTGCAGTCCAGCTGTATTTGTCACATGCTTGCAAGCTATAAAGCCATTCTGAGCTACAGAATTGGCTGCTGTGGTTATCCTAACTGAGAGCAGTGTCAAGAAATAGAGTGGAAATGAACACAGCCTAGACCTCAGCCCAGCAAGGGACTGACTTGCTGCTGGAAGGGGAAGGAGAAGAGGAAGCAGAACAGACATATTTCAGCAATGCACCCAATTACTGTAATGCAGAACTTCAAATGAATGCCAGGCACTTAAAAAATTTGCATGTAATATACACCTTTTTTTGATGCTCTAAATACAGAAAACTGCATGTGCAGTACTTGCACTGTCATCAACAGAAGAGGAGTTTGATGGAACGGAGATTAAAAAAAAAGTCACCCACTGCTGCTGCAATTTAAATACAGCCTTTCATTTTCCAATTGTTTTCCTTATAATTAGCCCTCAGAGTTTCCTGGGGCAAATATAATTTCACAGACACTACAGCAAAGGGCTTCACTCTGAAACCACAAATTCAGGGCATGGTCAGAAAAGCAGTGCGATACAAGCAGCCCACACACTACGCTCTGCCAGGACAGCTCTTTGTGAGCTTCCCATAATGTATCTGCCTGGGGAACTGATGCAGCTGACAAAAACATAAGGCCCTGCTCAATTACTGAAGTTGGCACGGTCACCAGGAAAAACATTCGTTACACTATGCCCTGAATACAGAACCGCTACTAAAAAATTCAAGAGTTCTTCTATTTCATTCCTACAGACAAATCTCTCCAAGAAGGACTAGGAGACAGAGATCACATTTCTGAAGCCAAAATATATTGCAGGAACCTACAGGATCATTACATAACTAATTAAACTTATTTAGCTTGTTAAAAGATGTATTTGAAAGAAGAAAAGCATGTCAGAGTAGCAACCTTACCTCTTTGTCCTCTTTATGATTAAATACAAACAGCAGTTTCCTAGCAATTCTGAAGATAGAAAGAGCACTTCTTTTACTTGAGCCAGTTTCATTTGCCCCAAAGAAATCCTCCACTTCTCTCCTAGGAGAGTAGCAAAAACGAGCATTGGTAGCTAAAAATCAAGCACACCTCTCCAGATAAGAGCAAAAGTGCGGAAGCTAGAATTTCACACACCTTATCTCCCTCTGCAGGCAGCAGCGACAGAGAAATCTCCTGATCAAAGCCTGGATCTGGACGGCGGCACGCTCCCTCTCCTTCAGCTCCCTCCGCTCCTCCCGAGCCTGGCGTGCTTTGTCGAGGAACTGGGCTTTGGAGGACTGGCTCGCGCTGAACATTTTTACAACCTACCAAAATGTAAATTTAAGGAAACAAAGAATCATTGCAGCAAACACCTGGGGAACTAGGAGCAGAGTGGACAAAACAGATAGGCAAGGGTAATTCTTTACATTACTTCTGAACTGACTACCTGCATCCGACATTTTAATAGGGAAAGGAGAGTACTCAACAGCATAGAAGGGAGCGTGTGCAAAATACAGCCTAGGCAAAGCCAAAGTTACTTGTCAATGGGACTGCAATAAGAAAACACATTGATATCCGAATCATTTTAGCAAAGCCCACAACCTAATGCGGGCAAGTACATTTTAGGAGCAAAAAATAAAATAAAAAAACTAAATCAGCATGTTGTCTTTGTGTTCCACTCCCTGTACTCCACCCCCCCTTTCCAGTCTTAGTTGTTTTCATTTTCTTGCTTACAGATAACATGTAAGAACAATTTTATAGGCAACGATACAAGAGAAAGGGCACAAGAAACACCTGGAAGCTAATTTATTGCCACTCAACAACACAAAACATACAGAGTCAACAACAGCTTTATAAATACTTAACAACGAACTCACCTGAGGGCTTACCTCTTCAAAAGAAGTGTATGATAATCATTTATACACAAACATGATCCTCACCCATTGGCTTCAGGCAGCTCCTGCACAGATAAGCGCATTACCTGCAGGTGATTTGGGGATTTATTCTTCACCTTTACAGTTCTAAGTCCTTTTGACCAGACTTACCTCTCACTACACCCTCAAGAAAATGTGAAGTCAGAACAGCTTCAGAAGAGGAAAAGCAGCACCACCGCTTAGTTGCAATCGCTGGCACACGTAGCTCCTGACACTTCAGAGTGGGAAAACACAATCTGATCCGTGACAAAAGCAAAGGCCAGCGTCAAGTGCGCCTGGGCCCTGGGCACCGGTGAGACCTGAGCAGCAGCTGCCCCAGAGTGCGTGTTTCCCATTTCACCAGAGCTGGGGCAGGACCCGCCTTGAGACTTGCCCAAGCCACCATCAGCAGCCAGTGGAGACCCCAACGCCCACCTCTTCACCACGAGACCCCTCAGCCCCAAGCGCCCGTTCCAGAGCCCTCGCAGCCCCACAGCCCCCCCCGGGCCCAAAGCGCCCGCCGCGCAGCCCACCCCGCCGGGCCCCAAGCACCTGCCCCTCAGG
>WAAD01002632.1:78836-151948 GCA_013389945.1 Fregata magnificens
CGGGGTGTGGGTGGTTTCAGTCCCCGGGGGTGGGGTGCTGGGAAGGGGGGGAGGGTGTGTGGGGGTCCAGCCCCCGAGGTTGGGTGCTTGGAGAGCGGGGAGCAGGCACAGGGGCTCGGGGTGGGATCCGGCTCCCAAAAGTTGGGGTGCCCACGGTGTGGTTTTCACGCGTGTGGAGAGGGTCCGGTCCTCCCAGGCTGGCCCTTGGCCTGGGGCTGACGTGGCTTGGGGAGGGCAGGCCCGGGGGGCTGGGGGGGCAGCCCCGCGGCTCTGTGCCTTGCGGGTGGCAGAGCTTTGGGCTGCGGCCTGGTGCGCTGGGTCGTGCTGCAGCGCAGGATCCTGCTCTGGGACCCTGGGCACTGTTCCTGGCCGAGCGGTGGGGGCGTTCAGCTGCTGGAGGGAGCCTGAGCGTGGGGCTGAGGCTGGTGCCTTTGCACTCCAGAAAGCCCTGGGCAGGCTCCGTGACAGAGAGAGCGGTCCCCTGCGGCCATCTCTGGCCATCCTGCTTCCTCACTCTGTAAAACGCAATCTGGACATGTAACTACATTTCTGAACTACCATTCAGATTTGCCGTCTGATAGTTCTGCTTTTCATGATAGTAGAGCACAAATCATTCAGTACAGTAGTCAGCCAACGTGCTCTCAAAGTTGTAGGACCAAGGTCTGTCTGAGATGGCAGGGCGTTAATCATCCCATCCTGTCACGTTGTGGGGCAAAACGGTTAACCACAGGGACGCAGCTTGATTAAGGATTTATCGTTAGCGGCTCTCAGAGCATTTGCAGTGCTAAGCTAACATGTTCCTGTTACAGCGTGTGACCTCGTTAGCTGATTGGAGTCCACTTTGTCTGGGGACTGTGGGCAGAAATAGTGGGGGATGTTGGACATCGGGTTCTGGTGTGCTGAGAAATGTGGGAGTGCAGGGAAGAGAGTGGGAAGCTTGTGTGTGCTCTCTGTAGAGCCACGTATGCTTTAAGGAAAAAAAGCCTCAAGAAAATCTGTGGATAGTCTGTATTTTAACACATAGGAATTGTCTGCTCAGGCTCTGTGTATTGCCCAGTCACATACCAGATTATTCATGAAGTAAGAACTTAAGCTTTAGAAATTGTGAAAGAAAGGAACACAGTTTTGTGGGAAAGCACTGGCTTTCACAGTGTAAAATGCTGCTCAGCTTTCACAGCATTCTTCACTGGCTGAGTTGATTTACATTCTTTTGCTGGTTTATGTCGCTGTCAGAAAGAAGACGAAGTTAAATGCCTAAAACATCTGAGAACTTTGCAAAGAGGCAGAGAGGAGCCGAGGCTGATAGTGCCCAGCACATCTATGACTACTTCTGTGTAAAATAACCGACGGTAACACGAAGTTGGGCGTCATGCAGTGACGCTGCAGGTCTAACTGGTAACTCCTTGCTTGCAGGAAGAGATGTCGGGAGAAAGTGTGGTGAGCTCAGCAGTGCCGGCGGCTGCGACTCGCACTACCTCCTTCAAAGGGACTAGTCCAAGCTCCAAGTATGTCAAGCTGAACATTGGTGGTGCCCTCTACTACACCACCATGCAGACCCTGACCAAGCAGGACACCATGCTCAAGGCCATGTTCAGTGGCCGAATGGAAGTCCTCACAGACAGCGAAGGTAAGGGGCTGCTCCCCGCGTCCCTCGCACCGGCTTCCTTTCTCTTCAGGGGCTGGAAAAAAATATTAGAGAACAGAGAGGAACAGCTAATCGTAGGCCCAGATGTTTCTGCATTTTATTAGTGTTAAAACTCGTAGCTTATACAGCTGAGAAAAGATGTGGAACAAAAGACATGTAGGACTTGAATAGTTGTCTAAACAACAAAGCACAGTAAGAAGTCCCAAGGCTCCTGTTAGGCCCGGGTAACACAGACTATCTTTTTCTTTTGAAATACTAACGCTAAAGCTCTTAAGCATATGGAAAATGGTGGGGATAGTGATTAACAAACTATGAGTCAGGACTTGCCTATTTACTTTGAAGCTCAGAAGGCAGTTCCCTCATCTTGTTTCCTTACCTCAAATACAAGTGTAAAATTTGCTCTGAAGATTGGGAGAGGGGGTTTATGAGCTAAAAGCTGATTTTTAGAAAATGAAACTATTTTCTTGTGAGAGTATTTATTGTTAGCTTCACTAAAACAAAACCAGTTGCAAAATTTTTAGAAAATTTGCTATAGTATTACTGACAGTAAAAGGAGATAGCTAGCACATGGGTCTGTCCACGTTAAATTGTCTGGAAAGAAGGAATGTGCAGTATGTCAAACTACAGTCTTTAAAGGAGCAGCACTCAAATACTTCACTTCCTTACCAGATACGTTGGTTTTATCTTCTGCTGAGATTCTTCAGAACATTTATATTTAAATCAATAATATAGCTAAAATGTGTTTGTGATAACTGCAACTGGTAGCATAGTTTTATATCAGCATTCTCGTATTGTGGGAGTGTCACAGAGTTTAATTGGAAGCACAGCTTTCTATTTATGCGCTGATGTTTTGTCCATAACTATGTTTATGGATTTGGGTACCTTGTCGCTAACAATAGCTACTGCATCGCTGAGCCTAAAGGTTCAAAACACCTTTCTTGTGACTCGTTAATTATTTGAAAATTTTGTTTGAACTTGTTGAAAGCACAGAAAAGGTAGTACATGGTTAGATGAATTGGACTTAGTTTTGAGTGCTTTAGAATAGTCTATATTTAGAGGTCATGTGGAATAAGTGATGGATTTAGTAGGGCTCTTGTGATAAGCTTTCTTGAGATAGGAGGAAGTGGATTTGGAGGAAGAAATTGTAAAAAATACAACCTAATTATCTGAATCTTTCTGTTTTAGCTAGAAGTCCTTATATGTAAGCTGGGGAAAAAAAAGCTGCATTGTTCTGGGTGTTATACCGTGCCGTTTGCAAGTTTCAGCTGCTGTAAAGCAGTAACGTTGGTGCTATGGTTTGCGGGCTCCAGATCAAAGGGTCTCTGGGCTACCTCTCGTGGGTCTGTGCAGGTTGCATAAAAAAGACAGCCTGTGGGTCAAATTGAAATGAAAAAACCTGTTAAATGGGAATGAGCACCCTTACTGGGAAGACTAGAGGGGTGTTCTAGCAGAAATGTTGTGAAGCAGTTCATTGAAGACCTCTCCCCTTGCTGCTAAACTTCAGGCAACTCCAAAAGTATCCTCCCGTCCCTCCCTAAAGCTGCCCTGTGTTTCACAAAATTTGGTATTTCGAGACTTCTCAAGTCCTTCGGTTTCGAAGGGGATCAGGAATTCCACATTAATTTTGGAAGCCCACCCTGGGGTGGTCTCAGTGCTTCCTCCAGGCATCCTGGGCCAGTACCGCAGGAGGGCTGGTACATCACATTCCCAAGGCTCGGAGTCCATGTGAAGTGCAGGTACTTCTTGCTGGAGAACAGCTGACGATATTACTGCTAATATGAGGGTAGCTGGAGTTTAATCTGCTAAAATATCATGCTTGAGACATAATATTGCAAGTTTATTTTGCTGTGAATCCCACAGTGTCTGTGTGGGATTGTTCCATTTAGGCAGTTTGTGTTTTAATAGGAATTTGATACTTCCTGTGTGTTGTAACTGAGACACTCCCATTGCAGTAGTTCTTGCTTTATCTCCTGTTGCCTGGTGTGATGCTGGAAACTGGGACAATAGCATTATAGCTGTTAAAGGAAACTCTTTTTATCTGAAATTCTTCAAAATACTGCTAATTGGTCACACCCAAAATCTGGCAGAAAACAAAGTGTTTCTTAGGAGAAGCCAGACTTGTGGAGAAACTGGAAGGAGTAAAGTTTTTAAACAGTCTATGGAATGTGTCACACGGGGTCCTCCTCTTTGTTTAGATGCATTCTTCTGACCCCAGCACCATCTCCCCAGCTCTTTCTCAAAGCTTAACAATTACAACATGCTGCTAGTTGGGCCGTAGGAGAAAAGACTGGAGTTCTCTGGTGGTGGGTGGCAGATGATTATTTTCGGCTTAGAAATTGTTCATGAACTGTAGCAAATCGGCATATTTTGAAAATTTTATTTTTATGGTAATGAGCAGATAGAAGGATGTGAGCTTTCCAGGTGCATCCATCTGTTTCCAATTTTCTTTTCTGCAGCGTGATTTTTTTCCTCACTCCCCACTGCTGTTAATCAGTTGATCAAAATGCATGTTTTTTGTTTGGCTGCTAGTGAGACTGTTGAGCATCAGGGGGTCTTCAGTGTCAGGCTACTATTTCATCTGTCAAGGCTTGGTCAGAAAATGCAATCTGGTTTAGTTTGAGCGTTTGGATGCTGTCCCTGAGATTTCTTGTAACACAAAAGATTAATTTCCTAAAAGTCTAGTGTGTGTACATACAGTTCATGGTTATGTATTCCTGCCTCAGTAAATGGATCACAGGACATTTTTGTAACACTGCAATTAAAAAATGGCTTTAAATTACTGTAGCTGAAACCACTTCTTAGGCTCTACACAGCTGTGGCTGAGTGGCAGCAGGGTCGCTTCCCTGTGAGTCATCTTGCTTTGGCTGCACACTTGGCTGTTCGGTTAAAACAGAAGGTTTTTTGAAAGCTGTTTTAGCAGTCACTTGTATTTTGCAATGCTGCTTGAAGTATTTTCTCATCCCCCCTCCACATGAAAGTGAGCAATTCTGCTTTGGTTTCGGCATCCGTAAACATGAAGTTACAGCAGATTTTTACGGCCTACAGAGGGAATCACAGCAGAGATGATAACAAAGTGTTTTGGGGATCATAGGTCTGCTCTCAGCCTGCCCTTTACGTCCCTACATGTTGGTATACTCTAGTAAACTCTGTCAACAGCTGCATTTGTGGAATATGGATGTCCTTGTTTATTACCATGTCTTGTGCTCCTTCTTCTCTTTAAAATGGGAGATCTTGCTTTATATACATCTGCATTGACAAATGGGCTTTTTTCTGCTCTGGTTGGTTAGGTATACTGTATTCATTAGCCTCGATCAGTCTTTTGTTCTTTGATTTCTCTGTCTCTGGTTCTGCCTCCAGCTTTCTAGTTTGTTATTACAGTCTGTAAAATTACAATTGCGAGCATACATTGTGTTTTATGTGGACAGCAGGATAACGAGGGAGATGGAAAGCCTGTAGTAAAGTGCTGGAGAGCATCTCAATTTTCCGCAGAACAGCATGAAAGGGCTGTGTTCGCTTTCCAAATTGAACCAAATGTTCAGACTTTACTAGTAATTCCATTCATGCAGAACATACAGGGTCTGCTTTAACCTACTTTCCTTATTTGTCCAAAATATGACTCCTTCCCCACAAGCGTTTCCTCGCTGCATTCCTGAGCTGCAGCCCGTAAGAGTGGCCATCTGTTCATTTATGGAAACTCGAGCCTCAGCATTGCCTAACAATTCTCAGGGTCCGGCCTGATTCAGGCAACAGACGGACAAGAAGAGGTGAAGCCCAGATCCTTTGATCGCCAGCTAACTGGAAAGCATTTCGGTTGTAGCTCTGTTTTCTTTTCTTCACACCGTTGTCAGTACATAGCAGCGCTGGTGAGCTCCAGGGCAGGGGCTGTACGTTACATTCTGCTTACGCATGCTGTCGCGTCTTGTCTTTCAGCAGTGCTAGTAACCACTTTGTTCGACCAAATTAATGCACTTTGGGAATATAGAGACTGAAACATTGTTTGCCATGACATTGCCAAAGTCTGTGCTGCCGTTCTCTTGCCAACCTTTTTGCGCACCTACTGGAGATGGTGGATCATGGTGGGTCCCTGTGTTGTGTTCAGGTGCAACAGCCTTTAGACAGTCACGTCTGGTTGGCTCTAGGAAGCTATCTGTAAGAAGCAGCCACATGTATATGTAACAGGGCCCTAAGATGGAAGGCAAGAAAATAATGGTGTGTCAGGGCTTCAGGAGTAGAGGAAGAACAGAGCTGGTTAGTTTGAGAATGAGAAGTATTCATTCCTCTGTTTCAGTTAATCATTTGTCAATAACTGGGGAACTGTGAGAAACAAGTGAGCTTCCTACCTTACTCCCACATACTGTGCACTTGAAACGCAGAAGGAGACGATAAACTCCCTGTGCTTTCTGCTCCTCTGCTCGCCGGCTCAAGCAAGGAACTGGAGTTAGTCTCTCTTGGCAGGAACCTGCTTGGTACAGCAGTCCCAGGTCAGTGTCGAGGCCTTTTGCCATGTTTCTCTCTGCTTCTGCTGTACTGTGGTGGTCTTCTGTCCCTAGGCTGGATCCTGATCGACCGCTGTGGAAAACATTTTGGGACAATACTGAACTACCTGCGTGACGGGGCTGTGCCGCTCCCTGAGAGCCGCAGGGAGATAGAAGAGTTGTTGGCTGAAGCAAAGTATTACCTGGTCCAGGGGCTGGTGGATGAGTGCCAAGCAGCCTTGCAGGTAGGTTGCAGAGCTAAGGACAAGTCAGATTACTCTGGCTGCAATGAGGTGTCAAGAAGAGGAGGCTGCTCTGGGTGGGAAGCAGCATCTGGGCAGAACAAGATTTTCTGCTGGTCTTCACTTGGTGCCTTTTTGAGGCTGGGATGAAATTGAAATACTTCATGTCATTGATCTGCTGGAGTCTGGTCACATCCAGGAAAATGTACTGAGTCGTTCTTAACATTTAGTGCTACCCGGTTAAAGTGAGGGATAAACAGTTGCTCCTGGGCGTGTGCAAGGACCAGCAGCCTGGCTCCTCTGCAGTGTTCTGCTCTGCTGTCAGGGTCTCACATGGTGAAATGATCCATCATCAGCGCGAGCTCGGAGGCAAAAGTTAATACTTCCAGCATCAGCCAGAATGGGGTGGGTCCTTTGGTCAGACCAGAGCAGCTTCTTGTATCCACAATAGCCATGGGCTGCTGGGAGTCCTGTTTTATTCTTTGGTTTCCTCTGGGGTGCTCATCTTAGGTTTGAAGCCACTGTTACTGGTGTCCTGTTTGAGTGAAGCCACGTTCCAGATCCTGTCATTCAGATAGGTACATAACACTCAGTCCTTGTGTTTGCAGAGTGGTAGAGAGCAGAAATGAACATCTCAGGTGGTCCCAGAGGAATGCTGCCCAGTAGCTGGAGTGCCAGCCTGGTTCAGAGCATGGACCAGAAACGGCCACTCAGTGCAGTGTAGGAACACATTGCACGCTGAACTCTTCAGCACAGAATATGCAGGACCTTCCCAGTTAATATCAGTGTGCCCTAAGGCCTGTTTACATTCAGCTGCTGTTTGATTCTTGTTTCAGCAGAACAAAGATGCATATGAACCGTTCTGCAAGGTACCAGTCATCACGTCTTCCAAAGAAGAGCAAAAACTTATAGCCACTTCTAACAAGGTAAGAGAGGCCAGGCTGTGCCGTGGCTTGGGAGGGTGCTGGCCTGCTGCCCCGGGCTTGCATGGGACCTTGACCAAGTATTTTTTAGAAAATGGTCTTTAGTTTTCAACAATGGGCTTACGATAAAATATATGCACTTCAACTGTCGAGCTGCAAAGCACTGAAAATCTGCAGCAGACTAAACATTTCTTCTGAATTAAAAGTCAAATGTTGCTCAGGCTGGGCCTGGCCATCTATTTCTCCACATAAGGTATTAAAATAGAGGGCATAGGCAGTAGCAGGCTGATTGAGCGGATCCTCAGGGCTATTAGATCTTCCATTTATTTGTCCACTCTGGTTATTAACGACAGATGCTTTCTTTAGCTAAAGTGAATCAATGACTCCTGTTTCTGGAAGCCTGCTCGCTGTGGCAGGTAGAGGGGAGGGTGCTGGTGATAATGATTAGCCTTGGCAAAAAGGCAGAGAGTGGGTGAGAATGGATTATGATCTAGTCACAGAAGGGGTCAGAAGGGATTGCAGCCCCATTGCCAACCTGTTCCTGACAGTTTTGCAGCAACAACAGTAACAACGACAACAAAATCCCACTGGTCTTGGGCCTGATGGTGTCATATCATATTGCAGCTTCTCTGCTGCGGGGTTTTGGGCTCAGCTGAGATTCCAGCTCTTACTGCACTTCCTGTAACTGATCTGTGGTTTGTTTTTTACAGCCAGCAGTGAAGTTGCTGTATAACAGAAGCAACAACAAATATTCCTACACCAGGTAAATGACTTCAGCTGGACTTCTTTGAAGTTTTTCATAGACTAAAATCCATGATAAGCATTTGCTTTTTCTTCACTCAGAATGAATGACAGATTGGTGTTGGCATGCACTCAATTTTTTCCCAATTAATTTCAAACTTTAGTCAGAAGGGAGCCTACTGTCATCAATGGAAGGCTAAGCGTGTGCTATTTTTGTGCCAGAGAAGTTCCTCTAATACTTACGTGCAGCTGGCAGAGACTCCTGGCCAACGGCTGGCCTGCATGCCCCATGGGCTACAGCACATTCGCTGAATACAGGAAGCCTTCTATGGTGCGGTGTTCTCAATAAGTGGTAAAATCATCAAGTCTTGGACCTTGTCCCCATTTCCTTATGTCGCCATATGTTTTGTGACATAACGCTGTTTCTATCCAGTTGGTGCTGAGCTCGAGCTTAGGAATGGTTTCATTTGGGTGATAGAAGGTTGTACACAAATGAAATGGCCTTGGACGGTATTATTCACAGGACTGTTGATGTTGTATTACTGCTTCTTTAGCAGCAGGTTTTCCTGCTTGTGCTAGTCAAATGAGTTATCCACTGCAGTACTGGATACCAACTGTAAACACTACCTTGGTAGAGACACAGTAAGTCAAAAGAAACTGGGCGTATGGGCCCGTAAACGCTCGCTGCCCGAACCCCCCTTCTGTTCTGTGTGCTGTCTTAATTACCCTAACGTGACTGCTGCCTTCCTTCGTCTCTCACAGCAACTCTGATGATAACATGCTGAAGAACATTGAGCTATTCGATAAGCTGTCCTTGAGGTTTAATGGGAGAGTGCTCTTTATAAAAGATGTGATTGGAGACGAGATCTGCTGCTGGTCTTTTTATGGGCAGGGGCGGAAGATTGCTGAAGTCTGTTGCACTTCCATTGTTTACGCTACTGAGAAAAAACAGACAAAGGTACGAGTAAATCCCTGAATGCTTCTAGCAACAGGCTGAGCTGCTGTCAGACTGGCATCCTGACATCTGTTCCATTTTGAACACTCCTTTCATTGTTTAGCGTCTCTTTAGAATAATCAATGCCATTCAAAGTGGGAGCAGCACAGTGGAGCTCATCCTGTGGGTTCGTTAGGGCGGGGACTGCTTGGCTGTGGCACTTAACACAGGGCGATTGTGATAGTCCATAATGCAAGTTCAGTCCAATTCTTTATCTTTAGACAAACTTGTGCATTTGACCAAGTTTGGTTTACATCCCTGTGTAAAGACAGATCCTGGTGAGCAATGGCATGCCTTCCCCACACCTTCTTACCTTTCCCAGGAGAAATCTTTCTGAGTCTGCCCTGCAGGCAGGCCAGTGCTGAAAAAAAAACCCTGGTTGCTGGGTCTCAAAAGCTGAAAGCAAATAATAGAACAGAAATGATTGTGCTAGAAAGGATTTCTGTGGCTAGAGTGCAATTAAGAAATTTTAAAACCAGAAAGGTATCAGGAATTAAAAATGAGGTAACCTGGTGCCTGCAGTGACTGGCAATAGGTGAGAGTGACCTTCTCTTTCTTGGGTGGGCAGGTGGAGTTCCCAGAAGCCCGCATTTACGAGGAGACACTGAACATTCTGCTGTACGAGTCCCAGGACGGGAGGGGACCCGACAACGCGCTCTTGGAAGCCACAGGAGGGGCAGCTGGCCGCTCCCATCACTTAGATGAAGATGAGGAGCGAGAGCGCATTGAACGCGTGCGAAGAATTCATATTAAACGTCCGGATGACAGGGCCCATCTGCATCAGTGAGCTGAGCAACAGTCGCAGACTGCGCAGCTCTGTCTGGAAGGTGCTGCCCTTCATCTGATTGATTATCTATCTGCAGCAGAGGACCAGGCGGTTTAACTTCTGTTCAGCAAAGTCTGTAAATTACATTTTGTAACAAACTAGATTATTTGGGGTATTTAAATGCGGTAGTTCTAGGACAAGAATAAATAAGGTTACTGGGCATACGATAGATACTGTAAGGACCTATTGAGCATCTGGAGAAATGCCCTGAATTTTTAGCACTCTTGTCTTTGCTATTTTGTGGCTAGAGAGGAAGAGGGCTGGCTTCCTTTGGCTTTAGTAATTATCCTGCACTTTAAAAACAAAACAAAAAACAAACAAACAAAAGGTCAGTCAGCCATATACCTTCCCTCCAGGCACTCATTGACCCTGTCTCCTCCTAGGCGTTCAGGCATGGGAGAAACGCAGTGATCTAAACACACCAGAGCTACTGCAGAGTTCCCTTTCTCCCAGGCCTGTAGGCGATAGGGTTGGTAGCTCAGGAGTGCCTCGGTGTGACTCCCAGAAGGACAAATGACACATGCTGACTCAATTCCTGTAGTGCTGGGGGGCAGGGGGAGCCCTCTTGGAGCAGTGGGAGGGAGCGGGGGGAGCTGCTTGGGCTTGGCTTGCCAGGTGGCTGGCTGTGGCTCCCTACAGCTCTTGGGACCTGCTCCCCAAAGGGTTCAGTGGAGCTTCTACAGCATTGAACTGTGGAGACCCACCCCTGCTTTATCTGTGCAGTTCAAGGGTGGAAGATGTTAACATTCCTCCAGAAGGAAGGTCAGGAGCAAATTGTATGTGATTGCTTTTCCTTAGGGTGGTGTTGCTACCAGTTAGTGCTTAGAACTTCTGCCTGACCTGGGTCTCAGCTGGGGCATTTATTTCCATCAGATCACAGGTCAGTAAGCTGTGCTTTCTTTACTACAGGTAAAGCAGTAGTCATCACAGGTTCAAACACTAGTGAGCCTAGCATAGGTGGGAGGCCAGCAGCTGTAGTTCAGTTCTGTAACCGATACAGGAGCGTTGTCTTGCTTTGAGCGAGGGCAATGTGAGTACCATGGGGAAGAGGAGTAGGCAGTGGCCCAGAGGCAGTTATTCCTTGTTTGACTTTATCCTGAGCGTATTCCAAGTCTTTTCAGAAATGGCAGCTGTGTGTGAAAGGGCAGAGCTAAAATGTTGTGTAGAGAAGACCTATGTAGTCTAGTTTTCTAAGAGTACTTTTCTATTATAAATGAATGTTATCTACCTCCTCGTCTCTTGTTGCCTATTGTGGAGTCAAGTAACAATTACAGTGGAAGATCATGTATTATTCAGTAGGACTGGATGCTAAAGGATAACAAGCAGAGCCACAGCTGTAATGGCTAATGTAACAAATCCCGAGAGGGAGAGAAACCCAGTGTAGGAAGTCCTAAACTTGCAATCAGGCTGGTACCTTGGCAGACACCAGAGTACTTTGGCCTGTTCTAGAGCTTTTTGACCCTTCATCTGGGATATCTAGCACTGGTCTTAATGCCAGACATCTCATACAGAGCAGCAGCTCCATGTTCTTTTTCCTCAGTGAGGTGGTTATTTGTTTTTGCCCAACTTCCTTCTGCAAGGATTCCTACTCCCTAATGACACGTTAACATTTTAAAAACCAAAGGTGTTGTCAGCATCACCAGCTACATTACTCCAGTGCTTCTATTTCACATAGCAGTTGCATCCCAACTACTACGTATAGCTTGTCTGTAGAGGCTAAAATAAAGTGTTAAGCATTTGCTCAGTGGTACAATTTTGGATCATCGAGTAAAGCTAAAAAGATTTCAAAGTTAGGCTGAGGTCATCTTTCTAGTAACCAAAGAGTTTTCTAAGTTACAGACACCAGCTGTCTGTAACTTGTTGTACCTGTCTCCTCTACTTTTACTTAAAAATCAGCAGCTGAAGAAGTACGAGATCAACAGGAAACAGATCTATCAGATATACTGGAGTCGGCAGCTTCAGCTATGTCCTGACAGTTACAGGCTTCTATTTTAAGCTGTACTTACATGTGTTTGCAACACATTTTATGTTTGTAGAAGTCCATAGTGCAGATTGTTGTTGTGAAGGACGCAGTGCCTCTCCCTTCTTACCTTCCTTATGTGATAAGCTGGGAGGTGTGGACAGAAAGTCCTCTGAATTGCTCTGTTTCTCTGGCACTGTGTACTTTGACACTTACTGGCATGTTACTGGGCTGTTTATGGGTTTCTGAGCATCTGTATCAGACCTACTGCCCTTGAAGGTGTCTAGAGTCTGTGCTATGTAAAGCCATTCAGTCTAACTCCCATGTCTCAGCAGTCCCACTGTGCTCCTGCCAGCCATCAGTGGGTGAAGAGGAAACACCAGCTGATTACTATAGAATACACTGATAGTCCTGCAGCAAACCCTGCTCACTTCATTAATGCTAGAGAGCTGGCTCCCTCCTGTGAGACAGGAGGGACAGGCCATCTTCTTCCTGAAGCTGAACTACCTGCTTTCCCCATACAGTGCAGGGGAGACTCCAGCAACCCAGCACCGGCTGCTCAAACAAAACCCAGTCACATCCTGTGATGCAAGAGCAGGTTCAGCTCCAGGAGATGACATGTGTTGACACCAGTGCTAAGCACCTGACAGATCACATCTATGTGATTAACTTCTCTGTAAATAGATTCTTAACTGGCTTCAGGATTTCCTCTTTCAGGTTTCACAAACTAAGTTCTTAAAAAACAGGGGATGATTATTTTTAATCTTTGTACAGCAGTTTATATAGCTATTGGTTTAGCAAGTCACTCCAGGAGAGTTTGAGTAAGTTTCAGTTTTGTTACTGCATTTACGGGCAGACTCTGCCTTAACATACGCCTGACAACCCTCTGTGTGCTGTAGTTGTGTAGCAAAGATGTACTGCTGTTGCGTTAGAACGTCCTTTACCTACTGGCTGCTTGTCCTCGGTCTGTAGAGAGAGACTTAGTTGATGCCATTGCACAAATGCTCTCAGCTCTTGAACTTTTTACTGTAAATGGTTTTGCCTCTACAGCTTTCAGGTGAAGATGGGGTACAGGGCAGCTGGCCTGGTCACAAGCAGCTCTTTCGATTATCTAGTACTACCTCGTATTAACAGGGAGTGCAGACATGTCTGCTTTGATTCTCCAGCACCCCACAACAGACACTAATAGTGACAGTACAGCAGAGTAGAGCCGACTAAAATCCTACTTGTGGAAGTGATGTTGTCCATCAGCATAACACAGAAGAGCTGGACTACAAGCTGCAGCTTGTAACACAGTTAGGGCTGCATGGAAGAGTGACCACCAGCCCCTGGCTTAAAGCTCCCTGACAGGGTGTTTACTCCCACCTGTATCAGTGTAGCTGTAGCACCAAAGCAGCTGCTCCTGTATTTCCATAAGGCAGGTTTTAGATCCCAGCCTGAGCTCCACCTACTGCAGGACATCACCTGGTTAGAGCCCTTGTAGAAGGCTCCAAGCTCCAGTCTTACCTTAGAGCAAAGGGTAGGCAGAACCTTTCAGTCTTAATGGAGTTGTTCTGTTTCATGGACAAGAGCAGTACATTCATCAGTTCTGTACAATCATTCCCTCCCACTTTATACTTATGCACAAAAAAAGCTTAAGCTGGATTTCAGTGTATGGTTGATGTTTGCAATATGTACTTTTTTTAAATATAACACAATAAATTAGAAGATATTTCATATTTACATGTATGTAGAGTCGCTTTATTACTTGTTTGAAGCATGCTGTCCTCATGGTCCGTGGAGCTGGAAGGAACTTTCAGGAAGAAATACCAGACGTCATCCTCCCCCCAGTTGTTAGCTTTACCTCCTGGCACTGCTCATGGCAGAGGCACCAGTGATCTGGCTCTCAGGACTCTGCAGACCCCAGGATTTAAAGGCAGCAAGTCAAGGATCTTCTGGCTAGGCTGCAACTACAGCCTAAGCAAGCTGGAGCAGGAGCTACACAAGTTTGCCTCAACATGAGGCAGCAGAGTAAGTGCTATGAACACAGGGAGTGGCAGTACAGCTGCAGCTTCCAGGCAGGAGGAAGTAGAAGGAATTCCTGTCTTCTACCCTCTCCCCTTGTACCTGCCCCAATACACCTCAAGGGAACAGCAGTGCCTACCACCCTTTTGAGTGAGTAGAGTCCAGCTCCATAGGTAGAGATGAAGGTTCTTCAGCAGCAGGAGACTGGTTTCTTCCAAACTGGACTGCACCAAGCCAGCACATCCCTCTTTAAGAGGGGGCATTCTGATCATCTTTTACGGTTTTGCTTCCACTGCACCATGCATAGCTGCTGCGCAGGGAGAACCAGGACAGCATCACTCTAAAAGGAAAGATCTCCCCCCATGTCAGAGTGGACAAGAAAGCAGCTTACTGAGCTTTCCAGATGAGCAGCTTCATATGCTGATGCACCAACTCAGAAAGATCAGTGCCAGCCTGACTGCTACATTTAAGCATCTCTCCACATGCTGAAGGACTAGCTGCTGGTTTTAAAGGTTTTGCCAGTCTGCCTGAGAGAAAAGGTGTTTTCAGACCAGAGTTAACTTCATTGATCTGCACTTGATACGGTTCTCCTGGTGAGTTGTGACTCAAAGTACAGCTAGAGAAGCATTTTTGCTTTTATCTTAATCCTTCCTGACTGGTCAGAGCTCTCGGCTCTTACTGAGTACACAGAGATGGACATTTTACGTGTGGAACTGCAACTTTTGGTTAAACATTTCCCTGTGACAGTGTGTAACTAACATCTATGCTCACTGAATGTTACAGCAACATAATAGAATTTATTTAGCTATAGCTGAATAGTTTTAAGCTATAAAAAAAGAGCCTAAAAGATGCAAGCAAACTCTCAAATCACAGCAGCCTTATGGCATCAAAGATTCCAGAGGAGATATGAGTGCTGGTCTCATCTTGCAGGCTCCTTTCTGTTCCTAGCTGAGACAGTGACCAGGAACAGAACTGTTTCTCATCAAGACTTTGCCTGGGTTGACACCTGGGACAAGAAAAGGAAGGAGTCATTAAATCAAGTACAAATGTTATGTCCTTGAGGTGTCCTGTCTGTGGGAAAACAAGTTGTGTTGTTTCTGTTTAACAACTGGCATGTAAAGACAACTCCCTTCATCTCCGGACTGCAAGGACAGCTAACCAGTGCCCCGAGGGCATCACACCTCAGCATGTAATTCTTCCTTGGAGCTGTCTGCCAACAGTACCAAAACACACTAAGCTCATTGGTGAAGCAGCAAAAACCCACATCTTTCCTTGTTCCTCCACCCACACTTGCCATTTACTGCCCTACAGCTGTGAGCTGATGGAGGCACGTTTAGCACACCTCCCTTCCTGAACATGAGCAAGGACAGAAGCAAAGCTCCCCCGTTTTCCATAGCTACATACAGAACCAGAATTTGTTGTCCTTTCAGGGGCAGTTCTGCAAGGCCACCACTGGGTCAGACAAATCCTTCCTTCTCAGATAACCTGCTTGGGTGACAAGAAATGCTTTCCCTCCATTCCCCCAGCCGATTTCAGAAATAACTTGGTTGAGGGAAGGAACAAGAGGTAGCAAACTTCACCCAAATCCTCATTTTGCAGGTGCATGTTGAATTTGGGCTCAGGCTAAATTCTCTAAATGACCAAGCCAGGAGAGCGCCTTGCTCCCTCTCCACATGCTAGCTTAAGAGAGCAAGTAGCAGTGACAATTCACATGCAAGGTGCATAGCTGCAACTCTCAACACAGTGGTGACCATCTATTATGCGTTATCTTATGTAGATAGATACTGACTGGGTAGTTATGTCATGCACCTCTCTGCTCTGTAAGAGGAATCAAGTCCTCCTAAACTCATACAAAGGGCCCTTGCTAGAACTTAGCTGTGCTCTCTACAGGGGTTGAGCAAAGGACAAAGCACAAGTCATATTCCCAGTGCTTAGATGAGGCCTTACCACTGTTAGTTGTCCATTTTTGGCTTTAAAGACCTGAGGCTCCTGCCCAACTGTAAACACCATTGTCCCTTCCTTCCCAGAGCCAATGCGAAACTGAAGACTGCAAATACAGACAGAATTACTCATTAGTTACTTTCCTCGCAATAGGCTTTACTCTAAGCCCCCTTTATTTCTGTTTCCTTGGCAAATCTTGTTAGATTAGAAGATCAGAGCCCTCCAGCTTAGGTAAATTTCCTAAACAATTGCATTATACCACACAACCCAGAAGGGTTTGATGAATGGAGCATGCCTGCCTGGTCCGGGCATTTGAATTTTCCTGGTGCAATTAAGCACTAGAAGATAAGCAGATCTGACCTGAAGAAAACCACTGAACACACAGAATCTAATTACAATTGAAATGCAAAGGCCAGACAGAAAAGCTGGAGCAGAAGTACACATTTCATATGCCAGTTTCAATTCATGTAGAGATTTGAGAGACAGACTGCATCCACCTGCCGTTAGCTTGGTGGTGTGACTGAAAAGGTTCCTGTGCTCAGCAATCACATTTCAGGGCCTTCTCAATCTTTTAGGGAGAGGAGCATTTATCCTACAGTGACCCACGGGCTCAGCCCAGCAGGCTTTCCTCAGAGCTGGCGCTAATGAGATCCGTTGTGAAACCACTAAACCCACAACCTCACGCCCAGGTCACATCAGCAGAAGCCTGAAAAAAGTGTTTTTAAAGTACAGTAACCTATAAACAAGTCTGGGTTTTAAGCAGATGGATCATGGGCAGGTCAGAGCACAGCAGCACACCTAGCCTTGTTAGCGTGGGAAATAGATTGTAATGATTTTTAATATATTTTCTTCTTCCCATGCATCCCATCTTGTTTCCCCTGTGCCTATGAAAGGAAGCCATGAAAACAACAGTGCTACTGCACAACAGACCTCTAATCAGTTTAGGGCACTGTCTGCTGGAATGATGTTAACAGTTTTGACTTAAGTAGTCCAGGACTAAAAGTTTTTGAAGCAGGTTCTTCCATAAAATACAGCCTGCACAATACTACCCATTCAACTTCCTTCCTTACCTTCCCTGCACAACTTTAACAAGGTTTTGCTTATTGGCCAGCATGCAGAGTTTAGTGATCGTCTCAAAGATATGCTCACACTGAAGTATCACATCTCCCTGGAAACAAAAAAAAGGAGGCAGAGAGTCGTCTGGCATCGCCCCAGCATGTAAGTCACACAGCAGTTGTGCATTCAGAGAAACTCCTTCCTAATGCCGGAGTAGTGACTGCTGTGCAGAAGGGACCAGTAACTACACAGCAATTAAAACAATCATGTACAAGTTTGGTTTGTTAAACATCCTTTCCAGGGACTATTGAGGATTTAGAGTGACTTTGGCTCTAAGGAAAAAAAAAAAAGTGAAAGCTTTCATGGTGAGACAGCAAGAATGTAAAGGTCTAGCTGATTATAGAATTAGTAAACATCGGTAATTGTGTAATCCAAGTATTTAATAGGAAAATATTAGAATTGTCAGCTATAAGACCTTACTTCTAACCACAAGCTCACAGTAGCTACATTTCAATTTTCTACCTTCTGTTTGTTGTCCTCGGGAACATGAATGACTACAATCCCATCGCTCAGGTTACTGGTGGAAATACCTTCAACAGAAATCCAAGAATTAGGGGAAAAACTACCACAGACAGTTCCACAACACCATCTTACCAGTTTTCAAAATACCTTCTGAAGATCACTTTCTCTGTCATCCACTTGTCTGTGACATTTCCAACAGTGGTTATTTAAACACAGTGCATTAGTTGTTTGCTCCACACCTTTCCATGCTACCTTTGTTTTGGTAAGGGAGGAGGGAGAAAGTATATATTCTATCCCTGGGCTGTAGTTCAGATGATAGCAGGATTAAAAAAGCCTACAAAATGGGGTAGGAAAGGTGTTGGTTTTTTTTTTTTCTCCCCTCTATTTCAGGAGAAAGGGATGTCCTCCTGCATTTAAGTGTTTCAAAGAACTGTGTCCTCTTACTCATAATTTATACTTCAAGGAACTGCATGCTGACACACAGACCAGTTATCCATCCCCCAGGAAAAAGTGTTCTTAGGTAGATCATTGCTTCAAATATCTTTGAAAGACCAAATTTCGGAAGTTCATCTTTGCACCCCCAGGGTCACTAGCAGAAAGGGGAGCCCCACACTGACCTCCACCATTACCTTTCAGAGTGGCATAGTCTATTTTCTGCTTGATCTTGGCCATCTCCACCACATACGCCGAGGACTGGGTCAGAATAAGTAGCCGGTCTCGTGCTTTGAACCCATTCCTGTCATATTTTATCACGGGGGTCACATACTGAAAACAACGAATTGGTATCAGCATTTCTCACTACCACAGGGTCCTGCGCTGGAAGCACTTCAGCAAGGAGCAGCACTGCACTGCAGAGCTGCAGATCCCAGCTCACAACAGCTGCTGCTTATAATCATCTGGGGTTTTTTTTATACTTGGAAATTCAGATGGCAGAATCGTGCTTTGAGAAAGGCAGTTTACCTGTGCCCTCTATGCCATAACCATGGGAAGTGCAGTGCACACATCTACACTTCTCCTGTTCATTACAGCCCAAATGGGGTTAGTAATACTTTTTAAGCTTTCGTTAAAAGGAACCATAAATCATTTTTGTCTAGGTGCATTTGAGACCTGTCTCCAATTTAAAAGCAAGGAAATACTCGTTACACTGCTGTTCAGCAGCCTGCCCTACTACATAGGCACGGCAAGACAGCCTCAGGCATCACAGATCACCCAGTCTGTGTGACTGACCAGCTCCAGGACTCCAGTGAAGCTGGTTCGAGGGCTGCTGAGCTCCAGCTGTCCTTCCCTTACCTTGATCTTCTCACTGTGGATGAGCTGCAGTATTTTGGGGTTTATATCATTCTCTTCTGAGGAACAAACCAGAAAGATAAACTGAGTGTAGGCGACAGACAGCCACCACTCCCGCCAGCAAAACACCAGAGCGCTGCATTAATTGCCTTCATCCCATTAGTCCTTGCCCCCTTGGTACACTCCCTTCTAAACTGAGGGTGTTCACTTCCAGCTACTCCTAAACCCATTTCAGTGATTCTTCCTGCCTGACAAGTAATCCCCACTGGGAGTTACTGGGCTGCTCTTGGGTCTATTCTTGGTTCAGGCCCTGGCACAGAAAGACTCATGCTGAGAGCCACCCAGAGCATTTTTCCTTCTGCACAGTGCTCCAGCTGAAGCTCTCTGGGAGCTTCCAACAATGACCCCAGCATTTCACCCATAAACCACTGCCACCGCACCTTACCCAGTTTCCTAGATCCTTCATCCTGCCAATGCACTACTAGAGCTTTCTTATCCTGCCTTTTATGGGCTTAACACCCACTACATGGATTCCCAAGATTCACATCTCTCCTGCCCAGCAGCTCCAGTCCTTGGGACTGGATCCCCACAGCTGGTGATGCTGCACTGCAACATCCCCGCTCAGCCTCCCTGCTCCATCCAGCACAGCAAGGGTGGGTCCCGATCCATCCCAGCCCATAGGGGATTTTGTTTGGGTTTATGGCGCTCTGTCCCCAGAGGGATTCCAGGTACCCCCAGTCTGAGAACAAACTCTGGCAGATCGATCGCCACATTTAGAATCACTAGACATGACAGAGCAAGGGAATTCAAATGGTAGGGCCCAAACGCAGCAGGTGATGCTGCCTCTGTCAGATAGGAATTTCTCTTAGAAACTGAATCTATTTTGTCAAACAGAATTTTCTTGAGCAAGGACCACGTGGCAGAGTCCTTCAGGGGTTTGTTGTGTACTCACTTAGTCGTGTGTCCATGAAAGGCTGGTTTATGCTCTGCAGGTAGCCCTCCTTCTTCCCTCTGAAAACAGCACTTGCTACCACTTTTTGCTGTAACTTTTGAGAAAGAACAGCCTTTACCCTCTTAGAGTTTCTCCATCAGTAACATCAGCAGTTATAACATAGGCATCGTTACTGCACAACATCATCCTTTTACTCATGCAGCGTCTACCTGACTCATGCTGCATTTCTTTCAACATCTTTAGGTTATTCCTGTATTATACCAAATAAAGGGGTAGTATGGACAAAACAGTCCTACAGATCTTCACTTATTTATGGATGTATCCAAATTATAAGAAGTGCAGTTTTAATGCTATAAGATTAAGACCCATGTGTCTGTAGGAGCACTGCACTGTACATTGCAAGTGTGAATGAAAAACACCTGGAGTCCAGGCTCAGGAACATTTATTTGCTCAGCAGAAGGAGCAGTGGTGTGTCAGAAGGTGCAGCCTGTGTTTCAGACAGTTCACAGAGAACAGATATCACGCATGCACAGCGTGTTTTAACTTGCACATTTGCATTCCATGTATTAGTTACCTGCACTTTCCTCTCAGCAGTAATACCTCGGCAGTATTTCCTTACTAGGTTCCTAATGCAGATTTTCTGTAGCATCTCAGATGTCTACATTACAAAAAAAAAAAAAAATAGTAGTGGAGTTGTGCAAACAACTCCTGCTGCAGTCCTAACAAATACTTGCCTGGAGCAAGCTGTTCTTTAACATCTAGTCACAACTCATTTGAGCTCCCCCAGCCCAGAGCCCCACCTACCAAAGAGCTTTGCTACCAGAGAAGGGTTAATGCCCAGCAGCAGCTGAAGGACACACAACACCAAGCAGCTGAGTCATTACTAGAGTTACTAAAAGCAGCAAACCCCATCTGTCACCCGAGTTGAGACTGTGGCACCACACACATAGCATACCATTAGCATTGCTCTTCACCTTACCTCTCTGAGCTTTCTAATTTACTGGGCCCACCTCACCTGCTGAGCACTGGCCACAGCTGGCATGGGAGTGATCTGCTCTGGTCCCAAGCCAGGCTACAGGCAGGATCAAAGGGGCCATAACAAATGTCAGTAGCTGTTTCTAAACGAGAATTCTGCTGGAAGCAATTAAGAGTTTGGCCAATTCGTGCACTGAGGCTACCTGTCCCACCAAAGCCCAAACAAGATGAAAGGCTACAAGTCTATCTATGCTGCAAGCTTAAAACATTGTGGGATTAATGTTATCTTTAATAGGGTTCATGAGTTCACTTTTCTGTCAGTGCATCTTCCTTTCTATTCCTTAAAACAAAAGCACCAAGCTCCCTCCTTTCCCTTGGAAACTTAAACAGCACCATTCCTCCCACTCCCGTCCTCCCCCAAATACAGAGGATCTCAGGGTCTTCCAAAGGCTCTGCCACCATGCCTGAACAGAAGACAAGCCAGCAGGAGACCACGGCTCTTTTCCTACATGAAGTGTGCACACAAGTGACCACAGAACAGAAGCCATCTTCACCTCTCCCAAAGCCTGCAGCAACCCTCACCTCTTCCAGGATAGAAGGAGGTTGGAGCCAGCTCTTGTCCAAGACATTTTTCGGAACATGGTCTCTGAGCTTCATCACGTAGTTGTACTGCACAAGCTGCACAAATTCAATGTTCTCTGGGCAAAGGGTTTTCTTCCGATTGATGAAGCCATTTATGAATCTACAGAAAATATCCGAACCAGAACTTACATGTTACCTTCAGAAATCAATGGAAATGAAAAACAAGTCACAGAAGGCACACAACAGGCTAACAGATCACTGACGTTAACTCAGGTACACTGTCACCTATATTACATCAATGGAAATCTTAAGCTTTATAATATTCCAACATTAACTTTTTTTTCCAAGTTCTGTTGACCAAAATACAGTGCTTTGGAGTTAGAAAGGAAGATCAGCTCTACTTCTGATGCAGTATTCAGGAGATGGGTTTAAGGGAGTGGAGAGGGAGGACCATATAAGAGAACGGAGAGACATGCAGAGGATTGGTTTGGAGAACCTCTGTACCAATATAAAGTAGCAGAGCAACAGAAATTTGTGCAAGTCAGAATTCATGAAGAGGTGACAGGCATTTCTGATCAACTCCATCTGGCAACTGTCCTCCTAACTACAATGACAGCTTAGAAATGGGTGTGAAGAAGATAGTTTTGACTCACTCTACTCTCAGTACTCTGGACTCGTCCAGAGACCATCACCAGGCTGTGACCCACAACCCTCCCCATGACCACCACACAGTGATAGTTACTTCCTGATTGTCTGAACCGCCCATGTCCTCTTCTTGGCCTCCTTCCGTGCCAGCGCTCCTCGCCAACAAGCCTCCAGCTTGATAGCTGTAAGAATTAATCAGGTCCTTGTATTATTAGTATTAGAGGTCCTGGGCCATACTATCCTTTAAATGCACACAGCAGAAGTTATAACTGGCTCTTTTGCAGCTCTTCCCATCAGCTGATGCTTAAGAGCAAGAAGTTTAGAACTTTTTCTTCTCCATAACAACAGACCTGGCACTACCTGCACTGTAGAGCTCAACCTCAAGGCAGTGATGTACTGTACACAGCAAGCAGCTCATCTTGGAAAGCTGGCCTTTGAGCCTGCAGCATTATTTATCAGCCTGTCCACTGTGATAAAAGGGTTTGTTTCCCTAGCAGTTAATGAGCAATTCCCTCGGTACCCCAGAACATCCCCACATGCACAGCAGAGGGTGCTGCTGCTGCACAGAGCTGCTTGCACAGCTGATGCCTGGGTGAGACCAAGAGCAGCACATGATGTGAGGAGCTAAACAGAACTAAAGGGACCTCTGTGAATACTCTTCATACAACTGTCACCTGCATCTGACCCCAACACCCACAGCCCTGCAGCGAAGCTGCGAGTGCGATCTGCAGCAACATGGATTCGTGACCTCCCAAAGCTACAACTCCTACTAGAAAGCATAGCCCTAAGAAGACAGTCCTCAATTCCAGAGCCCATACCTGCTTCTCTCTTCTTCTTGTACTCTCTCTTTCCAAGGCATCCTTTATATTTGGCCTGTAGTCTTGAAACTGGCAAAAAAAAAAAAAAAAAAAAGGAGAGACATTGCTCCTATCTACAGGGTCAATCTACAGCATTCAAGAGCTGTGCTCCCAGCACTAGCCGGACACCATGTGCCAAGGCACGGGATGGTCTGCACAGTCACCAAGGAACAAAGGTGCCAAAACACCAACAAGACCAAAAGTAGCCTGCATAGGTAAACGTGCCTTTAGGCAGCCCCATGCATTTATGCATTTCAAGCAGGTACAAACAGGTAACACTAGGATGAGACAGTAGTATCCCAGTCCCAGGGGAAAGGTACCTAGTGCTTCTAGACACGGACCAACAGTTACTAGTAGGACCGAGGAGTTCCAAGTATCTAGAACTCAAGCAACATAGCTAACCATTTCTCCTCACCCTGGAAAGATATTACTAAGCTTTCCTTGGACTCTCCGGAGCTATGCAGAGCAGGGGTCTCAGCTCTCACCATGGTATATCTGCTGCATGAACCTGGAGCCCAGACACACAGTTCACCCAGGCTCTGCTTCTTACTCTATATACAGATAAAGGGAACTGGAACCATACCTAACAGGTGCTTTCTGAATTCAAATGCGTCTTCAGTAGCAAAGAGAGTCTTTGGGAACCGAATGAATATTTTGGTTCTGAAAAAGAGACCATGAACAGCTTATTCACAGTAAGCCATCGTTTCAGCTGCCCTAACCAGAGTCCTCCAGCTAGCTGTAATACTGACAAGTTACATCTCCTTCCATAACCACTCTTCATTTGTCTAGCTGGCACATCTTGAAAGGGTGCAAAGGGCTTGGCAAAGGATACTAGGGAGAGGGAAGGAAGCAAAACACCAATTACTGCACAAGGTCCCAGGTGCCCTGAAAGGTGCAGTGTGGAGACCTCTACCTTTACACAACTTGTAATTCTCAACACTGGGATCCCTGCAAGTTTCCCAGGAGCTGTGGCGCTCAGGATAAGCCATTGAAACCCAGTTAAAACAGGTTTCCTTGTCTTCGCTACTATCCTAGACATTAATTCATGGATTCTGATAGCCACAGGTTGAAGGTGACATTAGAGAGCCCTACCTTGCCCCATGCCTTGTCTTTAGCAGGAAGGACAAGCTTGTCGTTCAGGAGTGGTTGCAAATGTCAGTTAAAAAAAGAACCCAAGCCTAAGACAGGCAAGTTGCCCTTGGGCTGCCCAAGCAAGCAGAGAGACCTGGAGCTGAAACAAGGCAGCCCATTTTCCCTAACTCAGAGATGGAAGAAGCTAGGCTGGATTCAAGCTTCCATGGAAATAGAAAGGTAAAAATAAAGAGGAAATTTATGCACCTGGGCTTTTTATCCGTCTCCTTGCTCCTGTGCATTGTATACCTTTGAGGTGAGGTTACTTTGGCCTATTTTAAAGAAGTCACTAATCAGAAGCCATCAGGTTTGCAGACCCAGGAAGGTCTGCCCAGTTCACATGGTCAAGCAAGAGCCAAGCTAAAGGGATCTGTTCACACCACTACATCTTGCAGCTCTACAGGAAGGGCCACATGGTGGCTTGCAGTCACAGACGGGACAGAGGATCAAATATAGCAAGCACCATGCGGCTGACCAGCAGAGATCACAACCAGAGAAAGGAAATTTACCTCCCTAATTTGTATTCCTCAGGCTTGTAACCAATATGCTTGATGAGCCTCTCCACACCCTCAGCTGCTGGCCCATGCCAATGTGGCCAGGTAGCTGGACAGAGGGATTTATACCTGAAAGATCAGCAAGACATCAACACAAATGACGTGATGTTTGAGGAACCCCTTCCTGAAACTCTGTCCCCCAAATTCCTACTGCTTTATTCAAGGCAGAAGATGCCAAAGCATATCAAAATGGATACAGACAAAAGACACATACAAAGGTTATCTTTGATGCAGAAGCATGTCTGCTGACACCTCCACATCTCCTATATCACTGGGACTTGACATTTAAACAAACCTTGCTCTGAAGCCCTCATGGGAGGGCAGGTTTACCTGGCTAGAGGGCAAAACAGTTCCACTTACCTTTGCAAGAAGAGTTCATACTTCCGCCGATATGCAAAGCCGGCTCGTCTCACCCGCAAGTGCTCCATCAGGCCCAGGTATTTCACCTGATGCCGGATCAGATAGTCATCAAACTTCCCTGTAATAAGAATGCACATTCAGTAGTAAATACTATCTGTGGAAGCTCACTCACTTGTCCATGTATTGGGACAAATAAGAAAGGAATCAAATCCACAATTACCCAAGGTGATGACTTTGCTGCTAGCTTAACTAAGATTTTTATATATATTTATATATATACACACACACACAAATATACACACACAGCACATAGATACAGCGTATATACATGCTGTATCTAGCTACAAGCTAAAGTCTCCCTCACTTCATTCCTTTATCTCAATTGTGTCTTCACCCAATGCCTTACCAGGCTCCTTGTTCTCATTTGGTTTAATGCATCGAACATAAGAAGGTTCCTTGGACATCAGGATTTCTATAAGACTCGTCAGACTGTTTTTGAACTGGGTTGCAACCTAAGACGACATTGAAAGAACTTTCTTAGCTTTAGAACTCATCACTGCAGTAATTGAAATCAATTAATTCCCTGCACCCATCTTAAAACTGTAAGTGAAAGGCTGACATATGCATTAGTATCACAAAGCTTTTGAAGCATAGTCAATCATAAGTTACCTGGACAGAGTGCTTAGCTGGAATATTTGAACCCCTGCCATGCAGCTGGACACGCAAGGCAGCCCTTCAGAAACTAACTACCATTGGATGCTAGGCACAGGACTCGTTTTAGAAGGATACATTAATAACAACATTAAGGTATGTCACATTGCTTGCTGCTGTCTCAGCAACATCACTGTTCAACTGCCAGGAAGCTAGCAGGGCTGTAACATCAGCAAAATAAACAAAATCCACTGAATTCAGGACTAAGGATTGGGTCAGTGGTTACATCAAGACTTGGGAAGTTGAGCTTATGTTCAAAGTTAAGACTAAAGATGAAACTCACAGTCTCTGGTCTCCTCCTGTTGTCTAGTTCTGACAGTAAAAAGCAATCTCTAATGATGCCATTTTTAGAGTTGCACAACACCTGAAACAGGATAAGTGAAAAGCTGCCTTATTTAGCAGGGGTGCTATTCCTACTGTGATGCTTCTAAACTTGAGCAGCACAGCTGTAAGGACATGCATGCAAGTGCCTAAGGAACACTGCTAAGCAGAAATATATGTTCTTGTTTCCCTACAGAGATTAAATAAATCTTCTGCAAAACATCTCTGTTTTGAGCAAGGTAACCTAAGAGAACAGCATTCCTTTTTTGTTCTTACCTCTTTCAGGTTTCTGTACAGGAGATCGTTATTCTTCTCCAGAAATCCTGAAGGGGGGAAAAAAAAAAAAGGAGAAGTTTTAATTCTTTTTGGAGGCTACACACTAACACAAAATCTGGAAATTTATATAATTGAAATTCACACTGCATTCGTGTTTAAGACTTTCAAGTAACAATACTTTCAGAGGGCAGATATTTTGTAATTCATCTTCACATCAAGTTATCACTGACCACACTGACTTAAAAGCTCAGGTAACTTCTAGACTGGCACTTTGTTCATACTCACCAACAGCACAGTAAGTGACTTCTCCTGCGTAGTGAAGGAGACGAAAATCCACCCAGTCAATCGATTTCCGTGTTTTCTGGTCTGCAAGCTTGCGACTGCAGGGAAAAAAAAAAAACCACCAAGAGAAAAAGCAGATAGGCTTCCTCAGCTTGTAGAAAGTCACCTGCACAAAAAGCAGTTGTGGGAGAGCTGGGAGTCTATTTAATGTCTGTTCTAACAACATGACTGACTATACAGTTATGGCTCATAATCAGATTATCACTATCCATTCTGAACAGTTAACAGCAAAATTGAGTGCTGGGGAATGGGAATCAGGTACCAGAAACTCCTCAAAACATCTGCGACCTATCCACTGCCATTTGGCAATGATCACCCTTTCCAGAAGAACTAAGATTTCCTCCTATAACATTCATTTAAATACATTCTCATTGCCGACATGAGAAAAAGATCACCAGCTTCCTCAATTTCAGAGTGACACCGGGGGGAAGCATTGTTTGAGATATTTTGCCTTAGAACAAGAACCCAAATACAAAGGAGTAATCAAAATTTTCAAGAATAGCAGGGAAATTTTAGAAAGCAAGGACTCGGGGGAGGGGGGAGAAAAATTAAAGAGCAACTTAACAGTTTAAGTTTCAGCTTTGTAAGCAGTCACTAACAGCAGAGTTGTGTGTCACAACAGCACATTAGTACATCAAAATTTCCTTCCAAGAGTATCGCCAAGTACAGATCCCATTTAAGTAGCTCTAGCACTTCTATTTAAAGCTTTTAATCAGGCAGAGCAGTATTAAGGCACATTGTGGTGACAAAGAAGTTGGCTACAAGTTTTCCACTTGGCTGTGATAAACTTCAGAGATGTAGAAATGGTGACAATTCAGCAGCACAACTCTGAATGGATGACTTGTCAAAGCCTGTCAGTAGGCTTCTGCTGGGAACTCTCAGAACAGCCCAGCACTAACATGTTCATCTGCCACCAAAACTGAATCTCAAAATACTACAAATTGAGAATTAACCAAAATGCCACCCATCTGGGAGATCTAAGCAGAAGCGTGTTTCTTCCCTCTTCATACCTAAAGCTCACACATATCCAGATGGACTCTTGAAAAATATTTGTGTACCCCTCACAGCCTGGGGCATTAGGCTCCTCTTCACAATATCTTCCGCTTTCCCTGGAGTCAGTGGGGGACAAAACCACCTATGGGCAAAGCCATCTAACGTTCATGGGTCAAATTCATGAGCCAAAGCCATCTATTCTTTAGTCCCTAATTTTAGTGTGGAATTAAACTGGACTCAAAGACCTGCACCACACTAGTAAAGAGTCAGGAATCCCTACCACCGCCTCCCCAATATCCCATGTCATACTCTACCAACATAGCACCTTACAGCATTAGACAGTGGATGGGCTGCTTGATTTTCTTTGGTACAAAGCAAAAATTGTTCCCTCCCCAATACTCTGTTACAGGTAAGAGATGGGAAGAGTTTCCTCTGTGATAGGTTACAGAGCATAAATGCATACGTCACAAAGTGGGCATGATCTCCTACTTTCTCTTCCAGCTTTTCCAAGAAGCTCAAATCAGTTGCTTCACCAGGTCGTAAGCATTCTTCATCCTGGAACAGCAGGCACTGGATCAAACACTGCTCTGAACAGACTACTCCATCCTCACTAACATTTAGTACAACTTTGTTATGCAAAACCAAAGAGATCGGTTACAATTTGAGAGGAGCTCTATTTTATACAAGCAATTTTCTAGTTAAATTTAGAGCTTCATTTATCTGTTTTCAGTAGAACTGTCAAAATAAATCAAGTTAAGTCAAATCTGACTTTTTCTTCCAAATTTGGCAATGCCCTGCCTCATCCTTTATTATTTGCAGTTCATTTAAACAAAACTAGTGAGAAAGATTACATCATTAGGCACCAAAATCCAGAAGGACCTGAAGGATTCTCGGTCTGGATGAATCGCAGAGTTGGAGGGGGAAGACAAGCTTACAGAATACATTTTCCTAACCCAAGAAACACAACTCCTTCTGCTCCCCCAATTGTACTATACGTAGAAAAGCCCTGCTTGAAAGAGCAATCCATTGCAACGTGAAGCTAATGCCGGGCTCCAGCAGCACCTTCTCTGGATTACGATGTACTAATCCTTTGCCTCCTGTACCGATCTGATAAAAATTCTCAGCTTTGTGGACATGTCAGAGATGGCGGCAAGAGACAATTCAACTTCCAGTTTGGCTGCAAGTCTCTACAGGAAGATTACTTGATTTCTTACTAAATAGGGCTTGCATCCAAGAAAGTGTCATCATAGTAGTTAGCTTGTGTGCTCAGACTCCTCCCCATGGAACTGCACACTTAATCGAAGCGAAAAATGTTACTCAGCATTGCAGAACAATAAGGGCTCTGGAGGGAGCTGCCTTCAGCCTCTCCCATTTCTCCTGCCATCCCTATGAAGGCACAAAGAAGATCTTCTTCAGATCAGTATTTTAGAAGCAGTAAAAACTAAAGGGCAAGGAAACAAGAAGATGACCTGCAGCTCAGGAGGAGGTAGGCAGCTCTCAGGTTTCTCTCCTAGCTGAGCCCTCCTGAAGCATCAGACATCAAGGCTAGCAAGTCATGTAAGCAGATAGATGGAATGAGTTGTCCTCTTTCATCTTTACAAGACCCTGGATGTCTGGCTTCAGGTGGCTATGGAGAAGCACCCCTGGTGTTCTGCAGTCTCCCTAATGGTACTCAGAAGAAGCCTGGGTCCCATTCTTGTTGCTGACTATAGTCAGCCAGGTTGCTGCAGGTACCTTCCTTCTATGTCTCAGTGTCTCCAGGCAAAAAGTGGAAAGAATGGCCTAGGTCTGCCTTCTCAAGCACTCAGAGCTGCTGTGGAAGCAGCATATCACCTTTAAAACACACAGTTCTCTAGCAAGCAGATCCTCTACCTTAATCTTTTGGGTCTTTGTTTACAAGGTCTATTTGTTTACATTCTGAATAATACAGACCCATCACATAATTAGAGGAAAAAATACAATTATGGACCATTGCAATAGGGCACAGGCATGCATTTTAAATTAAGTGGCACAAACTCTGTTCTTACGAGAATGGAAATTATTCCTTTATGCTTCTGCTCAACCAGGTCACAGATAATCTTGTTGTTAAAATATGGAATTGGTTCCCACTGAAAATAAGAGGAAAAAAAAGGAAAAAAGTTTTAGAGGAAGATCTTTTCCTTGCAATTTTTAAGTTCTTTGGAGCCAGGCTCCAATCCCAGTAAAGATCAGTGTTGTAAATTAGGACCAACTGAGCTGCTGGAGAAACAATGACAGCACATTGATCCATCACCCCACACTACGGCCTTCCTGCTTTCAGCAGCCCAGACCATCCTCTTATTCTCTACATTAATGCACTCCATCATCCAGTGTCTTACACTGTTGGAGCTTCTCATTTCCACAGGGACATTGTCGCTGCTGACCTTTTGAGTTTTGGGGAATGTCCTACTCCTTTCATAGATGATGTGAATTAAATTTAGGCTAAATTACACTGCAAAAAGGGTTACAGAATGAGACTCGTGCCTATCTTATACTTCCCACAGGAAAAATGCAAACTGAAAAAAAAGAAAAAAGCAGAATGTCTTCTTCATCAATGATCAAAAGCATTCACTGTAATGGCAGTTCAAAGAAAAAAAGGGAGGGGGGAAAAATAATCAGTTACCTCTATTCCTTCCAGTTCATATTCCTCCTGCTCTGCTTTCAAGGTCATCTCAATCAACAGCTGCTGGAGCTTCTCATTGCAGTAATTAATGCAGAACTGCTCAAAGCTTCAGAGTGGTTAAATGAGCATTAGTTTTTATTTATTGCATGGACAGTTTTATTTCTTCCATCACTACCTACTGTTTTCCAGCCAGACAGCCCACTTCTATACAGAACAAACCCATACCTTCCTCCCACACTGTTGTACCAATGGCTCAAATCTAGGCAAGCAGTCCAAGCTAAAGCTTTCACTAGGGGGTTCAGCTAACCCAGTGCACTCAGATTTTGCAGTCACCTGTACCTTGCCTTGCTGGGATAAGAGTACACTCATGAGGCCATGTAGGACCAGCACATGCAGCCACCAGCATGAGGCGTTACCCCATGCCTCAGGAGCTGTTATTACCTGTTTGTGTCCAGCACTTCAAAACCATAGATATCCAGCAGGCCAATAACTGTTTTCCGAGTTGAATCCTGTTAAAGACACCATTGCTCTGTAATTACTGCTTCAGCTGATGCTTCTTCCCTGCACGTTTCATGTTGCTTTCTTCACCTAAATTTTAAACTTTCTCTTTGAGAGCTTTGTATCACATGCCAATGGAGTAACCACTCTAAAGCAGGTAATGGACTAGTAAAACTATTTAACGTACCACCTTCCACACCTAACTAAACAGTTTCCCAGCTCAGTGCTGTGGGATGTCCCTACATCAATCACGAAGCATCCAAGTATTTGGTGATGAATGCTGTAGGGCCTCACTGGAGAAGCTCTGCTCAGCATGTTAGGAGCATTCAGTGTCTAGGAGTACACTAGACAAGAAACCAACCTTGTTGGCTAGAGAGCCATTAATTTTGTTGACTAGCCAAGTGAACGTTCGTCCATAAATCGCCTTTGCTACTGCATCCCGAGCGTAGAATGCCAGATCCACATTCAACGGGCTTAGGACCTAAAAATAAATAAAGATTTGCTGGAGATGATAAACACCACTTCTGCAAAGCCAGTTCACACTTGTGGCTTGGAGAACCAGCCATGTTGTTGTATACCACAGAACAGTGCTCAGCCTATCTGAACTGTAGCTGCCTGCCCCTTTATTTACCATCAGTGTTACTTCAGTCTGGTGTATGGTCACATGCCAGCAGGATTGTGATACTACATTTTGGAGACTACTAATTTAGACAAGTAGGGAGAAGTATTCTGACGTCCTTTTACTTTTATTTTATTAAACTTGGTATAAAATGCTCAAAGAACAGTTTTTACCAGTGCTTTTCTTTGTTTATGTGGCCCAGTTTCCCAGGAAGCACTCCAGGGACTGAGCAAAAGGAAATTATTTGGCTCAAACACAGGGCTGCCTGCAAGTCCCTGTTCCTAGCTTTTTAACAGTTACTACCTTGTTCAGCAGTAAAACTCCAGTACTGGGAATATGTTTTAGTTTAACATCTCAGGCTAGAAAAGGAAGATAATACAGAGGAGAGAGACAGCCAGAGTGGTCTGTTTTCACTGTAACACTGCTAAGAACAGAGCTCCTCATTTGTCACCGCCACTAGCTGGGGTGACTCCCAGCTGCCTGGGGTTACACGGGACTACTCGATACCTCTTCGGATCTGGCTTCAATCTTCCGATGGGTGAGAGCTTCCTGCAGAATGGACAAGTGCACACCCAGTAGCTGCAGAAAAATAAATACTTACACTCAGAGTATGACCAGCAGGAGACTGCTTAAATACGCAGTATTGTGTGATCAGTAGGGCATAACTCCCCAGTCCATTCCCATTCATTTCAGGGGGATGCCAGCCTTGGTAGATCTCAGGTATACTCATCTTTGAGTAACAATAAGTAAGGAAGTTTCAGAGAGGTGTGCTACAGAGAAAAGGGGCCCTACAATTCAAGATAGTTTATAACGAGCTGGGTATTTATACAGCAGTCCTTCTGCTTTTGGGAACAGATGTTTTTGTCCTTAAGAGGAAAGCACAGCAAGGTTAAGGCTTTCTTCACAGCCCTTGTAATACCGACACTATCTCTGAAGAGATACCTTTGAAATCCATTTGATCTGCGTGCCATCGCGAATGATGGCATGTCCATTGCTATCCTCTTCAAACTGAATGTTCCCGAGATGCAGCACACTAGCAACAATTCCAAAGAGATGCTAATAACAAGAGATATACCATTAGAAAACAGGTTCCCACAGCTCCATGGGATGGTACTAATCTTTGCTATGCATGCTAATAAACAGAATATTGGCTAGGCTGAAGGAGGCGAGTCAGACAACCTGCTTCAGAGATACGCCACCACTGGTTGCCATCGTGCTGTAGCAAGTGATAGAGCTCTTCACCCACCTACTCCCTCAATCCCTCCCAAATGATGTCCTATTCCATCCTTAACACCACTCCCAAGCAAGACTGCTTCCATCACTTTCAAGGAAAGACAGCAGCACACTCCTTACTTAAATTCCCTTTGGTAGGCTCAGTCCCTTTTAACATGCATACCTCTATATCTTTTTCAGTAAAGTCAATGATAGAAAAAGCTTTGCGGACTATTTTCCAGTCATTCTTGTCATTAATAGAAAACACTTTGGCACATCGACCCTATACCGTAAAAGAAAGATGAATTAGTACAATTAATTGGCAAAGCAATTTTATTATCAGCAAACAACATAGCATACTACTGGGCATACTATTTTCATTTCCATTTTCCTCAGCCTGTATAGATGCAGTCTGCAACAAGCTAGCAAGTTTATTTCCATCCTGCTAATCCTGAAAGTGGCTCATTTGATCAGATCTTTCAGCTTATACTTAAAGCTTCAGATAACTTAAAGCATTGAGCTTGGATACTGATTACCATAAAATGGCTAAGTCTTGTGAAGAGCTTGAGCTTACAGCGTTCTTCCATTCTTATGGTAATAATACCTTCTGCCCAAGTATTCTTCACTACCAAGGAAGAAAGGAAACCAAGAGCACTACCATGAAGTGAGCTGCTTACTGCATAACCATACCTATGGACCTCTATAATAGGAGGTCTGTAAATCCCGAGAAACTCATTTTATACCAGGTCCTGACACAGGGGTGTTAGAAGAGATGCCTTTATACAAAGTGTAACTTGCAGACAGATACTACTCTGCTGTTTAGTAGCTCAGACCACTGTTCTTAATGAATCAAGAAGTGTCTTGACCATACCAGAGGGACCATGGTCATCGAATGGTTTGGTGACATTTGCTTAAAAGTGTTTATGTTCTCACAGCAGCAGTACAGATGGCAGCAGTAAGCCATTCTGCACACACAGAACATGGGGAATACACAATTAATAACAGACCTGCTGAAAGTGCCTTTTTTTTTTTTAAGCTCTAATGGCCTTGCTGTCACTGGGTCGTGTTGACCAAAAGCTTGTTTCTGTCCCCACAACTATATCAGCTGATCCAATAAGAGATATTATCCCTTATAAGCTATTTATCACATGCATCCTTAGGCCATAACAGCTGGAACAGTTCCTGCTACAAAAGCACCCAGGGTAGAACAGTGTCCGACAACCCCAGAGCAAATATGTTTGCAAGCAACCTGCCTGCGAGTTTCACTATAATACGAGACACAGCAGGTTCTCTTAGCAGTTCATCAGCATGCTTCGTAACTGAGAAAAGCTGCATTTGCAATCCCTACAATTCTAGATGTAAGATACAGAGAGAGCGACAAGCTCTCACTGACCTGGATGAGATACGTGTACTTTTGGGGGTTGCGCTCCAGCCCAAGCCAGCAGAGAAGATCCTTGTCTCCACCCTCTAATAACTGGTAGAAAATATGAAAATTCCTTTCTCCGTGGTTTTGATGGACAACTCTGGATTTCTCAATTAGGTAACTGAGGATGTGCCCTCCCACTGGAGCTCCCTGTCAGAACAAAGCGGTCAGATCAACACCAACAGATATAAATAACATCATTGTGATGGCTGTTCCTCCACACCCAGGAACAAGGAGCAGTGTCAGGAGAAACATGTTTCTGCTGTTACTTATCTGCCATCTTGTGTTTAAGAGTTAGTATCCAACAACAGTACAACCTGTATCTAAACAGTTTGCTGTCCTTCTAGTGTAACTTCTGCTTTACAACAATCTATATTAGCTTTCCACAGAGCACTGGCAGTATTGCCAATAATGTAGGAAGCTTTCAGGATGTATAACTAGTCACCTTACTCACAAAATGCAAGGCCTGTAAAAATAGGGTCAGAAATCTGCAGTGTAAGTAGGTCTTAATAAATCCTGTGCTGCCTGGTGAGTGTCCAAGAGGTTCACTGATACAGCTTGTTTTAATAGCGGTCCATTAAGTTTGTTCTCACCTTAAAATCAAATTGGATATCCATGTATTTTCCAAATCTACTTGAGTTGTCATTACGCAGAGTTTTTGCATTTCCAAAAGCCTATGGATAAACAGATAAATTAAGTCACTTCTCATCTTACTGAGAATCTGACACCCACGATAGGACAAAAGATTTGCTGCATCAGCTGAGTCCTACTACTGACTTTAGCAGGATTAAAGAAATACCAACTAATGTATTTCCCCAGCTTTAATGTGGGATTCAGCTAAACAAATTATCGCTCTTTCTTGTATGACCTATAACTGAAGCCATGAGGAACTGCTATATGGTGTGCAGTTTCCTTGTACTCCCAGGTTTCAGCTATCCTCCACTATAAAATCCAACTTTAAATTTCTAAACATTAAGTGATATTAAATCCCAAGCATTCTTTCAGAGGTTGTGCTGCCAGGAGGCCGAATGTATGTTATTATTTATGTTATGTATGCAGGTGCAAAATCATGTAAAAAAGGAAGCCATTCCTGGGTGCCAGTGTGTAAACTTGCAGGAAAGTGTTGTGGAGCGAGGCCATCTATGCCAACTCTTCTGCATTTTCTACCTTTATTTAGTTTTTACCTCCAGAACAGGATTGGAAAGTAGCAGACGGTCACGGACAATCTGCAGCTGCTCTGTAGTTGGACAGGTTACTGCATAATACTGCAAGATCTTCTTGGATGCTTCTGTCTTCCCAGCTCCGCTCTCCCCAGAGATGAGGATGAAATGGTTGTTGTACTCACTGCACATCACCCGGTAGGCATTGTCAGCTATGGCATATCTGAACAAGGATCACAAGAAGTATTCAGAGGAGAAGCATCCGTTAGAAATGGCAACAGGAGGCAGAGTATCAAACGTTTTTCAGAAGTACTTACTCCTCATCTAACATTACAAGTATTGGACATGATGGGAAAGCACAGCTCAAAACATAAGACTGACTCGAGGTCTCATAGTAAAAACCCAGTCTGTATTTGAGGGACTGATCGGGCTTGTTCTTTTTCCCACTGTTGCTGTAGGATTTATACAGGCTGCATGTATTCCTGGTGAATACAGTTTATACACAGCAGGAACTCCCTCTTCCAAAGCAGAGGAGCCAGTTTTGATTCCAGTAAAGGGAAGATCTCAACTTCTGCTGATAGAGACAGATACAAAGATAACCAGTAGTGGATCTTTCACCAATATGCCACTTAAGGAAGAAAAAAAAAAAAAAAAAAAAAAAAAAAAGAAAAACCTACTCAGCAAACCACCCAACAACTTCCAACCATCAAAAAAATTTCATCTCAGACTTCAGAAGTTCAGGTTTCTTCCCCTCCTGGGAAGTCCAAGTGGAGGCTGTGCATGAGCACTGTGCTAGTCCTGTGGTTGCCTGCACTGACACGGGGCCTCAGAGGACAGGGTGAGATGACCGGAGTGTTTTGGACAACTGAAGAAAAAGATGTTGACTTGCACATTGACACAGTCAGGCAGTGGTCTGACTAAACCATGCGTAATGAGGAGGACACACTGAGCACTAGTCTGGACAGTTATCTTCAAGATAACTCTTCCCCTACAGTTTCCCCAACATCACTTGTGCAATCCTTTTGTTACCCTTTTATTCTCACAGTCAGCTTGAAGGCTAAGACAAACACATTCTTACCTACAGGAAGATAAGAATATCAGCATTCGCCAGACCTAGTGACTGCAGATACACATCCTTGTTGCTAGTATGCAGCATCACAGAGAAAACCCAATTTATTGATATAAACTGAAATCTTAAGGGTTCTACTTACAGATGTGGTGGCAGTTCAAAAAAGTTTACCCCTCTATAAAGCTGCATCTGTGTCATGGTGTAGATATCCAGCTCTTTGTAAGGGTTGACAGATACAAGAAGAGTACCAATATATGTCTGCAGGGAGAAAAGAATGCATACAGGTGGGAAACCTGTTCCATCGCTACAATGACAGCTCCCAAAAGAGGAGTCAAGTACATCAGGACATTATGCAAGAACAGCTGGAAGATAGTACAGAAATTGTTATGAGAGAAGAAAAACACACAACACAAAAAAAAACCACCACAAAAAACCCTCCGCAGGCATCACTATTTCAAAGCCAATACCAACTTCTTCCAAAACCTATCCAGTTAAGAGTGGAGTTGAACAATGACAGCAAGCTTAGAACCTTACATTTCATATACAAGGTCTTGATATCTCATGATGCTTGTGGGATTTTTTTTTTCCTACTTAAAGTTAACATAATAATGCATTTACTATCCCAGCTCTGTTTCACAAAAGTCTCTGGAAATAACTAATGCTGTGAAGGAAAGCCAAGTAGGATGTTTCTTCCACAGATAGCTGTTCAACACAGAAAATTTCTTCTTAACTGTGAAAGGTGATCAAGTAACACTTTTCAGGACACATTACATTTTCCCTTATTTGTATACATTTTCAGCACATCAAAATGCCCTGTTCTATCTTCTTTTCAATTCTTTCCATTAGTGTTATACAAATATCAGTCCTCATTAGACAAAAGACATGTTTAGATACTACTTGCCACTGCTGTAAGCCAGTGTATAACCTTGGGGCTTCTGAGAAAAAGGACATGGCTGTGAAGTCATCTTCGTTTGCACCATGAAGTACTCAACACTTCTCATACAAGTCAGGTACCACGCTCAGCACTGCCTTGCCTTCAAAGGTAGCAAGGGAATAGGAAAGTGAAATGCTATCTACTGCATATTGTTTGGATCTTTGTAAGGCAACTCAGAGCAGGCTGAGACTGTATTATTTTCATTAGCTGACGTCGACAGACTGCTACTGACAGCTGAAGTAGACAGACTGACTGATCACTCTGCTGGGTACTACTAACATCTAGCAGCGTGTCTCAGAGCACAACAAAACCAAAGCTGGGAGAGCATTCTCTGTATTGATAGCGCCTCCTGCCCCTGCAGTTTTAGTTTGCATCCCATCTAGATGGGCAACAATTTTTTTTAATCTATCTATCTATCTATATAAAAGGGCCGCACATTCCTGAATTTCACTTGCTATGGGCTACATGAATCCACATGACCAGCACTTACATAGATGAGGTTCTCTTGGTATCGCTTGCGAAGGTTGTTCAAGAAAGCAGTCTCACTGGTGTGGGAGTCCAGAAGCACAAAGTCCTGCACCCCAACTCTGTCCCGGGCTATCAGAGCCCCTTCCATGTTTGTGTCAGTGCTATCTTCCACTTCTTCTTTCTACAACACAAAGGTTGTATGAAACAGATTTAGGAGAGAGCAGATAGGGACCCTAAGGGTCAGCTAAATCCTTCCCCATAGCCCAGGGCCAAATCAACCTTGCACAGGTAATGCCAAAAGACTATTATCCAAGCCATTATTAACACCTTCCCAAAAGATGGCAGTTTCATACCATGCGAGTTTGCACTCCAAATTCTTTACAGTCAAGACATCTGAGACTCATTCCTGTGATCAGAGAGGCTAAGACCAAGGTTTCCAGGCAGCCCTCACTAACATAACCATTGTTTGAGACAAACCTAGCTCAGAATATGCATTTATGATCTGGGACACTCCATTAACTCAGTCTAGACAAAGCAGTTGCAAGCACAAAGTTGGAAGTTAACAGTGGAAGACACCAGACAAATTGTTAGAAACTAACACCGCCTGCAACTACTTTATACAGGTAAAATTACAAAAGTGGAGAATCTCCAGAAAAGGCTGCATTTGACTTGACCTTTAGGAAAAAAAGATTAATCCTACAGTACTACTTTGCACAAGATTGCTTCATTATTCCTAGTGCCTTCCGCGAGTAGATTGAAGTCAACTTTCAGGATTGGGCAGCAGATGTCTCCACACACCAGCGAGAGACCTGGGCAGGGAGCAGCGAGGACACCAAGCTGATAAAACTAATCAAACAGCAATTTGGAGAAACAGTTAAGCCTTTACTAGCACACACACCACCTCTTTCTCAGGAGGCTGAAAGATGCAAAAAGGATGTCCTTGACAAAACATAATTCTTTTGCACACTCCACTTCCCATTCTTTATTGTGAAAGTTGACCTTATACTGAAAATACTCACTGCTGAGGATCAAGCTCTTGTTTCCCAGGCTATAAGAATAAATTGTATGCTTTTTATTTAATTAAATCAAGCTATTAATTTCATGCTAGCAAATAAACAGGATATTCTTTATTCAGTAGTAATAAGTGCGCCATAGTGGTGTTTTCAGAGTTTCTTTTTTGTTTGTTTTTTAAAGACACCAGGATTAAACAGTTCAGAGAAAAATTCCTACCCTAATGCATAAAATAGTTCCCTTATGACAGAAATGAAGTCAATATGTTTTGAGCGGCTTACCTTTTAGGGTTCCCGGGCTTTGCAAATTAGGAGAGAAACTGACTGAGCAGCCATCAGCTGAATGCACACAGCAGCTCCTCAGAATCAGGGATGTGCACATAAGCCCAGCACCTTTGCTATTCTCATACTGCCCTTTGTGACATTGGCTTTTTACATTTTGCTGCTCCACTGCTCAAGAAGATTGTGGGATTGTGTGTAAGATTTTGAACAAGCATTAAAAGGACAGCGATGGCCTGTTTATGCAGTGCCACATCACTCCCCGCCCCTTTTTATTTTTTTAAAGCAGAAGCTTTACAAATTGTAGATAGGCACAATGTAAAATCTTTTTGCTAAGCTTTGGCAAACCCTGACTCTGGAGGTAGGCTTTTGGGATGAGCCTGCATAGCACTGGTGGAAGATGAGGGTGCTTTAGACACTAAGGCTCGGTGGATTTAGAAGCAGGGTTTCACTAAAATGAAGAGCAAAGGACCCAACTGCACAATATTCTTTATGACTCAGGGAAGCTCAGAAGAGTCAGCTCTTAAACAGGAATTTGAATGTTAGTCTCATTTTTAGTACAGCCTGTTCTTTACATTCATCTGTTTATCTCACTGAAGGAGTGATCTGAGCTTTGAGATTTATATTCAGCAGTAACATTACCACAACACTCCAGAGAAAGATATTCTGAAAGCATACTATTTAAATCCTATCATAGTTTAAAAGTAGATAAATCATACCTGCACTAACTTCACATACGAGTAATTACTTTTTTGCCTTTTACATCCACTGCCTTCCAGCTGACTGTGTTACCAGCTCTAGGTTGGCAGGAGGTAGTATTCCTCATTTTTCCTGAGCCATAGCATAATGCGACTGCGATCACTTCTTTCTTCTGCCAGAAAGATACCTACATTTTTTCCTTTTAATATTATAGCCTTTTTTTCCTCCTTTGCACATGACGTATCTTACCCATTTGTTGTGCTTGTCCTTAGCTCAGGTTCCATTGGTTTGGAAGACAATATAAAGGATGACTTGGCTTCTCAAACCAATACCTGTACAGACCCCACTACCTATGTAGGGAGGAACATGGGCGGGGCGGGGGGACGGGACACAACACTTAAAAAACCTCCTCCTATTTGTTATCCTATTAAACACTTAATTTGATTCTACTAACTTCAAGAACCTAAGAGATATTCAAACCACTAGTCACAGTCATTACTACCTTCATTCTGAACATCTGCCTCTAAACCAAATAGCCATTACTTATTATTACCCTTCAATACTTGCTAGTGCTGCTGTTCCCACACCACTAGTCACCCCAGTAGTCGTGACATCTCCCCAAAAGATTATTATAGCTTTGCAAAATCATTTGAAGACGACAGAATGGCTTTTCAGAGTGCAGTATTAAGTGGGATAATAGTAATCATTTCAGTCTCTCTGTTCTGGACTAACACAGATGACACAACATTCAGTCATACCTGGTTTTGTATTGAGCATAGTTGCCATGGTAATATCGAAATCAAAAATGTATTCTGCAAACGTTTTTATCAATCTTGTAACTTCACTGCATTGCAAATGAGACAAATGGGCAGCTATAGTACAAATTACCAGAGTAATCATTTTTGTGAAGTGCGTATCCCTTCTAAGTAGTATTCAATATTATTTGGCAGTGCAATCTACAGATTTTTTTGTTACCTAAAGATAGGTGTTTTTTCCTCTAAAAACACTATCTGCTCCACATAAGTTGCTGCGAGGCTAATATTTTTATCTAACAGAGGTATACAAAATGCCAGGGTTTAGAGATAGATATTTATTATTTCTTTTGCCCTAATACATTCTTCACCATTTAGCAGGGAAACTTTTGTCTTAATCATCTTGACTTTCTTGATCTTGCTACAAGGGCAGCTGAGCTTAGAGCCCAGCCCCCAGCAGCAGGGCTGACCTACCGAGGCTGGGAGAGCACACAACCTTCTTAAACACTTGTCCAGCTTGGTCAGCTCTTATCAGACTTAACAGAGCAGCTGTTTGTTAGCTCCAGGTCAAGAACAGAAGGAATTTACCATCACCCCAGACCAGTAAAGACGTGCATCTCTCAAATGAAGCATGTTCAGGCTGTAATAAATAAGTATCCAGTGACAGAGAATTAAAAGCAATCAAACCTACGAAGCCAGCGCTGTTGAATCAGTTCTCAAACTTAAGCATGTCTTACCAGGTAAGACATGTCTTCGAATTTAATTGCAAATTCATTTTTATGGTAGAGGCTTTGGCCTGGCTGTAGGAACACGACCTCCCGATACACCCTCTGCTCCATGCATGGTCAGTGCTTCTCTCTAGCAAGCCATCAAGATACCTACCCCTGACACGTGGCACCTTCTCAGAGTCAGCAGTCTCTTGTACCAGACCACTGTCAACACACCAAAGCTATTACGTCCTGAATTACACCTATCTAGACATTTCTACCATATCACATGCATATGCCTGTGGTGTCTAACTGCCACACATTAATGTGCCATACAGGAGGAGCAGTCTCGTCTGGAGCATCCTGTACCACCTCTTCTAGGGCTTATGAAGCCTCCTGTCTTTCTTGACTGTTGTTTTCTTTCAGCTGTCAGTTATTTCGAGTTATTTTTGACAGTCTGAGTAAGAAATCACCTGATTTTTCTCCCAGGGTAAAGCAGTTTTTTGGCAGAATTACTACAAGCAAAGAGAATATGTAAAGAGCTCCACTTTCAAAATAGACACACAGTATTAATCAAAATAATAATGCCCTGAAACTCACCTTCCTCTACAGATACCCTGGACCAGGCCAAACAAAGAATTTAAACTGAAAACTTTAAATTGAGATTGACCTAAGGCAGTACAGAACTCAAACCATATCACAGTCTGAACTATCTCCCCTTATTTTTCCCCCCAAACAGTTGATACTCATTTTTTCCCACTCTGGTTTGGTCATAGCACAGTGGCTGCCTGACAAGGTTAGAGCTTGTCATTTTACTAGCAAGATGGACTATAAAGAACTTAAGGTGGATTTGCCCTTCTGAGAAAGCACTGAGGACAAGAGACTTTTACCTTCTCTCCAAGCCAGGAAGCATGAAAGAATAAGCCTGAAACCAGTGGCCATCTACCTGATCAGGTTTCCTTAACCCAATTTTCTCACTCATCTGTTAATTGGTAAGTTACACTGTTCCCCATTAGAAAAAATCCCAAACTCTTTTCTGGGCTACTTTGGGCTCAGATTTTCCTCAGTATTTTGCTGTTGCTGAGGTCAGGCAATTTTATTATCACAGTACCATTTACTGCCCTGTCCCTGCCTCCCCACCCATTTTTGGAAGTTTACTAGAAGTTTTGTGCTTACCTGGTATCACCATCAGTAAGAGACACCCACCCACTCGCCCAGGACTCACCATTGCACATTACCCCAGCAAGACACTGCTCTTTTTAAAGGATTATTCTCCTTTCCTCATCACTTAAAAGTCAGGAGATTTCTTTCTTGCCTACTGAGATGCAAGCTCTGTCAGAAAATCTCTCCCTCGCTACAATAAGGGCTTTTTCTTTTCCCACAGGGATTTGTCTATCAACACTGAAACTACAAGAAACTGCAATGGATCACAACACAAAGTCACGAGACATGCAGCTCTTGAAAAAGGCCTCAACTAAAGTCAGAAACAACAGACTAGCTTATTTGACAAAGTTTGTACCAGTTTGTAACAAACAAACAAGACTTGGTGAGGAACAGTTAGAAAAACAACTTTTTTATTTTTTAAAAAGAAACTTTGCAAAATTATTACTTATCTTTGCCAGAGGCTCAGAACTTCATTTTTCAACAGGCTCCAAAGTTAATTGTTGCTTTTTCTTTGGTTTAACGCCATAGAACAGAAGAGAATAATGTATAGGGGAAGGAGGATCAGTTATGATGCCACTGCTATTTTGGAAGCACTAGAAAAAACCCAAAGCAACCATGCTACATGCTACCCATGCAAATACAAACATGAGGCAAGAGCCTCAGGTGGGCACCATCTCACCCACCATATCTTTTAAGCAGCCTCTTACCCACCCAGTCAGGCAAGCGCCCTTATCTGTAGCAAAATGCCATGCAAGCCACCAGATTCCAGGTTTATTGGGGCCACCCATAAGGCCACCAACTCCCACCACAAAAATCAGAAAAGTCTTCTCAGGGATCCTCCACATACCCCCAAACCATCCCAACCTGCCAGAGATGCTGGATTTCCTTACCACCACCCTACAAATTCAGAAGTGTTTTTTATTTCACACATGCCTCCTTTACCTGGACCCCCCAGCTGCAGCGTGCCATCTCCCATCAACTCCTCCTTCAACCTGTGCTTCTTCCACAAAGAGTTAACAGGGCTGAAGTTAAGGCCCGCTGACACCAAGTATCATGTGTCAGGCTGTTTGCTCACCTCCCTCCTTGGGCAGGGATGCTAACATCCTCCTTGTTTAATGAATTATCTAACACACTGCCAGCACTCAAGCTGTGATGAGGTTTATGCCGACAGCGCTGCTTGATGAGATTTTAAGATCTCACAGAAAGAGTGACATATGAGTTTGAAGATGAAGCGACGGACTCGAACCTTTCTGATGGGTAATTTGAGCAAATCCAGACACAAAATATATCACCCCTGAACAGGCTCCTCGCTCCCTTCCTGCAGCTCCCGGCTTGGCTCCCCACTAGAGGTCACTGCAAAACCCATTTTAATTTGCAGATTGACATTGCCACAGATTATCCCTTTTTTTCATATGCAACAGACAGTTTCTCCCCCCAAAAACGATTTCTCGGGTTGGACTCTGATTGCCACCGACTCCCACAGCATGCCAGCTCTTTCTCCCACTCCGCCCAGCTGTCAAAGACAACAACAAAAAATATTTTCCCACAATTGCATCTCTGCATAAACAATTGTCAACAGAATAAACCCCCTCCATTTGGGTAGCCAGTGATCCATAAGCAGCAGCAAGCAACCTCTCAGTTCTGTTCAACTATCCTCCAGATGATGCTTTCAATCCTGTAAAGAGCTCCATATTTAAGAAGCTTCACACCCAAGTCCAACCTCACTGACTAACAAAGGTGTCCTCCTAAAGGGACTCATAGCACGATGAGGGTCTACAGAAGGGGAAGAACCCTTCCTGCACCACAAAATATCTTTGCCTGATCTTACAGCAACATTTAGAAGTTAGATACCTTACCTCATGCCTCAGTCATTGAGGAAAACAGGCAAACAGTACGATCTGGGAAGCCGAGTCAGGCAAAGGCATTTCTGACTTATCCTCAGCTAATAAATACCAATTATGAACAAGAACACTCAAGACTTAAAATAAAAAAACCAAACCAATAATTTATATTTCCATAGAGAAGTGGAAGGAAGCATCTGTTTAACAGACAGCTTATTTAGAACCATCCATTTCCCCAACAGAATTGTTTTTCAGTAACGGGTAAGAGAATTCCTACTGACAAGAACACACTTCGGTTACGATCTCCACAAAAAAACTTCCTGCTCCCACCCCCATCCAAAACTCAGAGCCTTCTCTAACGCTGGACACAGCGATCCTAGACCACAGTTCGGTCTATTTGTTCAGCTCTGTCTCCCGCTGGCATCCTAGGAAATCTGCTGTGATACCAAACATTTATGACCTTTTTGCCTGTTCTTCTGTTGTTACACCCCTGAGAAGTAAGCAAATAAAACTCATGCCACAGGAACGTAGCACAGTAAGCAGACATCTCTGGAGCCATCCGATTTAAAATAGACATGAGAGTCTCAGGCCTGCTCAGGACAGATGAACTTGGAGCAACACGGCTAATACAGATTCCTTTAGAAACATCAGAGCTCTGTTTTGGAAATACTCATTTACTGCAAGAGGCAGCGCTCCTTGACCCAGTCCTGCACCCCTTGTGCGCAACAGGAATTTGCTCATTAAGAGTCCTGAAAACTGGATGGCAGCACTGCAAGGATTACAACAGGGAAACCCCTTGGGCTCTGCTCTACCTAAGGCTCTCAAAAGAAGTTGCCCAAAAGGGCAGTGACAGTGCTTGACCATCAAAAGTGGTAAAGAATGATGTTCTGCAAGAGCCCGCTTGGCAAGGTCAGCAGGAGAGCATGGACGAGTCCCAGCAATCATGTCTCTTCCTTCAACTCTGGCAATGACCTCAAGGTCAAGATTACAGCATGCCGTAGGGCTGCTGGAAGGGGCTACAAGCAGCTGCCTGCATGGTATCTGCTCCAGGAGGAGGCAGGACCCCATCCTTCATCCCCAAAGAGAACTCCGGTTTGGTGACCATCAAAGAGCTGGTACTGCTCTATGCTTGGTAATAGGACTTGGAGCAATATGTCACTGCCCAGGAATAACAGCGAGCCCAAGGTGACAGGGAAATACTTTCCTCCTATTGTGGAAACTTTGACATGGCTCGTAAGAATTAACCTGTTCAGGGTTATTTTCAGATAAACAAGAACTGCACATAAAACAGATTAAAGCAGACCAGATCTCCACCAAATGATCAAGCTATGGTCGTCCCATTGCAGCAAAGCCAACAAAAAGATAAGATGATTTTTTAGACATTTCAGTGGGACTGGCCCCTGTATCTCTGGAAACTTCTTCCACATTTATAATGAAACTGAAATGCTATACATTGACTGTGCTTGGAAATGCGGTGGCAGCACCACGGAAAAGCGACATCTTGGGTCTGTAACCAGGAACTTGGTTTGTCTTGCACTACTGTACACACTTGCCAAGGCAAGAGAATTCACAAATACAATTATACTGCAGAAAAATTTACACATTGTAACCTAATTTCTTTTCAAAAGAATACAGAATAAGAGGGTTTTAAGGTTAATCAACAGCCTAGGGAAACGCCAACAGTTCTTAAGGCCTCTTGTCTGTCTCCAGGGCATAGTCTGCTATAGACTTGTTAAAGGGTGACTGTCTGTCTTTCTCAATAGAGGAAAGGTCGAGGTGAACCACTTCACTTTCATAAATCAAAAGAAAGAAAAAAAGTGAGAAAATCTCCAGAGTTCAAACATTTCTTTAAAACCCAAACTTTAAATACTAAATGGGCTTCATGGCTGCCATTTTGAAAAACATTAGTTTGCCAAAGGACCCTTTTGATTTCTATTTGAAATGCGAGCGCTCACAGATAATCCATTGAGAATCAAACCCCCACAAAAGGCTTCCTGAAACAATCGCGGTGCTGGTGAAGGACAACATTTTTGTGCCCAAAATAAAACATTTTAATGCGCTACAATCCATTACACATATATTCCTACATTTCCTTTCAGTAATTATTCATTAGAAAACATTTAACGTCACTGCAGATTTCACACTGGGCAGTCTGCACACAAAGGAGAAGAGTTGGCCCATTTATAAGGGGCTGAGGCCGCCTTTTCTCATCCGAGAAACTCCAAGGCGGTGGGGGCTGCCGGACACAACAGGCAGGCTAAATTGTGCGGTTAACGGTCAAAGCCCCCCTGCCTACTTTGACACTCATTTAAAGATGACGGGGAACAATAGAGATTTGTTCTTAGCAACTCTTTCTTGTTACACGGGGTCTACATCAGCTGTGCCGGGCGGTTCAAGGCATGAAACCGGTGCTGATGTTCGGTTCCACCTGCCATCGCTCACCCTGCTCGCTCCTCTCCCCCCCTTCCCCTCTCCCCACTTTAACACAATGAGACAGGTAAAGAATATCATTAAAAAGAGTCCCATTCAGCACGTCAGCTTTAATAAAACAATTGCCTGTCAGGTTAATATGAGCAGCTCAAAATTTTGGGCTAGTGCCAGTAAGCCTGCTCTTGTGGACCAGGTTAATAAAAACAGCCCTTCCCACCCCAAAATTCCCACTTCTCCTCCAGGATTCCAGTTTGCACCCATGCTCCCAGGTTACAGTGCTGTCAGCAGGCGCCAATGCATTCAGGCACCTGAACTATAGCATAAAACACTTCTTTATAACCTTTTAATTGACAAACCCATAACAACTGCTAGGAAAGATCCTTTTGCTTCATCAGCTTGTTTTGCACGCAGCAGAGATGCTGCCTGAAACTCCGCTTTTGCCCCTGCACCCCAGACACGCTAGCTTGATGAGCAAGGACAGCAACAGCACCTCACTTGGGAAATTTAAGACTAAAAACCAAGCTACAAATCCTGTCAAGCCAGAACAGAGATGCTAACTGCATGCTCTTGCTCTCAGTCATTGCTTTTCAAATAAATACCAGAGTTTTCTTCAGCACCAACATACTTAGATTAACTGCTGCTGGACCAGAGGCAGCTCCTTAATGAATTCTGAATCTTTACTCATTGCAGAATAGGACATCTTACTAGAAATCATAAACTGCTGATAAACTCCATAAAATGTATTCCCTAGCTAACAGAGCACAGGATTTCCACCTGGAAAGCTAACATTCAGAGTTAAAGCTTCTGGAAATAAGGGAGAGTAGATTTATTCAATTTCTAGGAAAGAGAAGGACAGTCCTTCAGTATCTGATAGTCCATACATTACAGGGAGAGTAGCATTAAACAACAGTAAATTCATGTATTCAAAAGTCTTGCAGATGCAGAGAAAGAGACACCTTGCTAAGATGCCTTCTGTGTTGGCCAGAACACAGCTCAGGCCTTGATTTTGCCCTGATAACTGTACAGACAACACACAGCAGGACAGGGCCACCTCTGGAAAATTAAAAAAAAAAAACCCAAACAAAACCACACACAAAACGCACACACAACCAAAACAAACACACACACAACCACCACAACACAGACACCACACCCCCCCCAACCAAGCTACAGAGAAGATGTAACAGGTATTTCCTCTGCCAGGCTTAGGTTGCAGTCCCTCTGTGTTTAAAATTATTGCTTGTTTGGTCTCAACCAGGACTCAGGCTGCTCAGAGCAAGCACACCATTATTCCCACTTGGCATAAAAAAGGGAGATAGAGCAACCTCTCCCAGCTGCGTGGTGTTGCAGGCAGGAGGTCTGGCCAGGTTCCAGATCTACACCAGCTGCACAGAAATCTAGAAAACCAAAGGCACCTTCTCCCCCTTTCACAGTTTGAACACTCTGGTTTTCACAAACCTTAATTCTTAAGCTAGAATTCCAGATAGAAAACAAATAGCAAAAGCTCATGACCCCTCAATGCAGTGCTAAGTTTTATTGAAACACAAGTGAACACGCTATCGTGGCATTTACAAAGCAGGGACAATATTATAGGGGAAAGCCTTCAAGACACTCAGGAGGGAGAACTACAGGAAAATTGCACTCAACTACACACTTCTGGACACAGCAAGAAGGCCACAGATAAAATAAGTATTGGTATCACATCTCCCATAGAAGGATTCCAACACACACCCTGACGATAAAATCCTTTGGGCATCAGAAAGCAAAGAGAAGCTGGCCTGTGCAATCGCTCCTCTCAAGGGAGGCGACAAGTCAGTGTTGAAACTGAAAGCAGACAAGAGGAATGATGCCTGGGACAACAAATTGCTGTCTAAGGCAAGATTACAATTCAAGTTCCCATAGCAAAAGCCAGTCTTTATCTCTGCACCAGAGCCCCCAAAAAAATCAAAGGCTGCTTTGATAACTACAAAACCGTAACTTGCAGAGGCTGCAACACGAGGTCTAATTCACATAAATTACAATAAAGGTCACCCAAATGCTCACATTAATTTAGAACATTCACTTGCTCTGGGCCTGGTTTGTCAGGCTTGAAGTAGCATCAGATGCCAAGACTGCAGTTTTGCATGCAGGTAGGAGGCACTCAGAGGGTGCATCTGAAGAGGCTGTGAGCACAGACTCATTACCTAGTTGCAAATTTACTGGCAAGTGTAATATTTCAACAGAGCCTGGAGAGGCAGCCACAATGGAGCAGGGAACATTCTTGGGAATAAATAGCAAACTTCATTCAAATTGATGCAGAAAACATCTTTATCAGACCTTCCTTATAGTTTTCCTGGACCCCCTTGCGCACCAGGCACTTCACTAACAAGCACTTAAATTCAGAAGTCAACCACAAAGACATTATCAATAGGCCACATAAATGCTTCATTCCGGAAACTACCACCTGAAGCCACAGGAGAGCCTCTTGCACGCCACCAATCAACCAGTCTGACAGAGGGGTTAACAGACTAGATTTGCTTTACAGCCACCTGCAGCATTAAGGAGCAAACTGTGTGGTGAGACTTAATACAGGAGAAAATTATGTAAAGGAAAGGTAGGGTGTTATCTTCAGAAGACATCCCTTTACTACCCCTCATGATACTTTACAGTGGACAAAAGCTATTTTTGAGCGTAGGAAGGGTCTGGTCACGGTACCCACAAGGAACCTGCATCCCTGCTCGCAGCTCTGAAACCAAGTGAGAGAAAAGGCGAGCACTCTGACTTGTTACAAAGATGGGGACAGAGAAGAAGGAAAAGGAAGAAGCACAGTGATCCCCCTTAAAGCATCCAAGTTATTTTACTCCATAGCAAGTACCAAGGGGGGCAGGGGTTCTGCAGCATTCTGCATGCAGCAGGACCCACCCATCAGGGTCACCAAAGGGCAGTTATCCTATTTTTGTTTTTTAAATAAAGATCAAGGCTCCTCAAGCAGTCATACACAAGTTACCAGGCATTCTGGTGTGCAAGCCCCCTTCTCCACTGATGAGAAAAACATCCCTCTCTTCTCCAAGCAGATGAAAGTCAGCTCTTTCCCTCCTCCTTTGGTCACACCACCCCAGAAACAGTTCTACCTCTCTTCCTTTGAGAAGCAAGAAAATCATTGCTGCCTACACACTGCAAGTCAGGCACCAGTTTGCCAAGACAGTTATCCCTCCTCATTTAGCCAGAAATTCTCATTTTAAAGCCCCATTCACATAAAAACCTTACAAAGAGCCCTAGAACTTACCCCCACTTCTTCCATACTGCTACAAGAAGGTAGCCTAAAGCAAGCCAAGCAGGAAAGAGAAAAAAGTAGATTCCCCCCACCTCCTGAAACACAAAACTACCCACTCTGTAGATGATACATTGCCACAGCAGAGCAGGCTGGAAGCAGAGGTGACTCAGCTGTTTGCTCTTATGGTTAAAAGACTACTGAATGGCTGACACAGGGAAATGTAATCACCTGAAACAGGGAAAACCTGTTAAAATAAGTAAAACAGGTAAGTGAAGAGGCATGTTTTAAAGGAGCAACAAAACATAAATCACTTCTTAGCCTTAATCAAATGACCACTGTGGTACAGCTGCTGTAAAACTTTTTTCTTTTTCCTCTCATTGGAAAGAAGAAAGGAAGATTTGGTTTAGTAGACTAGCAGTATTTAAGAATAAAGATGATGTTTTCTATATGAAACTTTTATTTGTGCTTAACAAGGATAAAAGAAAGAATATACAGAAATGTATATTCTGCTACAAGCAAATTTTTGTATATAATGCTTGAATTTTTTAAAAATAAACCCTCACTGCATAGTATAGGCAACTGCTGTCAAAAGTTAGATGGTAACATAATTGCAGGCTAACAAATATAAGACCAATATATCAGCAGATGCTTTTGTGTTTTACTATATTGTGTATTAGGAGATGATATTAAATTCTTGGATTGAGGTGCATGTTTGAATCAGAAAGTGTTACTATTAAAGTATATATTCCTTGTCTTGAAAAATAAGTCTATCTAAAATTAACAACTTTCTAAAGAGTTTCATACAAGTTTCATACAAAGCATAAGTAGTTTTATACATTATTTATCTTGGGTTTTATACTCGGAGCTGAATGTTATTTGAGGAAGTAGACATACTACAGTGATTTAAAAGTAAATGCTTTACATATAAAAAATAAAACAGAGGGGGGTTTGGAGGCAAAGCATGTGTCGCCTTTATGAACCCGTAAGTTTTTCCTGTAAGAACTCCTCTTCTCACAGAGGACTATTTACGGTGCATGAAAATTATCCTGGCAATAAAACCAAATATTTCCTTTCTGCTAGGTGGTGAGCAAAGAGGACGTGGGAGAAAAGCGGAGTAAGGGGGGAGAAAGGAGAAGCCCAGAACTACTCTTGCATTCCACCTGCAGCCATTGGTCTGTTCACATTCAGGGCTTTGTGCAGTGCTCGGCTGTCCCAGCCCCAGAGGAAACAACAATTATCGCAGTAATGAATGTGCTCGGCCCATTTGCTGTAATTCTGTCTCGTGTCATTAATACAGTAAATAACTACATAGGGAGTCCTGTCTAAGGGTAAAAATAAAGGCTGTGCCAAACCTTAAGCATATGTAAGTTGCTGTTTGCTTCTCAGCAGCTCACGTTGTAGATAATGTTTTCTTTGTTTTGCCTTTCATTATGTTTGTAAAATCTCCATTTCCATGGCAGGTGGCCACGCCCCCCCCCCCCGCTCCCCGAAGAGCCCCACATTGCCCGAGCTGAGCTGGAGCGGTGAGCCCAGCACTCATTGATACCAGACAGGGAGGAAAGAAAGCTTGATTTTAAATAGGAGAAATTCCTCCACGCCTTGCAGCTCTTTTGCAAATCCAGAATTCAATGCTTAGCAAATAGGAGGATGTTGCTCCTGTCCCTGGCAGATTACAGCCAGTTAATAAACTGTTCTGGGAACAAGGAGCCGGTGGCATGCCAAGAGGGCTTGGGGACACCCAAGCACTGTCACAACACCGGAGCTCCAGAGCTGGTGAAACACTGGGTGAGGATACACAAAGGCTATTGCCTGAGGAATTACTCACGAATCCTATTAGGATTACTGCGCTGATTTTATGGTCTTTAAAGCTGACCTTCAAAAGGACAAATTGAGAAGAAGGGGCAGGGTAATGCTGCTTTGGGTTTTTCGAAATGAGAAATGCAGTCCTGGCTATTTTTTCCTGGGAGGACGAATAAAGAAGGAGCAGGTTTAACATCAATAGGGCCAAAGAAGCTGCACAGGGTTGTCTGACAAGAGCAAATGAGTTTTTCTTTGAGCATTTGGGATTTTTTTTTCTGATAACTGTAATTTATTTCAAATATCTGTCATGTAGTATAACAGTGGGAAGGAAAACTTTCACAGCAAAGTTGCAAAAGCCCCCAGCTACTAAAAGCTGTTAATAAGTCTGGATCTGTTAAAACAAATACACATTAAAAGGGAAAGATAAGAATTTTTTTTTTTAATTGGATAAAATACTTTTTTTTTCCTGAGGAGGAATTCTTTTCGAGCCATCTACAACTATTATTAAAAAGAAATTCCCTCATTCCTATATCAGTTTAAAGCCTCAATGGCAAGGTACCTACCACAACCCATGGACTATTATTACATTTATGCTTAAGTCTCGATCACTGAACAGGGGTCTCTGCTGTCTCTGATTCAGCTAGACCATGCACTGTTGAGTAGCAACACTGAAAATTGCATGCAAAGTAAAAAACCCTTCAGTGTTGCAATAAGCAAAACTCCAATAGATTTAACAGGATCGTTGCGCAGCCAGACACCCATACCACCTCCGAGTTCAGCAGTCAGTACTTCAACTCACTAAAATACACCCCTTTGTCTTCCTCTCTGGTACTATGACATATCAAAGCAAAACCACTCTTACTTCCTTTCACTCTGTCTTCTCACCAGACATAAGATGTGGAAGGAATTAATTATGGCTAATTAAAAATTAAATCCTCTGTCTTGCCTTTGGTCACTGTATTTCTCTCTCTGACTCAGAATATGCAGCTCAAATGCTCTATTACATTCTGCCTCTGTTACCTTTTATTTGGGAATAATTTGCTTACTTCTCTTTGGCTTCAGCATCAAGCTCTGTCATTTGGTCTTCGCGGTTCCAGCTGCAGAGCTCCCGCCCGGCTCCCACCTCTGCTCCGTGCCGCTGCTGCTGCTCACAGCTGACCACCTTTGCACCTCTCCCCAGCGACTCAGTGTCACTCCTTACTTCGAACCCCCCCAGCCAGCAAGGGCCTCCCTCCTCCCATGTGCCAATCTGACTCTCTCCAGCCCAGTCACTTGATGGAGCAGCTCTCTGCAAAGCTTTTCAACCGTGGTTCCTCCGAGGACACCACCTCTGCTAAACAACTGACCTTCATGAAATGCATTGTGAGTGTGAACTCTATTCTCCCTGCCAAACACAGACAACAATTTTCTGTGGGGAAGAGGAGAAAAGGAGGTGCAAAGGAACCACTTTTCCTTTGAGCAGGTCTCAACACACTGATGCTCAATAAATAAATGGAGGATCAACAAAGTTATTTTGCAGCAAGTGGAACATTTTCCAAGTAGATCACAGAATTTCACCATGTCATTCATTCGCCTATGAGTCAGCTCTGGACCAAAAATGTCAAGGTTACTTGGATGTCTGTCCTACAAAAACCATCACCAGGTTTTGTGATGAGATTTGACAGGGATTGCCAGAGGCAGAGTGCCACGCCAAGACTGTGACCACCCTCCAAACAGGCTAGCTTCAAAACTTCCTAAGCATGTAGAAAGACTACTGGACTATTTAAGAAAACAGTCTGTGTTAGTGACGCAGTACTGGTGCAGAGGTCTTACACAATTTTCCCTGGAAGTTGACTGTGGAAGTCTATGGCAAGAGTAATCAGCAGACACCAAGAAACCTGCACCTTAATTGCAAGAGCTGTTATAAACCTTTGAATTTTAATATCTTGTTGGAAAAAAGTAACTGGTTTGATCCTGGAGTTCCATCTGTCATCTCCTCTGTCAAGACTTCATTAGCATGCAAGTGAGATGTCACCCATCACAGCTTCCAAGAAATTTCTTTGTTGAAGTCTACTAAATTAAATTAGCTAGCAGAGACGGAAAGTTAACATTTATGAGGTACACAGGTATCAAAGATAAAAGTTGTTCTTACTGCTGAAGGCATATCGTCCAAGTTAAACGCAACACTCACTTTTGCACCATGAAGTTTTTGAAATTACTCTAGCTATTTGTGACTGAATTATATCAGTTGTGTGCTTTATAAAAACATTATTTCAAAATCATTATACCATCATCTAGCCTATGGAAATGTACTACTCAAATATTTACCAATGCAGTTAATAGAAATGTCATATGGAACTACATCTCTAGCTAACTGCAATACATCTATCACTATAGCCACTAATAATTAAAGTTACCTGGGTATCCATCTTGAATGCTGTTAATGTCAGCTGTTAACAATTATTCCAGCTAAACCATTCAAAAGGTGCTTTGAACTTGTTTAAGGTCCTTCGTAACACTGTGCAGCTAGCTAGGAGACTACGTTCTCACCCGAATAGAGTACCATTAATAATTTACTGTGTGAGTCAGGGACTCTGTCCTATGGTACTTGCATACACTTAGTGGCCGCTTTTCCAAGATAAGCACTAGAAACTGTATCTTCCTTGAGATTACATTGCAGGCACCAGTGATCTTTGATGAGTCGGTATAAGCATTATATGTTAATTACGAACTACCGAAATAAGTGAGTGCATCCATGTGCTGCTTTAAAACTGCCCCTGGAGTCAGCCCAATCCAGGACCATGCCAGTGTTGCAGACCGGGTGGTGGGTGCTCATCCGCTTGTTCAGAAACCGGAATGTTAGAGGCTGTAGGAGCTGACTCGAGCTGCAGGCTTTAAGGTTAATAATGTATATTCTCTTGGTTATAGTATCTCTCTTGCCAGGCTGAGGCTAAGACATGCTTAAAAATTAAAAGTGCAGATATCCTACAAAGGAGGAACAGATGCTAAGACTACACATTAATCTTTAATGTGATTCCAACTCACTAAATTTTACTAAGTTCCCTGCACTGCTGCAACCTCCGTGATCTCTTCACCCCACTGTGCAATGTGACATCCACTGTGATAGGGCACAACTGTGGATACAGGCTTACCCTAAAGAAAGACTCAGAACAGCGTTATAATGAATGAGTACTCAACTCTCACATAAACATATTGTATTCTCCCTTTTTCTTCTACAGGGTCCTAACGTGTTGTAACCAGATCTAAGGAGAGGCAGTCCTACCTCTGCTGGCATCCTCGCTGCACCATCCTCACGCTCAGTCCCACACACATTAGCTGATGAAAAATTAGACCTTCAGCTTCAAGTGGTTTCTACAGCTGCTTAAATAAAAAGAAGGACAGAGAGAAAATTTATTAATATCTTTCAGGTTTATCTAGCAATTAATTTCCCATTACATATCGTGTGGTGCATCTAAAGTGCATGTGCGTATTTATGTAGGTGTCTATGAACCACAACAAAGCAGCAGAGTGCATAGCTAAGCAGAACGAAAAGCGATGAGTACTTACGTCAGAAAACTGAGCAGCAGCGAAGGTTCAGGCTAACAGTCCCATAGACTAACTTCTGTAGCTTCTGTGTACACTTGCATCATAGGAAGTGCTGATAAATACTGCAAAACCACTCAGTTTAGATCTTTAGGCACCTTCCAGGAAAGGGAGAGGAAAACAAAAAAAAGAATAAAATATGACACAGTATAATACATAGATGAAAAGCATATGAACTTGTATTATTGACTTCAGTGCAGAAACGCTGAGGAAAATTAATTAGGTTATGTAAGGCTAGACATGAAAGTGGAGTTGAGTGTATCGCTGGGTGTTACAAGAGATGGAAAACCAAAGCATGCTCATGCCCAGTCAAACTCTTGGAAGTAAGCGCTATATTGATCCCTCGCAATCGCTTATTTTGCTGACAGAAGCTTTTGTGCCCATCCTCATCCCAAAGTCACTGTCTTTTTACACAGACAAGGCAGTACATTTTCAGTAAACTGGCCTGGACTGTTTGATGCACTATGGTGCTGTTACCGTGACCACCAACAAAAGCACTGTTACTCTTTCAGACGGTTACAACTTTGAAGTTGCCACCACATAAAATATCGAATGGATCTTTTCATGCCATCCATTCTCAGTAGGGAATGCTGAGGAATTGTTTCGCACAGAGTAGGAAAAAACAGACATGGAATTAAAAGACAGAAGGCAGAATATTCTTTGCTGACAAATGCAAAATGACAATTAATTTTGTACTTGGAGTCAAGGTGCTATGATAGGCAGATATGAATGGGGCTCTTCAAACAGTCTTTGCAACTCAGACTTGAGAATTTAACCCAGAATCCTGCTTTACTTCAGTGTCCACAGTGGCAAAAATAGAGATGAGAATACTGCATTGCATTCCCATCTGCACAACAGAGCAGTAAGTTCATTTCTACGGACAGTTCATGGAGATACCTCACCCAGGAAATCATTTTAACGTGTCCTGTTCTTCCCTGGACATACTGCAAGCACAGCACTTGCGTCCCTGGCCTAATTACAGAAGGAATATTTTAGCGGTTGCAAGTGGCTTCATGCTGCAGTACCTTTGTGTGGAGAGATCACCTTTAGCGATTATTTATTTCAGGAGTTCAGATTCCTGCCTTCCTGTGACATGATGAATGACTTTTAAGTAACATAATATCTGGTTTCCTCCTCTTTCACACACCCATTTCATTGCCAGTTGTCTTCAGTGACCAGATCCGAAAGGATTGTTTGCAGTCAAAAGGGAAAGAGAAATTATTTACCACATGCCCAGCCTCCTCTTGTTCATATTTAATTGAATCCTTGCTTGTGTTAAAATGGTTATCAATTATTCACCCCTGAGCTCATTAATTCCAAACATCCCAAGTAATAAATAGGACCGCTCTACTGCTCCGGTAAAAATTCCAAAATACTTTTGTTTTCCTTTTTAATCTTTGTCCATGTAACTGCAAGCTAGTCAGTGAATTATATGGGGCTTTCCTGTATACATTATTTAAAGAAGAAAGCAGGCTAGCAGACAAGGTACAATAGTGACGCTGTGTCAGAAGGTAGCACAGGGCAGATTCATCAGCTTAGGACCTGAGTCTCTCCCATCACTGTGCGGGCTGGTAGTGGCTAAACAGCACTGAGAAAAAAAGTCCTCTCCTTTCAAACCAGCAGCTCAGACCTCTCTTTCAGCCTCAGTTTTAACATTTGAAAAGAGTATTTTTTGACTAGCTAAATTAAATCCTTGACATCTTTTGTTTATAACCCACATTCTTTCTCAAGCCAGTTGAGAGGAAACAAACAAAGCAGACAAAAACCCCAGAGGGAACAGGAGATAATTTGATCCTGGTAAAATACAGCAAAACCGCAACCTGCTCTCTGTGAGGATCTCCAAACCATACTGCACTTCAGTAATAGTACAGTCACACAAGATCAAATATTTCAAGATGCAAAGAATTATTCTGTCATTCATTGTAAGATTAGAATACATTATTTTCACATTGCATCTAAGGCCCAGACAGCAATCTCAGGACTGCTGAGCAGGAGATGTGCCATCTATGTACATCACTACTTGACAAAGCCGGGGCAGTCCCTCTGATAGTCAGCATGCCTTAAGCTTTAAAACCCTGCTGAAAAGAGACTGTTACAAACAGAAGCCTTTATTTCTTACAATTCTTTAATATCAGTCCGGCATGGCCATGACAATCCATGAACTTTAGGTAGCAACAAGGTGGTGTTGTGCAAGCCATGGAATCGTGAATGTATCCCATTAAAAAGTTAATCTTCACAAGGCAAATGAGAAATCATGCAAATGTGATACATCCTACTGAACAATTCATTGAATGCCTCGGTCTTCCTACCTGTAAAATGGGACTCGTTTTACGTTTGAATTTTTACTGGCATTGCTCAGAACGGTATTTGGAACAAAATTCACCCTCCCATGGCCTGGGTCTCATGGTCTTCTTGTGGATTTGGCATTCTGGAAAAAAATCAGAAAAAATCATGTCTGAGAAAATGTTGTCTATACCTTTTTCATTGTGCTATGCAATACAATAAACCCTTGCTCTTCTCACTTACTTCTTTTAAAATGAACATATCCTTCTGTTTGCACTTGAAATTGGGAGGAATTTCTTAGACCAAGGATTTAAAGTTTCACCCTAAGCTGGAAGGCATTCAGACAGAAATGTACCGAGCAAGCAATGTTGTGACTTGACTGGAGTACTGGAACATACAGAAGTTAATTAGTACAACAAATAGGGAAGTCATATTTTTAACTTTGTTGTTCTGCTAACAATAGCAGGGGTGACATGTGAGGCATTTTAGCTCTGTAGCTGAAAGGGGTCATTATGCTCCCAGAGAAGGTGTCTTTCGTCCCTGGAAGCTTTCTGCTGGCTCCACACATGTTACCTTGGGAGCCAGTAGCTTCCAAGGTAACATGTGTGGATTGCTGTATGCAAGCTCTCCCGCGTGGCATCTGCAGAAGGGCTCAGCATGCAAGACATAGTTTCATGATGACAGAAGCAAAACCAGGTTAAACAGATGAACAAGATTTGATTTTCAAATATGTTCCGATCGTAACTGGGAATGATAAATCCATTTATTATGATTTAATAAATGATCTAGGGAGCTTATGTCTCCACAGAAAGAGAACTGGTATGGTAGGTCAGGATTTGTGACACCTGGATGCAGCTCTGTCTTTGGCCACAAGCCTCTAGTGTGAATCTACCCAGAAGATGCCTACTGCACACATGATAATGCTGTACAAAGCAAGCATGTGTATAAAAAACCTAGAAACTAGCCTGCTTTCCAGGACCCAAGGCACTTAGATCTACCTCATCTTGATCTTTCCACAGCAGTGTACTCTATCACATAAATACACCCTCAAAGCTTCACTTCCCTATCTGTAAAATACAACTAACAGTACTTCCTCTGCCTTGCACGGTTGCTGTGAATATTCAGACAGAAATTGTTGTGCAGTGCCCAAATGCTAATGTATGAGGAAGCCATTAAAAATCCCAAACATAGATACAAGGTTTTTCTAGGGGCATGTAAAGCTGTAATAAATCTATTTCAATCTCACTTCTCATGCAGGTCACTAAATCTGTGCCTATAATATTAGGAGTGTGCTGGCTAACTGGCCACAAACTATACAAAAGCCTTTTCTCTCCAAGTTCAATCAAAAGGACAACAGCATATGACAGACCCCTTGTATCTTTTGGTATTTTAGCCTGTCACAGCAGGGACCTCCTGCAGTGCTAGGAAAAGAGGGTTTTTCTGCTGGCCAAGCTAAAGCTAACAAAAATACCTAATGAGTAGAAGAGCTGAGAAGCTCATGCATTTAGATATGTCTAAAGTAGCATGTGCTTACTGAATGTGGGTATGAAAAATTAATTCCAGAGATGCTATCAGATATACCTTCAAGTGGCTGGTTGGACTAAAAAAATACTATTTTCAGTAACTATTTTTACTTCAATTAAAAATATTTGGGGGAGAAATTATACCACCCCCCACACCCTCATTTTCTCTCTAGAACAGGGGAAAAGAAATTCTGCACTACAGCCTGAACACTGCCACTGACTTGTGTCCTGCAAGCTTCTGCTCTGTCTCTTCCCTTCCTCTCTCTAGCACTGGTTTCTCTCCCTGCTAACCTCCATCCCTCTCACCCATACCACAGTTTCCCATCCATCTGAGCTACTCCCTGTCCAGCTTCCCACCACTGACCCCGCTGAATTCAGGGGCAGAGAAAGATGGGGTGGTTTGAGGAGCTCTCTGCAATGTGGCTACACCTCTGGAGAAGGACGCACTGAGTTAAGAGAAGCCCTGCCCTGTCCTGGGAGAGGAGGAACTGAACATGCTGGAAATGCATATGAGGGTAATGGACATTGGGACACACTGTACGCTGGGGTTTGGGAATGCAGTGTGTAGCACTGGAGTGGAGGAGCATTCCCTGGAGAGCTGCAGATGGGAGAAGTGTGTGACAGTATATCACACCAATGTTACCTGAGACTCCTATTAGACTTTCAGCATGGAAAATATTCCCTACTGTTGCTATAAAATATAAAGTGCATCCCTGCAAATGAAATAAATTGAATTAAAATGTCAAATGGTATCTACCAGCTGAAAGTGATAGTCACTCCCCATAGGAATAACAAAGGTAGAGCAGACCTTTCATCTGTGATGGGACCTTTGTTCAGAAAAAGCAATGCAGGGAGAAAAAGCCAGATATTCAGTCCAGTATAATAGACAACAAAGTACTCATCCAGATGTTAGTCTATGCTGCAGGTCTAACATGCATCAGAAGAAACTTTAGAGGCAGCTAGGAGAAGTAAGGCATAACTGATGTTTGGTCTGGAAAGGATGCCTATATATGGGCCAAGGAAAGCAGTTAGAAAGGTAGAGTGACTATATAAACATTGGGTAATCCTTGTTCTTTTTCTCTAGGACAATCCTAGCCTATAGGCTTGATGACATATAATTTCCATGATTAAGTACCTGTTAATTAAACACACAATATATAATTACTAAATGCAAGCTGTTTGAGCTCTTAAGAAGGCTAGAGTTCCTGCTGTTCCAAACAGAAGGATGCTTGTCTTGGATTCCTAAACTTACATATTTTGTGAAAAAAATGTCCAGTTTGAATATGTGTGTCACATCTCATTAGAGAAGCGGTGTAGTTTACTTATTTGTCCTTCAAGCAAAGCTGAAGAGGGAGCTACAGCAAATGCAAATATATTAAAGGAAATGTCCTTCGAAAGGAGTATCTGTTAAGCTCACCTGTGTAAAGGGAAGCTTGCATCTGAAAATCCAACATTTAATCAAAGTCTTCTGTAATTAGGAAACTTGGTTCCATGATCTTTAATCCAAAGAGGAGTATCATTGATGGATTACCTGCTTCAATAACTCTGGCAAAGCTAAAGATTCAATAAAAATTGACTTTGTCTTGCAGCCCACTGCTGACTCACTACATGCTGCAAAGAAAGAGGACAGAGAATGATTTTACAAACTCTCGTATGGCTGAAGACTATGAGAGTAAGGATGGCGAGACTCGGTTCTTCATCAGCATGGATTGGTATGTTCCTTCCCAATGAAAATTCAGTACATGATCATTTATAACATTTAGAGCAACATGCACCTGTGTAACAGCATGGTTCAATTCCTTCTTTATTCAGGGGTGCCTTTACAGAAAAGCACCACCTGAGAGTGGCAAAAATGTTCACTTCATGACAGAAAAAGGCCAGATGCTCTGTTACGAAGCAGTAAAAATGCCTGTGTTGAGGTATACAGAGATATCTTCATTTTTAAATTCTGAATAAAACTTCCACTCAGGAGTTTTGGGAAAACTTTCAGGAGTTTCTTATATTTGCATGACTAGTGACTGCAAATCCATTTAAAACTATCTTAACCATTGTGTATTAATCTATCAGAGACAGTCTGAGCTTACTAGAGAATAAAGAGTTGTTCATCACCACCTTATGCCTACTTTATGATTTTCAGTATAAAAGTGTATGTAGTGAAAAGGTTCAACAGGTGCACGATCAGGTCAGATTCTAATTAATGTATGTGTCATCACGCAATAGGCAAGTTTTAAATAATGCAGAACTCAAAGCGGTAAAACTATGTAAAAGCAAAGCCTGGAAACAAAAACTGTTGTTTCATTAAACTTAAAATACAATTTGACTCTGTCATACCAATGTATATGAGCTATCTGCATTAAATTGTGTTTAATTTAACTCTAGAACTATAGGGCCCAATTAAAAATAATGAGGCCTGTCTCCAACTGTCAGGCTCAATTAGAGATAATGGGAACTGATAGTTCCTGGAATAGATTCATTTTTGTCTGATAGACGAACTGGGGCAGGGGTCTTGGCAGGGGTCATTGGAATAGACCTGGCAACAAAACATGGGTCATTCAAGCTTAAGGAGTCTTAAGGAACCTAGTTATTAAATAAGGAAGTAGGAAGTAAATCAAATCCAAAAGCACATGAATAACCCCAACAGATTCTTTTTTCTGTTACATACCCATATATTGCAATTCATCTAACCATTAAACTGCCCATTCTAAACCAACAAAATATATAATGTGCAAAGGTTAAACCTATTTGACAAGACAAAAGAAAAACTAGAAAAATAAGTGCCCAACTTCATATTCCAGTGCCAATTTTCAGGAGTTTAGCAGGATCAATATTTTTCTTAGGTAATGCTCCATAGATTGTAGCAAAATCGCTGAGCTTTTATTTTACGTAAGTGTTATAAAAAATAAATCCAGGAAAGATAATTTGAATGTATTAAAAAACCTAACTGTCTTGATAGATGTTACACATGATGAACAGATTACTTCCTATTCAGCCTTAGCAATAAAAATTGGAAAAATTTGTCAGCTTTTGCTAAGCACTTTCAAAGATGTAATCGAACAGTCAGACACATTCAGAAACGCACCCAAGAGAAATGAAACCATTTGTCCTTGAAGAAACATGAATGGGCAATACGGCGCCTGACAACTTTTAGGCACTAGACAGTAGCTGTCATTTTAGATGAGTAATTAATCTTGAACTGAGAGGGAGATGGGGAGCCCTGTTGACTGTTTATTCGGCTAGAATGACAGTCAGTGTCTGTTAGCACCACTTGGACCCTGTCTGGAATTGCTAACCTCTCCCAGGCAAAGCTTGCCTGTGCATCTATTGTCAACAGCAATGACTCTGAAGTTCGCATTGGGCAATCCTGACACGCCGTGCCTTGGCTCGCCTTTTGTTTCTCTGTGAAGACACTTTTTTAATCTAATGATATCTTTCTCAATGTCTAACGATGCTCGTGCAACGTGCCGCCAATGGCATTTTATCCTCTGCTCCCCTCCCCCCTTACACGTCCAAGCCTGCAAAGTCATGCTTTGCATTTTAAATCTGTTCTCTGTGACTTCTGAGGAAAGAAAGAACAGTTGAGCATTTGAGCTTCTCCCCAGTGTGACTTATTCTAAAAGAATGTGCAAATTTATAATTTGACCCACTATTTTTCTTCATACTTCCCTTCTGGTACACCAAGAACCTCACAAGGGTACTCTCTATGGCCACATTAGAACAACGTAAACACATCATTGCTAAAATACAACGTAGGGTTACTGGCAATACAAAGGACCAATGTTATTCCATTCCTCCAGTGTCTTCTCTTGGTTGAAGGCACTGAGAGGCAGTCACCCCAGGCTCCGGGTGACAACCTACCTGACTTGACCCATACATGTGTTCACTACTCAATGGCTATACTCAGATGGGAATCGACATAGGCAGGAAGATCTCTGGAGCCTGAGCCATGACTATCTCTGCATCTGTGTAACACTCAGAAGAACAGGGCATAGATTTCAATTACAATCCTTACAAATGATAGAGTTTTAAAAAAGTAATATAAATTGTATATATTTCCTCTAGTCTGAAGTATATCCAGCTCATGTCATGCAGCACTTGGGAAAACAGAAGCATTGACGTTTTGGAGAGTTCAGTTATTTGTAGCAGGTGTTATCTGCACTCAGTACAAAAACTGCTCTTAGGATGCATAGCTGTGTGTCTCTGGTGGGAATTCAGGTGTATGAGTACAAGTACAAGGATATGTGTACGTATCCATATTTACATGAAGTGTTGACTGTGGAAGATGACTATTAACTTACAGAGGGATCTCTGTGTCCTTGTACTCATACACCTGTACATATATATATATATATATATATACACACATATATGTGTATTTTAACCTCCAAAAAGCATTATTGAATATATTAATTGTTGCACCCTTCAGCTGGAAGAATCAAATGTTTTGCTAACTTCATTCTCACTTGAGTCCTATGACTTTGGTCAACGCCAAGAGGTATATTCTGTGAAATTTTCATATCCCTCTGTCTTGATCTCATCCTGTGAGTCTCATAGGTATGTAGCACCTTTGAAAGACAAATGTAAGCATGATGAAAAACTCTAACAATGAAATTCACTTCCTCATGTCAGAAATCTAAAGTGGGTTAGTATATTGAAGTATGAAGATTTAAAACGTGGTTGAATTAAATTCACAACTTTGAAGGGAGTTCAAGGCACTCAAAACAAAAAGATGCCACATTTCCTAGATAATTGATCTGGAAGAGGTTGCTTACGGTTCCATTTCTGCAACTTTTCAAAGTCAGAGCCTATTTTTCTGAACTGTGATTATCAGGATTTGTGGAACTGGGCCAAGCTGAATTCATATAATTACATCTTTTTCTGTGAGGAAATTTAATTTCTTTTCCTTCATTGCAATAGCAAATGATGATTATATTTTTGCATTTCTACAGCCTCTTCCATCAAAGTATCTGAAAGTTTTATGAAAACTAATGAATAAAGCCCTAGCATAGTAATAGAAAGGGGCATTATCTGTTTGACAGCAGAATTAACCAAGGCACAGATAACCCAATTATGGCACTATCAGTTTAGCAGAACTCCCCTAATTAGTCATTTCAGTGGTTAATTCCAAATAACAAATTTTTGAGGAACTGAAGTTTACATTTTTAACGCTATGCAGTAAATTTGGTTGTTTCTAGTTTGGTTGTTTCCAATTTGTATGTCTAGCTCGGTTCAGGGCTTGGTATTCAGCAGTTCTTGCAACATGCTGAAAAAAATGAGTTACTAACTTACTTAGCAAAGACATCCAGTATTAGTAAATACTTCAGAAAATGTGGAAATCTGTACTATGTAAGACCATACACATGGTCTGTGATAGTGCTGGGAAAAGAGATATTATTTCCCAACCACCAGTTTAGACCCATGACTGGTATTCCGTACACTTTGCTATGTTACTTGCAATCATTTAAGTAAGAATTTTACTTTTGTTTCCAGCTATAGTTTTGCTTGTTATTCAACAGCTCATTTCCTTTCCCACTAACCAGCTTCCCCCAGCTCTCCGGAGTTCCCGTTGCAGCAGCTTCCCGCAGGAGGTGTGCAGTGCAGTAGCCCACAGCGAACAACAGGGGATGTTGCGGGATTGGAGCAGGCAGCACAGGCAGGCCGAGGAGCGTCTGCTCCCCTGAGCTGTGGCACGCCGGAGACCAGAGCATGACCGTAGTCCCAATTCTTTGAAATCGCTTTTTCCATACAGAAGATAAAAACCATGAGAAAGAACGAATTACCCGATTCCCTCAGTTGCTCAAAAATGACCCTCTGCTATACGTAGTTGGAGGGAATAAGAAGAACCTTTTGCATCAGTTCTCAATATTCAAGGGAAACAATGAAAAGTGAAAAAGATGATGAGAAAAGGCATCTGGACTAGATTTCTTTTTTTAAATCGTAACTTGAAAGAAAGGTCATGAAACCCTAATATTACACACTAAAAGACATTCTGTAAACATTGTGAAATTCCTTAGTTTTTAGGGAACACTGAAAGGTAAATATTTTTCAGTTTAAAGCCTTTTTTTTGCTAGATTCGTATGTTAATGGGTAAAATATGGCAATATATATTCTAATCAGAGCCCTGTATAATAAACTGAATTACTTCAGACAAATCTTAACCAAAGATATAGATGTGCATTCAAAGCAATGCTTAAGCAAATGCTCCTGATTACTTCATGTATTAAAATTTTAAGTTTGGAGCATCACATAGGATCAACTGAAGTGTTTTAAACTGTACTATAGACAGTTACAACCATGAAGCAACAACCCTGACAACACTTGTGAAAGTGCTAAGGGTATGACAGAATGACAAAAGCCAGGAAAATCAGATTTAATGTAGGAACTCTATGTTCATATGACACTGAACTATTTTCATTTTAGCTGATGGCACAGTGCCATAATTTAGAATTGCCTGGTATTTTGAATTAGATACTTAGCTTCACAGGCTACATGGCATTCAAAGTCATGCATAGGAAAGTGTTGAAATAATCCACACAACTGGCAACCAGTAAAGATGAGAATGAATACATCAAACTTCCATTTGCCAGGTTGGCCAGACATAACATTCTGATGCTGAGTAAAAGAAAAAAAAAAAATTAACTTCTCCATGCAGCTTGGAAAATGGTGCTACAGTCCTGTTTGTATAGCTCCGAAGTAAAAGCAAAGCCAAATGCCAACTGCTAAATTTCAATTTCCATGTATCAAATCCTACATAGAAGGTAATTTTATTTATGGCTAGTTCTGCCTCCCTCATGAAACCAGAGATTCTTTTGACTTCAATGGCCAGGACTAGACCCTTGGTTTCTTTTCAATTTCGCAATAAAATCAGCTCACTGTAGCTTGACAGCATAATCTTTCTTAAGGGGCTCAGAATGGGTATGCCTGCCTTTCTTCAGCAGGTGCATCTCCTGAATCGATTTCTATTGCTCTACAGAATGCCCTTAATTTGGAATAAAAAGTGAGATGTTGCTCTCACTTAAATCTGAAGACTGTCACCACTAGAATAATCAGACGTTTATCTTATACTGCCATTTGAAGAGAATTCAAAATACAAAGAAACTCAGCAGGCAGTCGATGAATTCCCCCTGGCCCCATCTTAAAAAAAAAGGACCTTATAGAAGGAAGAGAAAGAGACACATAATTCATCTTGAAGATACCGGAGATTTTCTTTTTTCCTGTTGAGTGGTTCTAGTTTTGAACAGGCTATACTGGAGCGCATCGTAGCACTGGGGCACTTCCCATCATTCTGTTGGTCACCTATGTACTGTAGCAGAAACTGCCAAACAATTGGTTTATTCTCTTGTGATAGTAACCCAGGAAACAAATCTATGATGACACTGTTACATGCATTCGTGAACTTAGTGGCCTTGTAGGTCACTGGACAAATCTCTCTAAACTGAACTGTTGACAGTTCTTTGCAGGGTTCCCCACAGGAAACTGAAGGTTAATTGACCATTCTTTCAAACCATGAAATGCTTTTGAAAATGTTAGTTTTAAGTCTCGTAGCCCAAAATCTGATGAAACAGCGTGTCTGTACTGTGGTGTCTTCTAATTACTGAAATAAAGAATTTTGGTCAGGGAAGGTGCAGAAATGGTTTAATTAGATTTCTATGTCATGTAAACATGAAACACCACTCATCTAAATTGTGATATTGTTTCAAACAGAGATGCTGAGGTAGCAGGATACCTGCTAGAGAAGCTGTTCATAATAGAACTGACTACTTCTTGATTATGTTAATTTGATGATGGCCTTATTAAGAGAAGGGATCTTAAGTTTTCAGTCTTAGATCCTTAGAAAAATACGTACATGCTTATCTTTGCTCATGTGGATAGTCTCACTGACTTCAAAGGAATTATCACAGTGTTGGTTTCTGCAGGATGCTTCCACCTGTAAAGTTATAGTTATGCAAATACGTGCATATTCAGAACCAGAAATCCCAGAAAACACCCAGCGTTCTTGAACGACTGGCAGGAAAGTAGATTTGCTTTTATGAAGTACGATACACGCATAAAACTAGTTACATATTCACCTAAGATTTACAGAAGCAAGGAAGAAAATGGAAATCAATCATTCTGTCACAGATTATGAAAGTTCTTTATCATACTGTATTTGGGCTTTACAAATTTAGAGTATTACCCTGACATCCTGTGTGTGTTATTTTTTATTTGAGATAAAATGTGTCAGTGTATATGCTAAAAATATTGCAGAAATAGAAACCAAGAAAAGATTGTGTATTTACTATTAACATTTTTCTCCAGAAACCTTAAAGAATACTTTACTTGACTATTTCTAGTCACGGTTAATAAACTTAATGCGATCAAGAAGATTTGAGTTCTGCAAAATTTTAAATTCCAAACTAGACTTTGGCCTTTCTCTAGCTGTTGTCTTGTCACTGCATTTCTATGTAAGAAATATCAGTTTAAATGTGGCCAGATTGTGATCTTCAGATGATGCCTGTCTCTCTGTGCGGCTCAGCGAGTAACATAGTGGGCAAACTTAGTTCCACTCTGTCAAGGTTAGACATTACAGCAGCTTTGCTGGGAAGCAAGGTGGACCAGACTGGGCTCTCTCTGATGCTAATCAGTTATGCTCCAGGTGTCCATCACTGTGTGAAGCAACTGATTTAGTTTTTCAAGGGCTGAAGATTCAGCTGTGCCTCCAACTGAGGCAACGAATAGCCCCTCAGAGGCGAATTTCCCAAAGTACTTATGTAGTCAACATTCATTGCTTCTACAGCAAAAAGTTGTATATTTACCCGAAGCTGAAAGCAGGTAGCTGTAAAATTTTCCTTCTTCCTTCTTTCCTAACTTTTCATCTACAAAGAGGAAAAACTTTATGTGAGCATAGGTATAGATAAAAGCATTCGTTGTCATTATCTGCACAACACAATCCATGGAGATTGGCTGAAAACAATCAGGCATATTATTTTAGGAAAAGCTCATTACTATGGTGAAGAAATAGGTGAGACCTACACATGATTCTCTGCGGTGTTCTTCAGCTGTAAATAAACCGCAGTCTACAAAAGAGCAATAAAGAGATCAAAACTGACAATTTTGTCTGCAGCGCGCTCTGTTGCTGAAGTAGTCTCTTTCAATGACAAACTAGATTGTCAATTATATCCATCAGCCAGCAGCATATTGATTTCCTTCTATAATTGAAAAAAAGATAATTTTAAAAGTATACATTTTATCCCCAAAATGCAAAATAAAAGCATTATTACTATGCTTACATACTACAAGGATTCATTCTAACTTCACTGTCTAAATTTAGGACATTAAAAATTCAGGGTGACAGTAAGTTTTTATTCCAACCTTTTACACCTACATGTTTAAAGAAGCGGATATTACCTTCTGCACATGCTGATACTAATTGTCATACATGGCACAATATCTACAGACAACGGAATGGTTCAAGGAAGCAATTTTAGCTTCAGTCCCAATTTTCTCATTTCTACAATCTTGTATTAGGCACTGTGCTTCTGAAAGTAACAATTTTGCTGGAGGCTAAGTAAAAATACGCTAAAACTACGTTTCTCAGAGATCACTTTCTCGTTAATGAAATTTTGAGGGTTAAAATCTGCTAACAGCCTGTGATAAGAGCAATTATGTTGGACATTTGAAGTGGTGGAAAACATGCCAGCCAACCAGAATTCTCCTGTCACAACACTTGCTTCATAATATTGTATATAATAACCATTGCACTGCACAATTACACTATCTATAAACTATGTTTTGCCCCAAAATAGACATGTATCAAGGCAAAATATTCTTGTAGTCCACTCTTAAAGATAAAACTGTGCTATGCTTATGTTTAAGTGGCTAAATTATAAACAGATTGTCAGGCTTTGTGTGTCCTAGTGGGTCTGTTTTTGTGGTTCTGCCAGCTCTTAAAGCACATATAATAATGGCTCCGTATTATTTCTGTTACAGGGGGCATTTAGAAGCCCCAGGCCCATTTTTCCAGGCACTCTGCAAATGTACAGTAGTGAGATGGTTTCAGCCTCAGAGGAAATTGTCTATCAAATGCATACTAACGCTGCATTCTAAAAACTACATCTTAACCCAAAGAAAAATTTAAGTTGGGATAGCAGCAAAGAAGCTTCTCCTTGTGATAACACACCTTACCCTAATGAACCCAGACACACTATGATGGATTACACAGTATGATGGATTTTGTTCCTAAGTATTAACAACTTTACATTAAAATCAGTGAGTAGGTCAAATGGCAGTTTTAACTTCACGGCTATACAGGGCAGCAATATCATCTTCATGAGGATGAAGATTAATTTCTTACAGGCCAGACTATTAGCACTTCACACAGAGCAAGACAACTTTCTCCCTGCTGGATACAGAAGAGCAGGCATTAGTTTTAGTAAAAAGGACAGTGATAGTTAGAAGCTGCCAAAGCCCTTCTAAAGGAATCACCATTTGTTTGTTGCCTAAAGATGCAATAAAACAAAACAACAACAAAGAAAAGTAGTAATTGCCTTAGAAAGTAAAAATGGGATCCTAAAGGGAGTAAAAAGCAGGTTTCCCTTTGTTTGTGATACATATTATGAAACTTTTCAACAGTAAAGGCATTTTAAAACGTAGCTTTTTCTGAAAAAGCCAGGCACTAGGACCTCCACTGTGTTTTTCTTACCTTAGCCGTGAGGAAGGCCTTTTTGTCCGTTACATCCATGCACGTAATCAGTGATTGTGCCTTTTGTAAAACTCAGATTCACCATCTGTATGCTCCCAAGTGGCTAGACGAGTGCTAAAACCCCATCCCTATGGGATTAATCTGCAATTTCACACTAAATGATTTTTAAGTATAATTTGTTACGATACAGTATTCTAAAATAAGAAAACGGTCAGTGCTTTTGCATCGTAATAAAAGGAGGAAGCTTGTAAAGTTTCCTGTATTTAAAACAGGTTGTACGGAATCCACTTGCACATTAGTTTCATTCAGATATGAATGCACATGTCTCAGGAAAAGAACCTTTGGGTAATTGAAATAGCTGCTTTTTATTTCTGAGGGAAAGAATACAAACACAAACTTAGAATCTGTGCACTGGGAGGGGGATGAAGTGTAACGTGCTTCCCATCTTGTTCAGGGACTGAGAATTTGCATAACGAAGTTGCAGTTTAAAATGTAAATAGAATATTTCACTTTGGTACTGAGGGGAATGGAGGGATTAATTGTAAAGGCACTGGGTAAATAAAGGAGGAGCTAAAGAATCCACTCTTTCACATAAAACAAAGCTGGCTTGAAGTGTGCAAGGAAATTATTCCTTTTTAAGAAGCACTAACCGCTTTTAGAAGCACCCCATTTCGCTAAATAGAAGGCACTGATCTTAATTCACATCATTATTTTCTCCACACATTTTAGACACACAGTTGAAGAAGGATGAAAACTAAAATCAGAAAACATGCCAAGCGAGAAGTAAGAAGATCAAGGGTCAGGACACGCTTATGTCCTTTTATAAAAAAGATGATGAGTAAACATGAAGCTGCTTTTCAGCCATGCTGGGTTCAACATAGAAACCATGAGTCCCAGTCCAAATTGGTCTGAGGTGGAGGAAATATTTTGATTTTACAGCCTGACTAATGGAACACAGAGGTCACCAAAGTCTTCACAGAGTTCTCATAAATCTCTGGTTTTGAGGGTTCCTCAACGCTCCCTTACTTTTTTTTTTTTTTTTTTTTTTTAACTTATGTCCTAAAGCACACTTGAGACCGGGGGAAAAAAACCCAAATTTGTTTTATGATGACCTCCGCTGGTAGCAAAATGAATTCAGTTCAACATCCAAAGGAAGCTACTACAGTTTAAATGATAGTGTGTAGAAATTTGAGCTAATTTTAGGAGAAATTCACACACAAGGAAGCCAATGCCTTTACAAAGCAAGTCCCTCTTTTGCCTCTGTTGTTTTATTGCATTATTTATTTCCTACAAACTAGTTACTCCAAAGAAAGGAAGAATTTAATTGCTGAACATTGCGTTATTTTAAAGGCTACATGTGATTTTACAGGCTGCCAAAATAAATTAGATAGAAATTGGATGAACAGAAATACCTAATACACATTTCTTTGTAATATTCACTGTAAAATTAACTTCAGTTGTGTCAGGTGAACTTGCCCTATTCCTTAACTTAGACAAGACTATAAATTAAAACAATTGTTCATATTTTATATTCTCTCACTTTGAATTATGTAAAGGCACCCAGCTAATGTATGTAAGAAAACAATACACACCGATATTCCTTTTCATGCTGTTTTCATGCTGTTCTCTTGGACAGCATAATGTCTCCGGTGTAATATTAACTGGGTGAGAAAACACCTAGAACAAGGAAAAACTGGCTACAGTCAATCTCTCTGAATCCAATCATCAACTTGCAATTTACCTGCATTCAAACTTCATGCTGACAGGACATATCACAGAACAGTCAAAGAATTTCTGAAAATATATATGGAAGTAACAGCAAAAACATTCACAGTAACTTCTAAGGCCAGCTGCTTACCGAGGAAACTCTGTTTTTAAATCTGTTTGATAATTTTAAGTCTTCTAGCTGGTAACTGGCAGACTCCACCACCTGCTCTCCTTAACAGCCACAAAAACCCCAGCCTGCAAATACTCATGTGCCTGTTTCCCAAGGAGTACTACATGCCACTGTCATGGAGTCTCAGAGTAATTTAGGGTGGAAGGTACCTCCAGAGGTCTCGGCTCCAAACCTCTGCTCAAAGCAGGGCCAAAGCAGATCGATTTGCTCAGAGCTCTGTCCAGTCAAATTCTGAGGATCCCCAAGGGCAGAGACTCACCATCCCGCTGTGCCCCACTGCAGCGTTGGACCACCCTCATTGTGAAAACTGTCTTCGTAATATTTAACTAGAACTTTCCTTGTTGCAACTTGCTATGTACTCTTCTAAGTGTTTGGAGAACTAAGCTCTTTATCCCTTCATATTTCAGTTTAAGCTCCCCTAGTGAGCAAGATGGGTATAAGCCACCCTTGTACTCCTTACCTGTTATAATCTGGCCCTTCCAAGCAGGAGGTATGCAAATCACCTGAACAAGAGAAACGAATCTGTGCACTGAATGTATTACTACAAGGAAACCAGTCAAGTGAAAAGTTTGACACAATGGCTCGAGCAGATTCTGAGAAAGTCTGAAAGAAATGGCGTGTTTTATCTTTACCCCTCCTGCAAATATTAAGCTACAGGAATGCATTTTTTAAAAAAGTGGTTTTTAAGCTACAAGGAAGTTGACCTTGTAGTAAGTTACAAAATGGTACAACATATCACTGTAACTAAGGGAACACTTGCAACTGTGCAAACTCTATGCCTTAGGCTCTAGCAGTACTATGACTTTTTCTTTTATTCTGCTTTTTGGTTCTCCAGATGTGCCTGGTATAGGCCTTGATGCTGAGCAGTATTGATTACTCTCCATTTCTATTGACAGTAATTAACAGACATTTGATGCTCATCAGAATGAACAGATTCTCATTAAGAGCAGAAGGAAAGACCTCCCTTGTCTTCACATTTCACTCCCTCTATACCGTGCGGTAAACTGTCAAGCACAAGGAAGTACATTTCTTACGTGATCTTCTGGGTTTTCATTCTGCAAGTACGAAGTATTTCCACATTTATGCTTTATGCACAGTCCAAATGACCTGGTTTCACCACTAATTTGAAACTGCTTCTACATAAAGGCCACCTTTCACGGCAAGTAAGGTTGGCACCTGTTTTGATGACGGGCTTATAGGAAGAAAACTCTGGTCTCAAGAAAAGACCCAGCAAGTCCAGGCCAATAGTTTCTGGGGCTGTCCCTCTGCTGACACAGGGGGACCTTGGTTCAGCCGTTTCACTCCCATCTCTCTGGTACGTGGAGGTAACGCTGTCCTAACCTCACGCCTTTGCTGTCAGACTTCACTATGTGATGGGTGCACCGTGCTTAACAAGCCTCAGGTGAAAGAGGAAGTAAAAGTATGTCTGTCAGAATGAATTCTTCTATTTCCTATTTTTTTATGTTTTAACTTAGCTAAACAAAGGCACCCACACCTACCAGGCACCCTACGGCCTGGTCTCCAGCCCGCCCAGGGCCCTCCCGGCACCCCCAGCCCTCAGTCCCCCAGGACAGCCGGGAGCTCCACGGGCGCCTTCCCGCCCTGCCAGGGCGAGGAGAGCTTCCCCTCAGCTTCTGCCCACCCCACAACGGGGAAGGCCGCTCTCGCCTCCCCGGCTGCGGGCCCATGGGGCGAGCCGTCCCCTCTCCGTGGAGGCAGGGGACTCGCTTGCTCCTCACCCCCCGCAGGTCCCCGCTCCCCGCCCGGGAAGCCATCTTCTCCCCACCCCCGGCAGCCAGCGCTGCCCGCTTTCCTCACCGCCCCCCCAGCACCGCAGCCCCTCACCGCTGAGGCGGCGGCGGGACGGGCGGCACG
>WAAD01002632.1:152753-202386 GCA_013389945.1 Fregata magnificens
GGCTGCCGGGCCGCCGCCGGGAAGGGCTCGGGAGCGCCCTCGGGCAGCTCCGCGGGCACCGGGGCTCGGTTCTCCCGGGCTCCCCTCTTCCCCCGGGGCAGCCTGGCCCCACTTAGACCATCGCACGCTACCGCAGCTTGCTTTTCCTAAATGCGACGCGGTGCTTTTGCGGCCGTTTAAGAGCAGCCCCGAGACGGGAGCGTTCCCCGGCTGACGCCGGTGCTCCCGGTACTGGCAGCCTCCTGACACCCGAACTGCCCCGCCGTGCCCGCAGTCGATAGATGCTCCCTCTGTGAGGGGCAAGGTTCCCGTTCTGAGCTTTTTTTTTTTTTTTTGCCCCTGTAAAACATTTTACTGCATTGCCCGGCCCAAATAAAACCAGTGCACCTGGAGGTAAAGGTAATGTAAGTTGGGCTTTACTTTCCTATAGTCCTGGGTTTCAGTTGGGATTTTGTTGTCTCCTGCCCGCTGCTGAAGTGCTGGATAGCTACTCCTGCCTGAACGGCTTCTTTCTGTTTTCTTGTGTTTTGCCAAGGAGATGATAGAAAGTGATATCCCGTCCATCATGTCAGGAATCATTAGGAATTCAGGGCAAAATCACCACCCTTCACAGGAGTACAGGTGAGACATTTATCGATTTCAAAAATATGCACTGCGCTCTCACAGCCTGCTAACTGATGTTGTTTTCTCATTACTTCCTAAAAAAACCCCAAAACCCTAGCATATAGAAAACCTCTTAAAAAAAAAAAAATGTTACCTGCATTATTTGCATTATTTCTCTGCTCTAAGTTAGATTTCTAAGCTGGTGACCGGTTACAATGCATTACTTATTTAGAAGCGTTCCTGTTTAAAGTATTTTGATACTAACCTATGTTTGATAAACACACTTTCAAAGCCTTGAGTTGACCTTCTAGTAAACTCTCTCTACTGTATGATGTTGCTAGAGAAGGATATTCTTGTTAAATAATAATTATTTAAAAGTTCCCTTTCAGATCACATTTTGCATTGTTATGAAGCAGTCATGGAGAGACTAAATCAAGTGCAATAGACACTAGAAGAGCTTTTCATTAAAACAAGTACTTATGTAGTACTCCAAAGCACTGACTTCTGTCAAAGATATTCTAATATCAGTGGAAACAAACCTGGATTTGTCAACAGCCTTTGATAATTTACCTATACCACTATGCATCGATTTATCATTTAAAAGTATTGTTAGAAGTCACGGGATAGTTCTGCATGAATTGCTGTGCACTGGGTTAAGTTAGGTTACATCTTGTCACATGATGCAAAGTTCCAAGAAATACAGACTAACAGAACACGATCCAGTTCTCACAGTAAAAAAAATAATTATTTTCTTGTTTTAAAATGAGGAGTGACAGACTATCGCCTTCCTCCCAGCCTGAGGGTGTTTTCACCCATTTCTATGGGTAAAAGTGGTCAGCCGCAGGTATTCTTCTATCAGCCTCCCTCTATTCAAAATGCAAACACTGCACTGAAGCCTCTTGCAGCTCAACAAGTGATTTGTTATACTCTCTGAAGCCACTGTGGAAAAAGGTTTGTGGAACTCTGTTTTCCTGTTTATTAAAGCACTGTTTGCTCTAGGCATTTTTGTTGGCTATGTAAATATTTGTAAAGAAATTATTCTGTATTTAATGAAGGGTGTGTATGAGAGAGACTTCTGGGTACGTATATTTAAGTCTGTATCTTCAGTGTCCTGAAGAACATACCACCTTAACAAAGACCCTTTTTATGGAGGGAACTATTCTTTAACTCATAGCTGCAGAAAACCACTCTTTTTTTGAGAAAGATAGGATTTATCTTACTGCTGGTAAAGGAATTGTGAGAGTTTCTTCTTTTATTCAGAAGTCAGCTGCTTTTTAAAATTACTTTCAATTCTCTGTTAAACATTTTGAACTCAAAGATCCCAGCTCTCTAAAGTTTTTAACCCACTTATGATTTCTTTATTGCAGCTTTAAAATGAATTATTTGACCTCATTTAATAGTGTCAAATTCTGATAAAAATGCATAAAATCTGAACTGCACCATAAATGCAGAGCAGTATTTGTCCTACTTCATGAGAAAACACTTTGGATTATGTAAAAGAAAATCTTTTAGACTGAATGATTTTAAGAAAAGAATAGACCTGTCAAATTCTATCAGCTCTGTTTACTCTCCTGCTGTCACCACAGTCCAAGACTGGAACCCACAGTCCCGAGTTCTCCATGGGGGAGCATCAAGGCTCCACAAAATGGGGAATGGCCTCCAATTAGTGAGTGGGAGGCTGGGGCTGTGCTGAGAATACTCTTCTGTCTCACTTGGAATCTTTCAATGGGACAGTTGGACTTGGAGGAGACCAGGCTTTCCTGCAAGTGTGCAGGAGGAAACACTGAAAAGGGAGGGAGTGTGTGAGCGTGCAAGCAGGGGATCAAATCAGCAAATACCGATAAGTTTTCACGCAGCTTATGCTTACAGTTTGAAACGATGGGATTTTTTTCTTTCTTTTTTTTTTTTTTTTAAATGGACGAGGAAAAAAATCCCTGATTTTAGCAGATCTTTGATTTCTGTGGATCCAAAGCATCTATAGTAAATTTGACGTAGCACATAGAGTAGTGATGAGGATTAGACTGCTATGCAAAGTTCAGGGACTATTTGCACCATAGTAAAACGATTTTAGACACATATCTCTTCCACCGATGCAGCTGTGAGATATAAAACATCCTACTGTCCAGGAACAATTAAGGGCCATCATATCTCCTCCGATGCCTGTGCTTTTATGGCGCTGACACTGCCTGGCTACCAATGCAAAGTAATACTTCATATTAGCAAATGCCTCTCACTCTCCCAAAGAAAATACCGCTACCTTTAATAGTTTCATAATTGTAGTTGTGACAAATATTTCTAATGATTTAATTTTACATTTCAGGGAATAAAAGTAGAGAATTATAACACACTGGGATTTTTTAACCCTTAACACTTTATTCTTGTTAATTATAATTAATAATTTAACATTATGTTTTAGTGTAAATATTTTGATGTTTAAATCAAAGCAATAGGCAGACTACAAGTTTACTATGCAGTGGCACGCTTGTGGTTATGTCAGCACAAAGCTATGTAAATCATAGGAGCCAACTCAAAGGCTACTAAATTAGTGGAGAGCTCCCATGGTCTTCAGTGGGCTTGGAGCTGGTCTCTGAGAAACAAGGTTCTTCACCTCATAAACATTGTGGTCTTCAAGCACTATTTTTAATTGAAATCTGCAATCTATCCTTTTGCAGTCTGATTTGATTTAACATACATAACCAGTGCAAAAGAAGTAAAAGATCTACCGTGATGTACACAAGTACAGAATGAGATTTAATGTGCAGAGCTTGAGCAGCAGAAGCCCCAGGGAGGCAGATGGTGTGAGGCCAAGGTGGGCCTGGACTGACTGCAAAACCACTTACAGACCTGTAAGTTCTCTCCCAAAGAAGGCTCAATATTATCCTAATTCAATATTCTTGGTTTTCAAATGCAGCAGCATGCTTATTTTTCTCAGGGAACTATCCCATTCCCGAACTAGGTACAGTTATGTGTGGTTTATTACATATGTAATAAATCATGACATGAAAAACAGGCCATTAGAAGGGAGACAGAGTAACTTGCTATGGATTATTTGGAATATGTGAAAAACCAAATTTAAGGAATCAAGTCATCACTCTAGGTAACAATGTGGCATCTACATTTTGAAAGAAATAAATAAAATGTGTAATTACATTTGAAGAAATAACATTACTTAAGATGTAAAGCTAACCCTAGATCAACAAGATAAATTAACTTCAGGTTTTGCAGCTCAGTATTTTGTGTAAGGATCATGTTTCTGTTTTTTTATATTACTATGTATTTCCAGTTGATAGAAGCCTTATGTAGTATTTTGAAGGCCTTGCAATGCATTTTCTATACATGTTAAACAGGAATTCAGTTTTAAATAGATAGCTTTCTGATCAAAAGTTGTTACTCAATTGTCAATCATTCAACATATTAGTAGACTATATCCTCCTTCACCCCATTTTAATTGTCCCTTTGGTTCTTAAAAAATTGGTCTATATTCATCAGCTCATTAGATAGTCTGATTAATTTTTTGTTGTAATAATTACTTTATGCTAGCATAGTTTAGCATAAAATCATACTAAGAAGCATAGACACATAAACACACAACTGCTGTATTCCATACATTCTGGACATGACTGCATTACAGTCGTGAAAAAGGTGAAAGACTTTATGACACACAGTACATTTTAGCTCTCCTAAGTGGTAGTCTCATATCTGGTTTTGCACTTTGGTTTCTGGAGAGCAAGCTACAGCTCAGGACTCCTGACTGTCACCACTGGGGATGGATGGAGTCTTGGAGTCTGCATGAAGGAAATTTCTGCAGACAAAAGGTTACAAATGCATAACTAACGAAACCGTAATTGTTCCTGAAGAAAATGTCAGTGTCCATTCCCTTGACACCGTGTGTGTCTGACAGGGAGTGAGATAATGACTTGATGTGTCGGAGGAATTTCATCACAGTAGTTGCTTCATTCTTTCAAAAACATGTGAGAAACCTCCTAGGAATCAGTCAAACTCAGGCCACTGTGGATTGATTTAAGTGGATTAGCTCAACTGTTTCCTATGCAGTTCCTGAAATGTGCTAATCGGTATTAATAAAAAATTGTGGCCCTTGCTCCTCAAACTGTCTTGCAGTTACAGGCAAAGATGGGAAGGACTGGTTTGTACCCAGGCGATATCTTGCAGGCTTCTCAGGCTCGTTTGCCTCCAGTGAAACCAGAACGGAGTTCATACCTTACCTCATAAACGGTGCTTGACCTCCCATTCAAAACAAGGAAACAGAAAAGGAATTTGGACTTTTTCAGCATTCCTGTGAGATCTGAGATGCTCATGGCACACCACTCTTATTTTACCCATTTTAAAAATCTCATACGTGTGGAAAGCAGAATTGCTGCATGACTGCAGCAGCCAATAATGCAATTGAGACAGGTTCTTACAACAGTGCAAAACAAAGTGTAGTACATTTTATATTCTGTTTACACTGGAGTAAATAGCTACACAAGATCCCAGGCAGATAGATCAGTTCAGTGCCAATAAACAGCAGCTGAAGCAATGTTAAAGGAAAAAATAGCTTACCAGATACAAAATGCTCCTGGTTTTAATAGAAAGCATTCCTGTAGTGCCTGGTACTTCAACACATCTTTGCATTGCGGAGAAGCTTATTTTGACATTAGTCACAGGTTTGGTTTTTTGGGTTTGGTTTTGTTGTTTTTTTGGTTTNTGGCAAACCTGAACCTAGGGATGGTTATGTGGGTAAAGCACAGCAGGGAGTGAGTGGCTGGGAGTTCAGTGCTGACATTGCTGCTAACTTCCTCTTAGGCTTAAGCAAATCACGTAGGTCACTTGTAATTCAGTTTCCCTTCATTCCATACCAAAATGATGTAATGAGGGGTTGTGAAACTCAGAGCTGAATGTATAAAAGTCTCCAGGAGCACATCTATAGCCTGTTCTGTTAGCGCTAAGTACCTTTCCAGAAGGTTTTTGGAGAATCATCTCTTCTGAACCATGGTGTAAGAAAAGGAGAACAGCAACACCTGACAGGGTAATCATGTTATTTGCTTTTTCCTCACTAGTTTTGGTTCCTATACTCCAAAGTTTCTTGAGATGTAGCTGAGGAGGGACTTTCTGGTTGCCCCTGGAAAGCTGCCTAATTTCTGTTCTTATTTCCAGCAAGGCCAGAAATTACTCAATGAACTTGAAGACAGGGAGGAGAAAGGTGGTCTGGTGGTTTGGGACTGGATGGGTGGTGTGCCTTCAGGAGGCAAAGAGGAATCGCACACTGAAAGCAGCAGTGAGAGCTGCTGGTGGAAGCAGGAGAGGAGCTGGTGTAGGAACAGGAAGGAGAGAGGCACACAGGTGTGGAGTGTGGAAAACACCTAGTGTGGGGAAAAGCACCTGCAAGGGAGGAAGATAGGAAGAGAAGTCCATAGAGGGAAGGAGCAGAGCAGATGGAGTGAGGAGCAAAAGGAGATGGTAAAGTTGACTCCTTCAATAAAACGGAGAATACGTCTCACCATGGAGACCGCTGAAGAGTCACAAAACATAAATATTTTCCTTTTGTCATTTTACATATGAGAAATCACCACGCTTGTTCTGAGGACATTATGTAATCCCAGACAAAAGAAAACAGTTTCTCATCACCACTTCAAGAAGAGGTTTTCTTAGGACTCTTCCTGTTCAATTGTCACTCACACTGGATAAACCATTGCAAACAGCTAATTAAGAATCTATCACCCCTGATTGCTCCTACTTGTTGAACAGTTGTATTACTTAAGCATAGGCAAAAGTCTCAGATGTCAGTGCTGGCAATGGCAATAAAAATTGTCCATTGAGTGAGAGACATCTTAAAACTATGGTTGAAGCTGAATATGCCAAATGCAACTGCAATGTTTTGGTCTGATTTTGTTTAGAACGGAGGCAATGCAATGATGAGTTGCCACCATGCACTGATCCCTTTGAGAGAACCTGTAGCTTTAGATTCGCCCTACAACATCAACCAGTTGAGTGCTTTATACCTTTTAGGGACAGACTCCAGAGCAAACAAGCAAGCAGAGTCCTCTGAAGTGTGAATGGTGCAATATGCATAGAAATATGTAACTCTGCACACCATATCATAAACTGAAACACCCAGTTATTGGCTAAACTATCTGGAGATCAAATATCTTAAAGTATGCTTGTCGTTGCTGAGCTCTCCTTTAGTCTTAACAAACTTGTTTGGCAGACTATTCTATGATGCTGTTGAAGAGACGGTCCCTATAATCTCCAGTGACAAGTTCACCGCACTATGGCGTTTGCAAATGTAGAAGTGGATAGTTCACCCTGATAGCGGTTTCTGCGGTGATGAACTACCTTAGATCCAGCTCATTAGAACAGGTCAATGTGAGAAAAGATGGTAAAGGTAGATCTATGAATATAGATTCAAATTCAACTCTGATGTAGTTGCAGATTCCTGCAAGGTTGTGCCAGGAATGAATTTCATTCCATCTAGCTAGCTGTTGTGCCAGCAGGATGTACTTGATGGGGGAAAAAAAAGTAGAGATATCTTTAGGTACATCTAACTGATGATTTTGCACTGCTGACAGGCTCTAGTGAGCTTTGTCAGATGTGCAACCAATGCAGGAGTCCAATTGCTTTGTGACTGCAGGCAGGAAGGTCTGGAGCTCAGTATTGGGAGATCTGGAAAGGGGTTTCATTCCAAGGGGTATTTTTCCTGATTCCGGAAAAGTAAACTTCGTGCAGGCTGGCTGGTGGCCAAGATCTATTGCCCTGATTAGATAAATATTTTGGGCAGTGCATAATAGAGCAGATAGATAGCAAAGACTAATGCTACCACTGAGCATTTCTGTATCATACCTCCCATAGCTCTCAGGGCACTTTTCACAGAAGGCCAGCATCCTCTGATACATAGAGGAGAACTGGGGCTTAAATCCTCAGCATCACGTGGATTCTTACTAATGCAGGTGCCTTTCTAGGATCGAAACACATAGAAACAGAAGGGTGTTTTCCTGCAGAGATTTGAAAGGAGAGGGGTAAAAATGGAGTTGCATAATTTCACTACACCTTTAAAAATAATATCATGTTTGCAACATATTTGGTGTGACTGTAACCTTTTCTTCATAAGGGTTTAGTAGTTCAGCGTATATACCAGACAGCCCTGGGGAATGTGCAGCTGGGGACATTTTCAGTAGTGTGCATTAATTATAGCGTATCACTATTTATCTCATTTACATGCATTGAAAGGAAATGGCTGCTTTTACTACAGTGCCCCATTGTGCCAGGGGCTGTGAACACCCATCTAGAGACAGGATCTCTGACTCCTGAAGTTTACCCTCAAACGTGAGATGAAAAGGGGGTGGAGGGGAATAGAATCAAAGTACACACAATATTAACAGTATGTACTTACATATTTGTAGTTGGCTTGGCACAGACAATTTTTCAGGTCAGAAAGATTGAACCCTGTGAGATTAAAATGTTGAGTATTACTGTGCATAGCTCTCTTTCCAGAGGCAGTTAGATTAGCATTTTTTCACTAAAAGCAGGACACACATTGAGCCTGTGTACTGTGAGATAAGCTGGTTTTATGCTGCAGAATATATCTGGGCATTTAAAACACCTCAGTCAGACAGCAATGGGCATACTTTAAGCAGTTTCACCTTCTTTAAGACATACGAAATTTCAACATTGGTTTTGAAGACAACCTGGAGAATAATCCTTAAATATGAAATATTTTATTCTGATTAAATATACCTTTTTCCCCATTATTAATGAAAACAGTTATTCTGAGAACTAACAAATCCATTAAAAAAAAAAGTGTAAGTGAACAGCCAGAGGTGATTTTAAAAGAACTGTAAACTCAAATTCAAACAGCCATGCCATGCTAGAATGGGGAAGGGAAGAAAACATCTTTGTCTTGGAAAAAGAGCTGACTCGCACACTTTGTCTAGTTACTATGTATTATTGCATCTTCATCTCTATTTAAAATGGAACTTAATGACTGCTACATCAACGTAAAAGTTCAGTCACTTTCCTTGCCCCCATTTGGATCCACAGTGTTAGTGCGAGAGGGAGAGAGCTCCATGGGTCTGCATCACGAGGATGCTGAGAGGGGTATGCTGCACGATGCTAACTGGCAAGTAGGAGAGTTGTAGTTCAAGCTTCTGATGGCATCCAACTGTGCCCAGGGTATCGCCAGTCATTCCCACGTCTAGAAAGAGCACCAGGATGAGTGCACCTAGGGTGAGTGTGAAGCAGAGGCCTTTGTTTCCCAAAAAGCTAAAGCCGGGGAGACTGCTGAGCCCCACCGTGACTCCCGCGGTCCTCCGGTGCGGAGATGCTCGTCCCGTGCGGAGGAGCGGCGAGGGCATGTGGCGGATTCATTGCCTGACAGGAGGCGTGTGCAGTGGGTGCTGACCCTCGCCGCCCATCTGACCCCATTATTTGTTGAAGGAGCTGACTTGTCTGGGAGGACTGGCAGGGACCGGGGTGCCAGATGGCATGTGGATGTGTGTTGTGTGTCGGCTGTCATTCAGCCAGATTAATGTGAAGTTTGTAAAAAGGAGGGGGGGGGGGAAACAATTAAGCAAGAATCTCAAAAACAATCGAGGCCACGTGCCACCGGGCAGCAGTTGTTGGCGGCACAATGGGTTATCGGCTTCCCATGAATGGGCCCAACTGTTGCAAACGACATGAGCCTGCCCAGTTTTCAAATCATTTAATGCTCTTGTTTACTTCCAATCCAGCCAATCTCTGGGTCGGGAGAGCTGTCACCTGATAGTCTTTTTATGTATTTAAGTCCCAGGCCTCACAAAATAACTGAACAGCGGTAACCATGGCAATGCTAATTATTGCACTATAACTACAGTAGAAGAAAGAAAACAGGGTAGGCTGGGAGAGAGATTTGAAGATGTTTTTTGGCCAGGATTTGAGGTTTTGGCTCCTGGTCAGGTGTTGAGGTTTTTTTTTTCCTTTTCTTCTTTTCAAAATCTTTTTACAAACAAATAAATTACATTCTGCTTTAAAGATCTCCCAGATAATAGTTTAGGGAACTTTGATACGTGTTTCTGGAAAGCATGAACAGAGGAGCTGAAAGCTCCTGGGCAGCCAGGCACTAGATTTCTGCCTTGTTCTTTTAAGCTGGTTTAGAATGCTGCAAAACATTAAAGGTGCTTCAGCAAGACACCAGATTTATTTAAGGCTTCAGCATTGTCATTTGGCAACGAACACATATTAATACCACGCAGCTGGCTTTAACGTATCTATGAGAGAGCTCTTTAAAGCCTTTGTTTTGAAAGCAAAATCAACTACATCCAACTAAACTGTGTTCTTCTGAAAGAGAAAGACGTTTTCCTGGACCTGAATCCCTTCGGATTTACCTTGGGTATCTAACAATAACTTCCTGACATGTTCTAATGACTGCTTTACTCCTTAAGATACCCATGACTTCTGTAATACTGTTTAACATAAGTAAAAGTAGTTTAGCCCTTCATTTACCATAGTTCTTTTATTGACTTTAATTGGAGTTTTGACCACACAGGAATTTTTGAGTATCGTAAATATATTTCAATATTTCAGTTTTGTACCACGCACTCTATCAGAAGCAAAATAAAACAGGCGGGAGGGAGCACGCAGAATGTATCAAAACCAGAGCTTTAAACCAAAAGCAGCCTGTCATCGTTATGCCTCAGTTTTGTCAGCTAAAGGCAGGCTCGGTGTTATTATGCATTCAGGCACTAGCTTTTCAGTCTGATCATTTAGTATGTCAAAAACTGCCTAAAAAATTGTTTCATATGCTTCATGGTTTCTTGTTAAGTATCAGTAACTTCATGTATCTGAGTGGAAGAGATCACCAGTTCATTCTGTGAAGTTTTGCTTATGCAGCAACTCTCTGCTCATCCGTCCCCACCAATGGGATGCAGTGGCTGGGAAAAAGCCCTCTCCAGGTGTTCAAGCCAGCAACATACACAGGTCCTTGAGCTAGGCACAGAAACTCCTTCCAAGGCTGGCTGGTCACTGGATTTCAAGGTTAATGCAAAATTGCCACGTTAAAAGTCCTTCTACATCAAGGCCAAATAAGTGCAAATTTCTGACAAATGTGAAAATAATGAACCAGCTCTGGTTTTGTTTCTAGGCAGTTTCTCTTCCAGGTTCTTATGCCTTCTTCCCCTACAAATACTGCACAAAAAGTTTTCTTAACTAAAATGTTTCAAATTGTACAAAGGAACACATGATTACGTAAAGGGCAGTAGTAACCAGCCAGCTGTGAAACCAAAGGTTGCATCTGAATTCTGCAAATGGAATTCCAGCCTGACGTGTTTTCTCTGCTGACCTGTGTGAGCTTTGGCAGTCATCTCCCCTCTTACCAGCGACAGTGTAGTAGCATCTCCGCTCTCTGCTAACCTTTCACGCTATTTTGCAGACTCTTAGCTTCTGACCCCTCCCAGCCAAGTGAAGATGACCTCCCCAGTGACTTACAGTCCTTGTCATGGCTGACATCTGTTGATGTTCCTCGGTTACAACAGATGGCCAGTGGAAGAATGGATTTTAGCCTTGGTGCCCAGAATGCAGTGCTACAACAGACAGGTAAACTGTTAGGATGTTAAATAACTGCTCTTTAAACAACACAGCCTACTGCCTTTCTTTTCCCTCACACAGGCTATCTTTCCTATTAGTAGATTCCTTTTAACTGCATTACATTTTGCTTCCTGTCAGAAGACTTGGAGCCTGTTGTCTTCTGATAAGGCTATTGCTGATACATTTTCTCCATTTCAAGAGGCAGAGAGCCCTAGCAGTCACAACAGAGATCTTAGGATCTGATTGGCTTTTCTGCTCAGTGTAGTTGCTGGTGCCTTGTTGCGTGAACTTGGGCCAAGGTATTTAAGACTTGCATTTCAGAGGTTTTCAACAGCTTTGAAATTAGGTAATTAGTCTTTCTTGTTTGTTTCAACATTGATAAAATTAAGAGTACCTTATTTACCCCATACCTGTTTGCTTCATACAGACTTACAGCATATGTTCATTGAATGTCTTTTCTTTGTGAACATCCTTTAAGTAAACACACTTGCTCCCTAAGGCATTCTGCCGAGAGAGCTCAGCATATCATCTTGCTTGCTTTAGACCAGAAATCCTTCTGGAGTACAGATAGTGCTGAATATGGTTTTTTTTCTTTTGTAAGATACTGTGTCTGTAACACCACTATGGACTGTTAAACAGCTGTCATCTTTCATTCCCTGCATAACAAGTTTTAGAAGCAGCTGATGTCATCTTTGCAATTTGTGAAATGCTCTGGGTTCTTTTGGGATGGAAAGCCACAGAGAGGTGTGATTATCCACTCCAGAGTTTAGTTGTGTTCAACTGCATCTATTAAAAATAAATGCCAGCTCTCTTTTCTGAAGTGTACTTTCATGCGAACATTCACTGCCTTTGCTTTCTCCAAAATAGGTCCTGTAGCAAGCAATATGCACTCAACAGGAGCACCTGGAGCAATGATTCATGTCCAGGCCAGCCTGCCACAGGGAATCCTGGGACTGAATTCTATTTCAACACACGGAGCAAATGTAAGAGCAGGCCTTGATGGCTTATTATTGCAACACTTTTTAGGAAAAGATGTTGGTAATTTCAAAACTGACACGTCTGTTGTCTTTATCTCAGCAGATGAGCCAGTACACTGTAGGTGGGCAGCCATCTCCTAGTTTACAAACGCAGCAACAACTCTTTCCTCCTCCTCATTCACAGCAAGTGTTTGCCCTAGCACAGAACACACAACAGGTACTGTTGTTTGCTTGTGGTCTGTGACTTGAAGTACCTGCCAAGATCATCTCTAGAACTCTTTTAAAAGAAAAACAATAAAATGTCCCTAAACCTACATACCTATGGACATTTTGCATCCAACATTTTCCTTCTTTTCCTTCTTTTCCTTCTCCATACAGTGTAACCCAGCAGCAATCTACAACACATCCTATGGGACTCAGCCACACTATTCTCAGCCACGCCTGGCTCCTCACTCTGCCCAAGAACTGCATCCAAAGCATTACCCCAAACCGATCTATTCATATAGGTGAGTAGAGAGCAGAATAGTATATTGCCTACAGCCTGCATTGGGATGACTGTAACGCTGTAGGTGTGGTAGCACAAGAGTGTTTGATTCCTTTTGAAGGGAACAAAAATCCCGTCATCTGCCCAGGAGTTCTGTGGAAGCTGCCTCTGAGGGGTAGCAGGAATGAACAAGCAAACTAGTTCCTGGACATCAGTGTAAAGGTAGAGTAATAGCAAAGAGGAGTAAAATCTGCAGGATCACAGTGTGACTTCTGAGCATTTGAGTACAGTAATCCCATGATCAGCCAGGTGAGGTTGCTAGACCAGAAGAAGGCATGATGGCTAAGTATACACAATCTGTTATTTCCTGTATTTCTCTGTCCTCTAGTTGCTTGATTGCGATGGCGCTGAAGAACAGCAAAACAGGCAGTCTCCCAGTGAGCGAGATCTACAGCTTCATGAAGGAGCACTTTCCCTACTTCAAGGTATGCGTAACACCTGAAAGGTGGAAGTAGAACATCACAAATACTTTGTTCAGGGCTTATTTCACTAACATCCTTCTGCATCTTTCAGACAGCCCCTGATGGCTGGAAGAACTCTGTGCGTCACAACCTGTCTCTGAATAAGTGTTTTGAGAAGGTGGAGAACAAGATGAGTGGCACCTCTCGCAAAGGGTGCCTGTGGGCTCTCAATCCTGCCAAGATCGACAAGATGGAAGAGGAGATGCAGAAGTGGAAGCGGAAGGACTTAGCTGCTATTCACAGGAGCATGGCTAACCCAGGTAGGGCTTATATTACGCTTTTACTATGTGTATGAGAGGCAAGGGGGAAAATAGCTATTTGGCCAGGAATGCATGAATCTTAAGAAATGTTATATGGAACAGAGCTGGCTAGTGCAGAGCTCTCTCACCTTGCAACGGCCTCCTCCTCTGAGCTACTTGGCTGAAATACCGGGTGCTCTGCACTGAATGAAGTAATTGCTGCTGCCCTGAGGTTGTATGACAGGGCAATACACTACAGCAGGAGGAGGTAACTGGACTGACAGCTATTCTTGGAGGCCCTCAGTGCAAATCGGTCCCCAGATTCAAAATGGATTGTCTTTTTCCCCATGCTAACCTATCTAGCATATCCAAGACCTTCTGAGGAGTTATGCTGCCTCCAGTGTTAGTATTCATAGTGTCACATTTTAATGCAGTTTTTTGCCTGCTCCTCTGCAAAACTCTCCCTTTACTAAGACTTTCTCATTCTTATTTAGAAAGACACATTTTTGAAGCTTTCAGGAGCTCAATACTGGCAAAATCAACTGGAGTTTTTCGCTGCAAATTCTGTTACATACAATCAATGATAAATTACATTCTCCTTTGCTTAAAAACAAAAGTGCCATTGAAACTGTCAGGAGTGTCTCGTACAAATCTTATTTGAGATAGAAGCAGAATTGGGAGTATCCCTATGAGCAGGAGACCTACAGAGGATGCTTAGTTCTGTGACTGTGGGCCAGCTGCCATCAGTGGTGGCTTGGTTTCTCTGTGTAAGTCTCATATGATCATTTCTTTAGCTCAGTTAGGGGTAACCATGGAAGTCGACCAGGGGAAGGGCTAAGGGTAGGGAAGTAGATGGCATTTCTTAGCTCTCTGCACAGTCAAAGCCTGCCTCCTGTCCTGCATCTCGTACGGTGACAGACGCTGCCTGTTCAGTTTTATGGCAAAAGCGTAAAGTGGCTGTGCTCACTTGTGAAATGCTTTGACCTGGCCCTGCTTGAACAAATGGGTTAAACTGTCTTTTTTCTTCCTTGGGAATGGGTATCGCTTGTGCAGAGGAGCTAGACAGGCTGATCACTGACAGACCTGAGAACTGCAGGCGGCCCAGCAAACAGGCAGAGCCTGAGGTCTCCACCCTGAACCACATGGCAGCGGCCCAAGGCCGAATCTCCATCTCCCAGCTGCAGCCTCAGCCGATCATGACGCTCTCGCTGCAGTCCATCCCCCTGCATCACCAGATCCAGACCCAGGCTCGCATCGCCCCAGACTCACCAGCACCTGCACAAACGCCTCCTCTCCATACTCTGCCTGACATGAGCCACAGCCCTCTTCCCCACCATCCCATGGGACGCGCGCCTCCAGACTTCCTGAACGTGACAGCAGACATGAACACAGAGGTGGATGCTCTTGACCCAAGCATTATGGATTTTGCATTGCAAGGTATGGGAGAAGGAAGCTGGGGTAGGGGACGGCATGATTTATGTGGTTATGTAGTCACTGAATATATAACCAGGGTCCTCAGCAGGATGCTCTGGGGTGGGATGTAACTGAGCTAAAAACTTGTGCTGGCCTCTGCAGCGTGACTTCCCTGGCCTTCCTCGGTGCATTTCTACCCTATGCTAGATGGGACAGCAAACCACCCTCATGGCTGAAGTGCAGGCACCACAGTAGATGTAGCAGGGATGTCCAACTAGCCGGATCTGGGACACACATCTCTCTGCCCATGGGAAACCATAGCTCTACTCATGCCTTGGTTTTCCCCTTCTGTAAAAGGAGAACTTCCCTGGCTCATGACGATGCCTAGCGTGGCCCCTGGGTTTCTGGTTAGCACGTGGTAGATTGATGCTGCCCAGAAAGGTCTGGACTGCTGCTGGAACCAGGGGGGGAACCGACACTCGTACTGCCTTTGCGCTACAAATGGTACAATCCACAGGCAGCACTGGCCCTAAGCAGCGGGTGAAGCCCTTTAGTTATGGACTGACCCCTGCACACAGTGCTCGGGCGGGTTGGATGTGTTGCTGTGACCAGAATTTAATCTTTTTAAAGGCAACATATGGGAGGAAATGAAAGACGACAGCTTCAGCCTTGATACCCTGGGTGCCTTCAACAACTCCCCGCTCCACCTCTCAGACTGTGACCTGGGCACCCCTGGCCTCACCCCTGTCTCCAGTGGCAGCGATCACTCCTTCTCAGACTTGCAAGTCACCGGCCTTTATACCACCTACACGACGCTGGACAACGTAGCGGCAGCTCAGTACATGAACGCCCAAGGCAACAAACCCATCGCTCTGCTCTGAGTTTTGCACCGTTCCACGGACCTCTGATTCAGGGGCCAGTTTCTCCCAACCATTAAAATCCAACCTGAAAGCAATAAAAGATCTCCTCCTGCAGACGCTTGGAACGTGTTGGCTATTTACTGGGACACAGCACGTGATGCCAAAATAAATTGAACTGTTACTGGTAGAACCACTTTCACCCATGGCAAGACTGAGGAAGGGGCATGGACATTTATGTTGCAGGACTGGTGAGCTCTCAGGAAGGACCTGGAAGGCATCAGTCAGCAGGAACTTTCACTAGAATGTAACTGAGCTAAAAAATATTCCAGTTAAGGTAAATACATTTAATCAACACTGTGATCTGGACTTACATGCGGACGCTGTTTGGTCACCGCCTACACAGAAGCCAACGGGCTGGTCAGCACCAAATTGGAGTCTAAAATGGTTGATCATGTACCATGTATATTTTTTTTCTTAAATTGCCAAATAACTATTGCCATTGAACAAAGACCCCACACAGTTTCTGGAGACACTTGTACCACTAACACTTTTCTGATGTAACTATTGTTAATTTATTGTTATGAGGTAGGAAAAAAGGAGCAAAACCACTAAAAATGAAAAATCAAACCCATAGCAGACAACTGTAATGTCTACGTTTAAAAACAAAGTCCTTACCCCGTGAAGGAAGTGGTACTACTGAATTATTAAACTGATCACTGGCTAGAAGATTTTAGGAATTACACCTGTTTTTAGGATTTTTTTAAAAAAGATTAGATTTGTTTATAGTCTTGTGTATTGTGCTTCTGTCTATTCTTGTGCTAGGCAGTATTACTATTTGTAAATTTATTTATATTTATTGTTATGAAGAGAAAAGAAATTATGTAAACTGAGCACTGTTCAATTTTTTAAAATGCTGCAGTAACCTGTTTTACATCCACTAAATTATTCATAATCAAAAATGCAACAATTTTAATCACTGTTACACTACATTTCTTTTAAATAAGCACTTTTGATACTGTGAAACTCATGGTTTTTAAAAAAAAATTCAGAGACCAAATATTGTAACTGTACCATACCAATTCATAATAGTCTTTCTTTCCTAATTAACCAAGTAAAATTGATTCTAATGTAGTTTTTTAAATTTTCAAACCCTGCTTTGTACTTGGCAACATACGTTGCAAAAAATGTGATGAAACACCTGAAAATATAAAAAGCAAACTGTATGTTGGAATTTAGCATTTAGTTTACTTATACCTCTGTGACCATGAAGTAATATTTATATCTCGTGTTTTGTCTGTTCCTGTGCATTAATAGAATTTCCCAGTCTGTCAGTTCCGGGTGTTGTATCCACGTGCTCACAAGCTCCTCTCTCCCACACTGAGTATGGCTGGGGCTGGTTGGAGGCAGAAAGCCTCTCCAGCTTAAGTCCATGAACTAAAAACACAGAGGGTGCAGGAGCCCCCAGCTGAAAATCACTGTTGTGAAGATCAGGGGCTAGAAAATGTCTGTACCTTGTGTCTTCCCCAGTGCATATGTCCATGGCAACCTCTTTCAAAAGGGCGCAATGCTCCACGTCATAATTTATTGTTCAAGAACAAATGTGATTAATGATCATTTGCTGTGACTGGTGTCATCTACGATGTCTTCATTTTTTTAAAATAAATATTTCTTAGCACTAAGCCTGGGTCATTCTAGATGTGCTGCGTTATGACTACTCTGGTGTCAGGTGTGCCCCTGCCACATGGCATGCTGCTCTCGGCATTCAACAGTAATTCCGAGGCATCTGCTACTGGAAATCCAACCCAGGGAGGAAATAGTTTCATACAACTTACGGATGTTGACAAATGGACAAAGCTCAGACATGTTTGACTCCAGCCGCGGTGCCCAAACATGCTGAGGAGCTGGCCCTTCTCTTGAATCTAAGACTTGTGTGTTTACACGCCCCCACTAACAGAAAAGCATCTCATCCATGCACAAAGCATTTGTAGTGCCCACCTGCAAATGGAAGTGAGGGCTTATGTCTAAAAAAGCAGCTTTGCTGAGGCTTTGTTGCCTTTGCAGACATAATACTATGTCCAAGTCGAGGCTTTGTTGCTGGCTCAAATCCTCCAGGAAAATAAGAGTTTACAGGTATTTACTCTATGAACACTTTTTCCATTCTGTCAACCCATTCCTGAAAATCTCTGTGCCTATATGTGTGGAAGAGCTCTGGTTTAGGGACAGGCGTTCACGGGAGGGCTGCTACGAGCTGCTCTGTACTAAAGCAGTTTCTGTGCTGCAGGGAGGGGGCTGCACAGCAGCAGAGGCACCGGTCCCTGCTCAGATCCGCCACATTTATACAACGACAAAAGAAACAGAGCTCAAGAAAACTTCCTTGACAACTGTGCTCACTTTATTGGCGGTGTTTTGGCTCCCGTACGGCGAGCATCCGCACCCCCCTTCCCTGACAAAGTGCAGTGACACCTTTCAAACCAGTAAGCATCTCATAAGGCCCTTTCGACCCCCAACCCCAGGACAGGGAGACCTCTCCACAGACCCTGGCGGGAGCCCCCAGCCCAGGCATGACCAAGGAGGTGTCCAACACCTCCACACCACAGCAATACCAGCACTGCACTTGAATCAGGCGTCCCACCTTCCATCGCCATCCTGCCTCCCCCTTTGCGAGCCAAAGCTAAACCTGTGCTGGTGAAATGACGCACCTGCACAGCCAGAGGCACTGGAAAGCACGTATTCAAATTTCCCCTCCATGAACCAAGCTGATTAAAGGCCACCCAAGAAGCAAGGTACAGGTCCGAGCAGACGGAGAGCTCACCCTGGCTCCTGTGCTTCAGCAGAGGAACCGGGTCACTGGGGCAGGAGCACCCGGAGCCGTGTCCTCCCTCCTCTCCCTCCTCCACAGGAGCCGCAGGCTGAAAACACCCAAAGGAGCTGTGGCAGGAGCCAGAAAGGACACGAGACGGGCAAGAGAACAGTTGGGTCTGTCAAACCATGGTGGATCCGTTGATGTTCCCGCTGCATGGCTCGCTGATGTCTTTTCTGGGCCATCAGCTACTCATAGTCACATCTACTGATCACTCCCCAACAAGGGGAAGGATGAGACAAATTGCTCCTCCCAGTTCCTGAGTTTATTATAAAACATCAGTTTGAGACTGCTTCTTAAGCAGGGTTTACATTTCCTTGTGCCGGCACCTGGTCAGCTTCAACACGGCCACATGGAGGTCTCCTCCTTCGTCCCGCTCCCCTGTGGTGCCTGGGCCAGTTGGTTTGTACTTCCAGCTCTGTCCAGTGTCATGAGACGTGTCTGGTGCTTGTTTTAAAGACTCAGGCTAGGGCTTGCAACTAAAACACAGTAAAAGATTTTAGATTCTTTTTAAAACCAACCTCTGCGCCAGGTCCAGACTCCAGACTTGGCTTGGGCCAAGTTTATCTTCTGCCAAGCTGCCCCTCTGATGAACACTACCAGCGCCAGAGGGAACTTTGCACGGATGGAGAGACCATCTTCATGGCTTAAAATACAAACACTGGCATCCTTTATTTAGGCACACGAGTAAGAGTCCCAGGCTTCAGTTTGAGGGCTGACAAACCAGGCGGGGAGGTGAGGTCTGGCCTCTGAGCAGCAGCGTGTCCCGGTGCCCCTCCTGCCCCGCGGCGATTGCCCTGCACGCTGCCGGCCACCAGCTCAAGATGGGCCGTCGTTATCCACGGTCGACAGGAGACGGGCGACCTGGGCCTTCTGTGCACGGGTGATGTGCTGAGCCATCTGGATGATGCAGTCCATGGCCACCTCGGGGTTGGCTTGGACCAAGCTGCAAGGCAGACAGGAGAGGGCAGCTGCCTCAGGGGCTGAAGCAAGAACTGCCTTGTCTCTACCACCCGCTGTCCCCAACCCAGGGGACAGCATTGCCCTTTGCATCCCGGCTCCCGCAGCCACTCACCTCCGAATGTGCTTCAGCACGTAGTCCCGCTTCAAGTACTTGATGTTCTCCCGGATGGCTGACTGGGTGCCGTCGTCCTCTTGCATGTGCTTCTCCAGCCACTCCACCACCACCTGGTTGTTGTCCCAGAGGTAGCCCTGGGGAGAGCAGGACCGTGGGCAGGGGCTCCTGCTGCCTGCACAGCCTGAGCCCCCCCTTTCTGCTGCATCCTTGGGCTTTTTTCTCCCATAACACAGCCAGGCAATGAGATTTTTCTTCTCAGGCCTGCACATATGGCACAGCATGGCACGTTCCCCCCTTCCCATGTAACAGCCACTCGGAAAAAGGTTCAATCTGGAAATCGAAACTGAGGAAAGCTTCATGGACTGTTTAAAATGCAAAAAGTTCAGGTAAAATGTGTTTCTTTTGCATGCCCTCACTTCCCAGCTCAGCAAGCACAGGACTGACATGGCAATGTGTGTGTCATGGCACTTGCACTTGAGAGCAGCTCAAATGCAAAGACCCCAAATCTCTCTTTTGCCCTGGGAAGCCCCACCTGATGGTAGAAAATGAGGAGGCCTGTGTTTATTTGGGGGCCACCTTGCTACTGCTGAGCACCAGCATCCAACTGCGGTCACCTGCTTTGAAGAGACAGCCCCAGGCTCAGGGCTGCTCGGCCACCCACCCTAGCACAGGCTGCAGAATAGTAATTCCCATTGCACATTTAAACCCTCAAGGAGGCACCAAAGAAATGGCCAAGCAACAGGAGAGCAAGGTGACAGCCCTCGGGACCCCCCTGGCTGCAGGGATGCCTCGGGAAGCCTGGGGGTACCTTCGCAGCTCCTTCTGTCTCCATGAACCAGCGCCGCAGCATGGACTGGATGTGGATGTGGCTCAGCTCGCTGTTCGCCTTCAGGACCTCCGCCTTCACCACCTCCTCCAGCAGCAGCCGGCGCAGCCGCCAGTAGAGGAAGGAGCGGGCGTTCTTCCACTCCAGGATGTCCTGCAGAAATGGGTGCAGAGTCCAGGTTCGTGTTTGCATGAAGAAGAGGAGCTGATGTGCAGCAACTGCTTGCTCACAGCTCATACCGGCAGGTTTGAAGGCAGCTCTGCCGGGCTGGAGCAGAGAGCAGCACCTGGGGCAGGAACGGCATGTTGAGCTGCAGCCCCAACTCCCCGGAGGGGACTTTGCCTCCTGCCTTCGTGCCGCCACTGCAAAACTCTCTGCGCCAAGCCCCTTCCCACCTATGCCCTGGCTCACCGTGATGACGCCTTTCTCCTGCATGCGGCCTGGGGTGTCATGAAGGTCAGCGAAGTGCATGGCCACTTGGTAGTACATGGGCAGGAGGAGATCCTCCCGAGCCTTGAGCTGCTTCTCCAGCTCCCTGCGCTGCACCTCGGACAGCTCGGGGGTCCCTGCAGGACACGCCGTGCTGAGCAGCCCACCCACTGTCCCTGTGACGGGGTCCACAGGCCACTGCGGGGTCTGGGCTCTGCTCTGTGCTCCTACATCAGCCACCGCCACCAGGAAATGGGGCACCCAGTGTCATGTCGCTTTGCTTTGGCACATTTACACCCCTGCCCAGAGCCCAGCCACAGAAAGCCATGGCCGTGAAGGGGCTGCACTGTGTTCAGTGCCTGCCGCAAGAGAGGTGGGAGGTGGCATTTGCAAGGACTTGGTGGCACCGTGTTTTAGCAGGGTGGAGGGACATGGGGGCAAGGACCTCCCAACGCAGCCCCACCATCCGCTGCAGGCAGGAGCTGATGACAGCATGAAAGGGGACCCAGTGCATTAAAGGCAGCCTCTGTACAGCTCTGCAATGACTATGCATCATCTCATTAGGTACTGATTCAGCATGGCCACTGACATTCTTCATCTCAAAGCATGCGAAAAAGTCCAGCACCATTTACGGAGCCCTCAGGAGATACAGGTGTTTTAAAGTACCACCGCATCCCCTTGGCAGGCTCCACCATCAGAAAAGCCATAAAGAATTTTCACAGAGGAACACTAAAGGATTTCCTGTTGGTTGCCACCATGGTGTTTGAGCCTCATGTTTTAACTTACCGCTACCAATGCCCACAAGCCAAAACGCCCTTCCCTTACCCAGCTGCTCAACGAGCTTGGCATAGACCGTATCGATCCTTCTCATGGTCTTCACCAAATCTTTCTTTCTGAACTTGATCTCCACTGTTCCTCCAGGCTCCAAAATGCCTCCCCTGGAAGGAAAGTTTGGTAAAGCAGGGACTGGTCTGCACGGGAGAGTAAATCCTGGGACAAGAGGTCCAGGCAACTCTCTCTTCTAAGAATTAGGGAGAGAGAAAACCTAAAAGGGTTTTGTTTCCAGTCTGGGATTCTTGTCTGTCCTCCCACTCCTTACAGCTTGCTCCCATGTGCATTAATTCAGGTTAGAGAAAAGGCCTCCTGACCCCCAGAATCACATTTTACTCACCCGCAGTCTTTGCTGTACACAGGAGGATATCCCCAAGGAGATACCTGCCACGCTGCTCTCTAAGAGCCCTGGAACTTTTAGCTTTGATTAACTCAAGGGTAAAAAATACACATCTCAAGTGACCGGAGGCCAGCAGGACTATGACTCTGCAGACCCCACGCACCAGCTCTCATTTCTCTGCACATGGGCTGCGGAGGATGCACATGTATTTTGGACGCTGACCTGCTCTCCTTGTCCGCGTAGAGCTCCACATACAGGGGGTTGATGGTGGGGTCGATGACCACCCAGGAACCTCCCCGCAGCTCTGCGTGTGGTGGGATGTAGACCAGGACAGGCTGCTTAAAATCCCGGAGGCTATCGACAATGAAGGCGCCAAACTTCAGCATTTGGTCGTACATGTCTGAAAGCCAAACAGACTCAGTGGCTGGGCGCCCCGACTGCCATGGGCGTGGCTATTGCCCCTTGCCTCCTCCTAGCTGCCCAAAGCCATCTTCTCCATTGGAGAGACCAAACAAGCACCCCAAAACCAGCCCAGCAGGAAGCCACCAAGCCCTTGGACCTGGGTCCTGGCGATGCCCCATCACCTCCCAAGCCCAACCCCACATCCCGGAGTGGTGCAGGCAGGACCCTGGTAGGCTGGGTCAACCCAGGACCCTGTGGGGTGGCAGGAGTGCCAGCAGTATGTCACGGCATGGGGATCTGGGCACCCCAAGCGTAGGTACCTTTCATGCCGCTGGAGAAGCCTCGCCAGTTGGCGAAGATCATCAGCGGAAGATGCTCCCGGTTGAAGTCCCGAATAGCCTGGGCCGTTTTAAAAGCAGAATCTGGAAACCAGACCTGGCCAGCCTGCTGAATTATCTGCAAAAGATGTCAAGCAGCAGTGCTGAGACCAGTGCCGGTGCTTCCTGGCACACCACGCTGGCAGGTTGGTGGCACATGGTGTGCAAGAGCTGGAAGAGAACAAACTGACCAAGCACCCTTCATTCCACCAGTCTTTAAGGAAAATCAAGACATGCCGAAGGATTACACTAAGCTTTTTCCCTGCTCTCCCCTCCAGCCTCCCCCCAGCTGCCACTCGGCCGCACTAAGGTCTCCCCACACACCTTTGCCTCCGAGTCCGGGTTGGCAGGGTCCGCAGGTATCGTCACCTCCACGGTGCGGGTCTCAACAGCAATGACACCCACGGGGAGACCTCCCAGCCTGCAGCGAGGCAGGGTGGCCTCAGCAGAGGCCAGTTCTCCTCCACGCTGCACCCCAGCGCCACCAGAGAGGTTCCCCCCATCACCATCCCAGAAGCAGCACCACGGCCATGGTTTGAGCGTGCTTGACCATGCATGCAGCCTCACTGCATCGCTCTCTGCCCCGGGGCTCCATCCCCTGCTCCTGGCAGTACCTTGCTCTGCCAACCACAGCTGTCTGAGCCCACAGCCTCATGATCTCCAGGAAGCTGCCCTGGTCGAAGAAGCCACTCTGCCATGTCCCCTTGAGAGCTGCAGAGCACAGGAAAAAGCGGAGCGGCACAACAGTGAGCACTGAAGGGGTCCCTGTGCACCAACCAACAGCAAAAAGCACATTCTGCACCAGGACAGGGGGTTTGCACCTTCTGCACCAGGACGGGGGGTTTGCAGCTACAAGATACATTTGGGAGCATTGCTGCACAGGGCTCGGGTTGCCCTCACTTACTTGGATGGGGTCTGCCTGCCAGCATCCACCTGGGGTCGTAGGGGACTTTGGAAGGGACAAAATCGATTTCTCTTTCAATGGGGTCGCTTACGGCAGTGACGGGCACCGGGCTCCGGTTATCCTGCAAGGGAGACCCCCGAAGGGCAGGTCAGCAGCCATGTACGGAGTAATACCCCACACCACTGTCCTGCAGCATCCTCCTACCTTGGGTATGTACGAGAGCCACTGCAGGATGGTGTAGACCCCTTCAAAGTCATCTGGGACGGTGACATGGGAAACGCCGTTATTGTGCATGATCTGCACACCTCCCAGCTGGTTATTGGATGTGTAAACTTCACGTCCCAACACCTAGCCAGAATTATTAACAGAAACACAGATCGGTCTCTGCTGACACAGGAGCCACTCCTCCTTGCTCTGTTTGTTAAGTCAAACCTCTGTACAGACACATTCCCTCTGGTTTGAGGCTGAATTTCCATCTCTGCCTACCAGGGTGACGTTAAAGCAAAAGGACTCTGCTTTAGACACCTAAAAGGACCCACAAGTGCATTGGTTTAACTAAGCAGGTTTCAAACCAGCTCAAACCAGTGTGATTTTGCCCAGAGGCGGGTCCTGCCCCTGGGACTGGAGCCAAACAGTCCCCGTGGCAGCTCTGCCATCCGGCCCTGCTCCAGGAGCGATGCACCATGAACTGGTCCCTAAAGCAATACCAAGCAGCTGCAGGGTGGCATTCTCTCGATTCTCAGTGAGACGAGCCCAGTTGCCATTCCCCTGTGTCTCCTCCAGACACGTCCCATGAGGTTATGCGCAGGGAACTGCCACCTCTTCCCATGGGACAGGGAAGGAGCCCACACATGTAGTGGCATGAGGGACAGTGCCAGGGAGGACACACGGCTGGAGCATGGTACCTTATTGAGAGCTGTGACGCCGGTAAGGATGATGTGGGAGTTCTCCACCTGGATGACACGCTGGCCCAGCCTCACCAGGTACGCACCGATCCCGATGGCACGACAGGTCACCTGGGCACACACACAAGGACACACGGGGTTACTGGTACAAAGGGCTGCAGCAGAGTCTGCGAGCACCAAGAAAATGATGCTCCCTGGCTCTGCAGGAGTTACACCAGGTCGCCTGTTACATCCTGCTATTCCCCCCAGGGTGACCTTAAAAGCAAGTAGGAGAGAGGGGAGGAGTGGAGCAGGGGAAGGATCCACGGCTCTACCATGCTGATGGTCACTATTTCATCGTAAGCGCGAGAGGACTCCCCGGCGATGGTACCGGCGGCTCTCAGGTTTTCCACCCCAAATCCATTGTCCTTCCCAATGATGTCCAGAAGGACATACCTGCAGGGAAAGCAGAGCCATGGTGGCGTGTGCAGGACCGGGGGAAGCACTCACTTGCGTGATGTGTCTGGCAGGATGCTGAGCCAGGACGTGGGAGCTGCATCTTGGCGGGGACACAGGGCAAGGCTTGGGGTGGCTCTGTGTGCCCCGTGGGATAGCGGGGCTCACCTGGACTCGCCCCCTTCCTCCACATGCTCACAGTGCACCGAGTTCATGGCGCTGATCCTCGTGTAGTCCTGAGGAGTCAGGTACAGGTACTTGAACCCCTGGAAATAAAGAGGAGGAGGATGAGTTGTGGAGCCCCCTGTGCACACGCTCATGTGGGACATGGCCTCTCTCCAAACCCAACCCAAACCCGCCCCATGCATCAACAGCGGCTCAGGAACCAGGGCTGGACAGAGCAGCCATGCCAGTACTGGCACCTTTATCTCCATCTCGCTGGGAAAAGCAGAGGGAGCCATCCCCATAGTAGTGGGTGCACGTGTGTGCTCATCCCCCAGCATTGATCCCACAGTTTTATGTCCCAGTTTAGCTCTGGTCCTTCCTTCCCCAAATAAGTCCTCTATTATTTTCTGTGATAGCAGGAGGGGAGGTGCCCACACACCTTGTAGGGGTCCTCAGGGTCCACCCAGGCCACCTGGAACATGTGCTTTATCTCATCAGCAAAGCCGATGCGGGCACCGCTGTTGGCAGCGATGTAGATGCGGGGGATGCCTTCGGCCCTCGCCAGCTCCGAGGCCCGCAGGAAGACCAGGTCCTCCTCTGGCCCGAAGGAGCCGATCTTGTGTGTGATGTCGTTGCAGATAAGCACGATGTCCCGGCCTTTCGGATACTCAGGGGTCTTCAGCTTCATTTTGAAAGCAACCATCCCCACCTGCCCCAAAAGAGCAGAAGGTCACACGGCAGGCTCCCGCAGAGAAATGGGGTCCGAGCTGCAGACTGCATCAACCAACAGACAAAACACTTGCTTGAGGAGCATCTCCTGGGCTTTAAACACAGCTGGACTGGGGAAGCCACCAGCGATTCCCACCTGCCGCAGCACAGCTTCCCCCCGCCCCTCTCTCTCGCCCCATTCCCACATCATCCCCCACTACCTCGTTCCCGCCAGGGACCCTATTCATCTGCACGAGGTGCCCCTGTGAGTCCAGCACCAGCTCAGTGTACGTCAGGATGTCCTTGGGGTACAGCTCTGAGGAGCCCCACACCTTGAAGAGAGCCTGCAGAGACACCACACGCAGGACAAGATGAAAGCACAGGGCTGCGGCAGCTCCGAGGCTATCGCCAAGTGCAGTCGCACACTCCTGCAGCAGTCTGGGACTTGGGGTGAGCAAAACTTTGTGTTAGAGCCCCCACCCTGCTGCAGACCTTGCACGGGACTTTCTGGTTCATGTCCTCCATAAGTGTGAGTACAGCAATTTGCAAGAGCTAGGAATTGGTTTAGAAATGCTTCGTATAACCAAAAATTTTGGGGCTTGGGTTCTTTTTCTCATTTGCCAGCTGAGAGCAGAGGATTCTTTCCCCCAGATGGGAATATCTGGGGAGAGTGAGGAAGAAAAGCAAATGCAATAATTTGGAGCCTCTTTCTGCTCAGCCAGACTCACCTGCCTGATCATCTCAGGGAAATCATACACATAGGTGGTGCCCAAGGACTGCGCCTGGAACCGCTTGGCCTGAAGCAGGTCCTTGGTAACGTAGGGAGTGTTGATGAGCATCCCGTGCAGTGGCCCTTGCTTGTCCCCATATGACTGAAACATGATCTGGAGAGAAGGGCAGAGCGTTGGCTACCTTCCCTCGGCATGCGGGTGAGTCCTCTCTGCAACGCTAAGGTGCAAGAGCCCCGCAGCGCTGGAGCGCTGCTGAGCTTTGCCTGGCCAAGATGCTTGTGCCTGTGGCTCTACTCAACCAAATAATATGATTTTCCACCCCACTCTTTGCTACTGAGGGGACAGAGTGCAACGCTGCTGTGCTGCAAGTACCAGTAACACCCTAACACTGACCTTCACCTCCCGGACCAAAAACCGTGTGACTACACACCATCAACACCCCTGGGGCTCAGCACCGTTTCGGAGCAAAGCATCACCCCGAGGTGCCCAACTGGATGCAGCACAGAGGGGAGTGAAACCGGGCCAGCCCAGGCAATGCTGCTGCACAGTCACAGGGGCTCTGGGACAGAGCAGCACTGCAGGTGCACAAGGATTTTTGCAGAAACCACCCCAAAGCTTTGCCGTAGGTGATAGCTGCTCAAGCAGTTGTGGTTGGGTTCCCGTTTGCAGCCACCGCCTGCAGTTACTCACGCTGCCGGTGCTGGGGTCTCTCACTTCCTTGTAGAGGCTGATGTCCAGGTAGTAACCGGACTCATTGGTCAGGAAGAGGCGGATGGGGATGGCGGTGGCAGTGGGCGTCAGGCGGATGTTGATCTTCACCTCAGCCTGCAGGACCCGCAGCTTCCAGAGACGGCTGCCGTATCGCATCACCATGGACCGTACCGACTCCTCGATCTGGGCATGGGACAGCACGTGGATGGGTCCGTGGCCCTGGGGACACCACTGTCCCCAACGCCAAGGCTGGAGCAGCCCTGTTGCATCTCCACCTGAAACAGCCACTTCAGATTTGCTTTGGGCAAGCCCCTTCCCTCTCTCCTTCCCTCCATCCCTGGGGGTTGGTGCTGCCATCCAGCCTCTCCACTGGGGAGAGGGAAAGACAGTGCCCCACATCCTCCTGAATGGACACAGCCCCACTCCTTCAGACTGCATACTGCCTGGGGAAAGAGCCTGCCACCCACCCTCATGCCCTCCAGTGAACTGCCTGCTTGTCCAAGTCTGTACAAAAAGCCCTGATCATTGCAAAGTGTGAAATCTCAGCACCTCCCCAGCAAACAGCCCACAGTGAAGGTCTGACACAGAAATTAAGCTGCAGGAGCCTCTGGGGCTGCCGCATCTAACCCCCATCCATGGTTGAGCGGGCACTGCATGGGACCGGGTCTGACAGCCAGCATGGGGGGCGGCTGCCCGTCCGTGCTGTGGTACCAAGCATGGGGGATGACACAGCCTCCATCCCCAGATCAGCACCGCACTGACAGCAGGAAGCAGGACACCGAGAAACGGACCTTGGAAGGGTCCATGACGACCGTCGGGACAAAGTTGAGGAAGATGTGGTTGCAGTCGGTGCGGACAGTGGTGTTGTTGCAGGCCACCTCCAGCTCATCCATCGCCTCCAGGAGCAGCCGCTCGCCCTCGTTCTGCAGGTACTCAAAGGAAGCCTCCTGCAGTGCACCGGGCAGCTCAGGGGTGGCCAGAACAACCCCTGCACCTGAAATGCACCCACCTCTGCCCACACACCCAGGGGACCCGGCGCCGCCTTGCCTTGGTGATGAGGTCCGAGTGGCGCACGATGGCACGGATGAAGAACCGGTAGTCGGTGGCCTCGGTGCCCGCCTGCACCTTGGCAGCCCCCAGGTAGAGGTGCATCTTGTGATTGGCGCAGGGAATGGCCATCAGGTCAAAATTGCGCATGCGGCTCAGCTCCAGCTGGAAGGCCAACGCCGGTTCCAGGTGCCGGTAGATGCGGTCCTCTGCAAACTGGCATGGCATGGAGGGGTGAGCAAGCAGCCGGTCAGCCAGCACTGGATAGGCTCTGCTCTAACCACAGCTCTTACCTCGTCCCTGGCTCTGAATGTGAAAAACTTTGGGAATTCTCTCTAGAGCAAAGGGGAGAGAGATGGCAACATGAATAATCCTGGCACGCAGAGGATTTTTCTGATTTTCAGTGAATTAGTTAAAAAGAAAAAACCTTGCAGGCTTCCTACTCCCCCAAAGGGAAAAGAGCTGGGAGTAATTGATGCCTTTTAAAGACAGCTTAAAGCTGTGGAGCAGCCATGCAGGAACCACATGTTACTGGAGACATTAGCAGCATAAAGGATAATACAGGAGATAAATTACTCATTAAATCCCTCATTAATTAATTCCCAGCTCCTGATGCACAGCAGGTACATCCATCACTCAATGCCATGTCTATAAGGTACTTGAGATGTTTCTAGGTGTTTTAGGGAGGCAGAAGCACAATGTGTGTAAAGTCACTTTGTCTGTCAGCAGCTCAGTCTGCACTCACCTGCTGGGCGATGAGAAACGTGATTCTCCGGAGACCACAGTCAATGAGGACATTTTTCTACACAGAAACAGAAGACTCCACCAGTCACAAGAGCTTACACATCTCCACCGAGGGAGCAAACAAAACCCAAGCGGCTGCCATGGGGTGCGGAGCACCACATGGAGATGAGGCAGTGCCTTGGGGTACAGCGCCCTGGCTTGCAGGGTCTGCAAAAAGGGGGTCCAGCCCCAGCAACAGACCTTGGACTGGGCAAAGGCTCTGAAGATGGGCACCAGCTTCTCATCTTCCATGTGGTCAGCCCAGCGGAGCGCGATGTTGAGGATGTGGATCGGCTCCTCGTGGACGTTCTGGCAACAAAAGCCCCCAGTCAACCCTGACCAGGAGCAGCACTGCCATCCCGGCACCAGCCAGGAGGGACAGCAATGGCATCGTGCCCACCTTGGTGTCCTCCTCCTCGTAGATGGTGGCTCGTGCCTCGCTGAAAACCACGCTCTCAGAAGGTGGGTCAGCGAAGCACGAGATCACTTCATCGAAGTTCCTGCCCAAACGGTGGGAATGGGGTGACAAGTCAGCACATCATGCCCACCCCTTGCCAAAGGGGACAGCACCAGGGACACGCTGCGGCAGGGACGTGGGTACCAGTGCAGCACCCCGGGGGCACGTGCCGGCTCAGCCAGGCTCCACCAGCTCACGGCAAAGCCACAGCTCATGAAACGCAGCTCTGCGCACTGCTGTGTTAATGTGCCGACATGTTTAACCTGTGCCAGGCAAGCTTCCCCCAGGCTCCACGTCTCCCCAAAAGACATGTCATGTCCCCACCAGGTAACTGTCGTACTGAAAATACCTGGCCCCAACATCTGGCTGTGGGAGGAACAGGAGCTGCCCCGAGTGCTGCCCGGCCCCTGCCAGCTTTGGCTCTTCCACCCCCTTTTGCTCTCTAATGACTGCAGCAGCACCCAAAAGGCATGGGCATGACCAGCCGGGCACGTCCCTGCACCCCCACCTCGTGAAGTCCTCAAATCTGTCGAAGGCCACCATAGCTCCCATCCGCAGGCTCAGGGGAGAAAAGCCACTGTCCATGAAGAGCTCGGTGCTGTGCCGGGCCAGGTCAGGGTTGGAGATGCTGATGGGGACAGACATCCTGCACGGGGGAGCAAGGCAGCCATCAGCCATGGGTGGAGGTACTGCTCCTGGGTCCAACAGGGACCACGCAGGTCCCACATGGGACCCTGACCTGGAGAGGGCTCATACTGCTCCACTGGCAAAGGGAGAGCGTGGCACACAGTTCCCTCTGAGGGTCCCCGCGTTTTGCATGGAGGAGATTATACAAACCCAAAAGCTTTGCAAAAAGAACCATGTCCAGGGGAGCAGGACAGGCATGCAGGGGCCCCCACACCTGTTTGGGTGGGAGGAGGGCAGCATGAACTGGAATTCCACCAGGCAGGTGCCATCCGAGAGCTGTCGGTGCTGCAGGCTGTTCAGCTCGTAGGCAATGTACCCACGCCGCACGTACACCTGGGGGGAGGACAGCAGGAGGTATTGCCGTGCCCCTGCTCCCACCGCACACATCCTTGCCAACCCCAGAGCTCGTGTCCCCCCTGCGGCCCCCGAAGCCCTCACCTCCAGTGCCGCCATGCGCACCACCTGGTTGGTGTGGTAGAAGAAGATGGGAAGCACATCGAAGATAGTGGTTTCTGAGAGAATCAGTTTCTGGGGGAAGAAAGCAAAATTTAGGGCAAGGATGAAGTGGGCTCCCCTTGCCCCATCGCAGGATGGGGGAGGCACATTCCAGAGGAGTCCCTCAATGTGGGGCTGTGCAGGACTGGCCACTGGTGTGCCATGGGACACCCAGTCCACCATGGGGACCCCGCCAGACCCAGACGTGGATCCACATGCCAGTCCCTCACCAAATGGGGTGAGAAGCAGGGGATAGGGACTGGCAGCAACGGGGTGCACCCCTCCTCTGCTCCGCACAGGCACTGACACCACAGCAAGGCTTTGATTGCTTTTTTGGCTATTTTTCAGGCTAAGCCACTTGCAGCCAGACCTCCTCACCAAAGCCACCCAAAAGCCAAATTCCCCCTGCGGAAAAACACACGATTCCCAACCTTCAAGTTTTCAGGGCAGTACTCATGTCCGTATATGTCGATAGCAGAGAGGAAGATGGACTCCACCTGGTTGTGCCGCAGCTCGTAGGAGGGCAGGTGAGAGGCAATGAGCACCTGCAAGGGGAGAGGTGGCTGGGAGCACAGGGGACGGGGACAGGGACAGGGATGGGGATGGCACGGTGCGGCACTCGCTGACCTGCCGGGCTCTCAGCGCCACTTTGGAGTGCTCTGTCTTGCTGAGCTGTGTCAGCTCATGGAGGATGGCCGTCAGCTCGTCCGTCAGCGTGGGGTCACGGCCGCACAGCTGGTCCTGCAATGCACACACCACCATGGCCTGGCTCAGGCCCCTCGCTGCAGGATGGCTTCATCCCGCACCCTCAGCCCTGCACAGGCAACAGGGACAAGACCCAAGGCACTAAAATGGGCAAAATGCTGCTCTTTGAACCAAGTGCAGCAATGCAACGCTACAGAGGGGAGATAAAGTCCCCCTAACAAGGCAGGAATGGACATGAATGCAAAACCCAAACCCTGGGGATGCATTAAACAGAAGAGTAGAAAAGCAGTTTCTCAGGTGTCCGTCTGCTTTCAAGGGGAAAGCACAGGGCTGTGACAGCCACCGGTAGCCATGTTCCATCCTACAGCAATGCAGAGCTTGCCTTGGCTTACAGGCTTTTCCCTGCTGCCAGCCTTTACTTCTGGAGCCTCAGGGCATGGGCTGTACTCACAATTAACATGGTCACCAGCAGGTTCTTCTTTGCCACCTGGGCATGAGAGAAGATGCTCTCCAGCACGGGGGTCATGTCGGGTTTGCTCTGCTCCCGCAGGCTGATGACACACTTGTCATAGTGAGCTGTGGGGCAGAGCATGGTGAGCCCTGCACACCCCCCTGAGAGACCTGCAGACCCCTCCAGAGACCCCCCGAGCCCTCACCATGCTGGAACTGTGTCTCCACTTGCAGGTAGCGTCTTAGCAGGTCCAGCACCACTGCCTTCATGTAGCCCCGGATGCCACTGCGGTACCTGGGGAGCAGAGAGCCCAGCATGCTGTGAGGAGGTGGCGGTGGCGGGGAGACCGGGAGGGCCATGGACAGTGCAGGGCTCACCTCTGCACCAGCTGCACCACGCTCTGTGTGTTCATGAAGAAGACCTCCCGCTCAGCCTTCCTCTGCAGTGTGGCCGCGTGGGTGTCCAGCACGTTGGCGATCTGCAGGGAGAGGGCACAGGGTCTGCTGCAGCTCGGAGCCAGCGTGGCCGCAGGGCTGCCAGCTCCCTGGCTTGCCTGGGCACAGTGCTGGTGCACGCAGAGACTTTTGTTTGGTTTTTTTTTCCCCCAGGTGAAAAATGCAAAGTGACAAATAAATACAGAAACACAAATATAAAAGCACAAATATAAAAACACAAGCATAAAACCACAAATGTTGCCCTCACTCATTTAATTTTTTATAATATCTCTTGGCAGGACAAATTCAGGTAGAAACTCCTAACCAGCTCTAGCTAAAAAGGAAGCGAAGGCCAAGCTGGGGAGTGCATCCCCCGCGCCACTCACCTGCTGGCTGGGGAAGCGGCAGAGCACGGAGGTGATGTTGCTGGCATACTGTGCCATCACCTTCCGGATCGACTTCTCCACAGACAGGGGGATTCTTCCTGAAATGCTCGTCATGATCTCCTGCAGCTCCAGGAGGGGCAGGGAGGGGTCCCGCAGGGTCTTCATCAGCTGTGCCACCCATTCCTTCACCTGCGGAGAGCAGAAGCTGCTCCTACCTGCACCCACAAGCGCTGCCTGTCTTGCCATCATGGCAAACACAAGGCAACAGGGCAGGACACCTGGACCGCCTTTGCCCCCGGCACCCACCTTGGTGCTGAAGTAGGGCTCGGGCAAGCAGTACCCGTTCATGACGTTAGTGAGATTGTCCAGCACGTTGCGGAGAACCTGGTGCTGCTTCTCGCCTGTGATGGGGAGGGTCTGCTGGGCTGGGAGCCCCCCTGTGAACGGCTGCGCCTGGAGAGAGCAGAGAGAGGTGGGCTGGACGGGGTCCTTGCTGACATGGTACGGAACCACCTGAGAGCTGCAGCTGCCCCAGAGAAACCAGCACAACCCCTCCAGCATCTGCTTTTGGTTAGATACAGAGGAAGCACCTAACATTCAGCTTCCTGTCTCTGCCAGTGCCCCATCATGAAAACAATGCAGAAAAACTGGAGATGTAGACAGAGTACTATAGATACACTAAAAACTTGCATGTGAGCTTCTGCACACTAAGTAAGCATACATGGGATGCTTACGCAGAGCAGCGCCACGGCACGTGTAGCAGCCACTCGAGCCCCAGCGTAGCCGGCTGGGGGATGCAACATGGCCATGCGAGTGCCACCCTGTGCCAGCATGGGGACACATCCCTGCTGATGCCCCAGTCAGGGCAGCTCCTCTGTTTTGTCCCCCAGCAAGCATCCCCGGTGCACTGCGGGATGCCGCTTGGGAGCAGACAGCAGCGTGGCTGGCCCCCAGCAGACTCACGGGCTTCACTTTGGTGGGATCATCCAGCTCAAGCCGGGCTATGACACAGCCTGCCTCCAGCAGCGCGCCTGGCCGCTTGACATAGTGCACCCGCCCGGCCTCCTCCACCGCCAGCGTCATGATGATCTTCATCACCTGGGCAAGGACGGGTGAAACAGTCACAGAGCGCCTTGAGCATCACGGCAGTGTTGGTGCATTTCATCTTTGCCGTCCACCAGCCTTGCAGGAACGGATCTCCTCTGGGCTCTTCTGCAAAACTCACCTCGATCTCTGCAAAAACGTTCCCCTCGGCTACGTGGCCACCATCGTCCACCGTGTACTGCAGCAGCTTCCCCGCGGAGGGCGAGCGTAGCACTGTCGGGTCCTTCTCCTTCTCGAAGTCGCAGGTTTTGTTGCCAATGGTGATCCGGTATCTTAAGGAGAGGGAAAGGCGTCACCAACCGGCTGCCGGTCAGCGGGGAAGGCCGGTGGGGGCCCAGTGGGGACGTACCTGTCAATCTCCTCCTTCATGTAGGTGGTGTAGCTGTTGCCGTCATAGGAGAGCAGCAGCCCGCCATCATTCAGCCGGTGCACATCTATCTCTATGTGAGTGCGGTTCATGATGATGATGTACGTCGTCAGGGACTGGCGGGCAACCTGTGGGCAGCAGCCGGGGAGAGCCCTCAGTGCAACCCCCTGAAGCATGTGCAACAGCCTTTCTGGGGACTGGTGGTAATGGTGGGGGGTGAGGAGGATCTCCCCACGCTCTGTGCAAGGGCCAGTGCAGGAGCAGCACGCTGCCACAGGACGGGGCTGTGCCGGGGAGGGCAGGAGGCAGCAACCTCAGGCTGCACCAAAGAGCTGGTTCAACTCGCAGGCTGGAGCTGGTTTAACTCATGGCTCACCTGCTGCTTTCATTGTGAGTAGGGAGTTTTTGCATGAAGTTCAACTAATTGGGTTTAAAAGCAAGAAAAGGAGGTCCTTTATTAAACTCAGGGCAACAGGATGTATGAAAATGTCTGTCTAGTTAAAATGAGGTTATTAACCTTGGTTTTATGTTGCACATTTTTAAAGAACAACCTCATATTTATTGCATCATCCTCCTTCAGGACAGGAGCACACATCCCTGTCCCCGTGAGAAGCGCTGCGGCCGGTTCAGGAGGAGCATGGCCCAGCCCTCACCTGGAGAACGTACTTCATGCCCTCATAGATGAGCTCCACATCGACGATGTTCAGCAAGGAAGCTGCTGGAAGCACCTGCCCCCTGAAACACAACGGACGGGTCAGGCACCACAAGTATTGCTTGCCTTGCACGCCAGTGGGGAGCCAAGTGTGCGAGATGTCAGCGGTGCTGCTGGTGTCAGGCCATGCAGGCTCTGAGCTGACTGTGGGAGGGCGCGAAGGTGACCGGAGGGGACAAGCATCTGGTTTAAATGACCCACGTGAGCGCCTTGTAAAAATGCATCCGGAGGCAGGCCAGACACTGGCAAAACACGCTGAGATAAGGGCGCACGGGAGAGCCCCAGGCGTCCTCCAAGGCCGGAGGAATAACCTTGACATTCAAGTGCAAAAACAAAAGCAAGCTGCATTCAGCGAAGCCACTTTCCCTTGAAATCTATTTTCCCAACCGTGTGAAACTTTTTCCCCTCTCCAGATAAAGTGACAGACGAGAAGCCAGAGCTGAGTCACAGCAGATACCCCTGTTACAGTGCCGTGGGCACTGCCTCCAGATTTGCAAAACTTTTGCAGCAAAAGGGGGGAGGAAAATGGCCCAGGGAGAGGAAAAACTCAGGTCTCCATGCTTGCAGGAGCCACATGGGCTGCTGGGAGCTGCCCTTTAGGACATGTGATCCCTGTGCCCTCTGTGCCCATGGCATGGCTGAGCCCCCCTCGGGCAGCCCCTGCTCCACACCTCTCCAGCGAGTGCAGGAAGTCAGTCATGCACGTCCTGAAGGCGGCATCCGCGACGTTCAGGGCACCACAGACAACACCCAGCATCGTGTCCGGCTTCTCTGCCTGTGGGGGGCAAAAATAACAGGGTTTGGGTCTTACACCAGAAGGGGAGCAGCAACCTCGGGGCAGCCGGTCTCCCCCACCTGCACTTTCTCGGCAATCAGGTGGTCCAGCCAGCCGGTGTCTATCTCATTGTTCTGGAAGCTCTCTGTCTCCAGCAGCTTAATTAGATACTCCACTGTGGTCCGGAAATCCCCACGGATAGACAGCTCTTTCAGGGCGACCACCATGTTCCTTTTAGGGAGCAAAACCTTGCATTAGTGACCGATGAGGTGGCATTTGGCTTTCAGCAGAGGAAACTGGGGAACCACAGGGACCGGGGTGATGAGCTCCCGAGCCCTGGGCACCCTCATGCCTGGACGAAACAGCCCCACAGTCGACACTGACTTTTAATAAAACACTTAAATACCCAAGACAGACTCATTACATGTTGCTCAATTACTGAATGAACATTGCTGCTCACTGGCACTGAGTATGTGCTTAGCAGATCGCTACAACATGTCTTTAAGGATCAGGTTGATGAACTGGGGCTGTTGCACCACCGGAGTCCCAAAACTTTGGCTTTGGCCAGACAGTCTCTGCAGCACAAACAAGCCGCTCAGCACAGCGGCACCATTCTGGTCCTCTCAGATAAAACCCGCTTTTCCCGGCTCGTGCACCGATTCCGAGTCTTCCCAAGGACACCCACGCTCCACCCCATCCTGCCACACTCACGAGATGGCCTCCTCCCGGTTCTCTCCCCATGAGAAGCAGTGCCCAAACTGGGAATCGGCAAACTCGTGCAGCCCCCCGGCCGCTGCCACACTGAAGTACCCCCAGACATTCTTGTTGCTGCGGAAGTTCAGCTCCTGCACTGTCCCTGAGCTGGGCTTGAAACCCTGGGCAAAGACAGAGCAGGAGACATGGAGAACCCAGGCTTGAGACTCATGCAGCGTAAACAGGGAAGGGGAATCCCTGTGCCATTTGTCAGTCTGCACACAGCTCTCACTGATCCCACGGGTTCAATGCCCATGAACATTGTCCAGCTGGGGAGGACTGTGCCCAGTTCAACCGCGCGAGCGGCAGGGTCCCCCCATCCCCACGCGTGGGGCCAGTGCATAATAGCCTGTCTCCCAGGCTCACCTCCTCGGGGTTCTCGCTGGTGATCCGGGCGGCGATGACGTGGCCCCTGGGCACGGGGGTGTTGGTGGGGCTGTGGAAGCAGATGGGTGTATCGCCCCAGGGGCTCTCCCCATACAGCACCCGGATGTCTTTTATCCTGTGCAAGGGGATGCCCATTGCAATCTGCATGAGAAACAAGGAGGACTTGAACTGCCAGAATAAGACTTTAGCATCAAAATTACGACTGGGAGACATTGATAGATGGTCTGAATGAAGAGCAAGGGGAAGAGGCACCACGCTGCAGGCAGCTGCTCCTGGCGGGGAGCCAGAGGCAAAGGAGGGATGCTACATTGCTTCCACCTGTACCCTACAAGCTGGTATATGGGACAGCTTCCCTCTGCCAGGCTCCAGCCCAGCACTTCTCCCTAAGTTACAAAATTGCTTCATCTAACATACCTCACAAAGTTGCCCGTGTGCGCTCAGGTACCTGCAGCTGGGCAGCAGGGAGGTTCACATCTGCAATCATCTCTGTGCAAGGGTGCTCCACCTGCAGGCGTGGGTTCAGCTCGAGGAAGTGGAAGCTCCCATCCTCACTGTACAGGTACTCAACGGTGCCCGTGCTCACGTAGCCCACCATCTGGGCCAGGCGGACCGCACACTGCAGGAGAGGGCGAAACCCCCATGGGGAGTAATGACCCCTCTGTTCACTGCAGCAGAGTCAGGGTGTCCCAAGCAAAACTGCAGCAGTGTCTTTGCACAGACCCAAGGAGACAAGCAGGGCTGGGGCTCCCTGCTTGGCTCGGGCAGTCCCTCCCTTCCTTAGGAGCTTCAGGTGCCAAAACCCACAATAAACCCAGCAAGGATCAGACCAGTTTCTCACTAAAACCTCATGCTGCCCTAAGGACCAGGGCCACCCACCTGCTCCATCACCTCGATGACGGCGGGTGCCGCGATGGTGGTGGGCGCCTCCTCAATGATCTTCTGGTGCCTGCGCTGGATGGAGCAGTCGCGGCCAAAGAGGGAGATGGCATTGCCGTACTCATCGGCCAGCACCTGCACCTCCAGGTGCCGCGCGTGCTGTGCCAGCTTCATCAGGAAGACGGGGGAACCGGGCGCCTCCGCCTGCACCTGCAGTGAGGAAGAGGGCCGTGCTCCGGCATCACCCCCCAAATTCATCCCAGGACAGAGGCAAGTCCTGTGGCAAGCCCAGGTGGGAAGCACGAGACACCCAGGGTGGGAGCAGGACCCTGCTGTGTGCCCCAGGATGGGATGGGGATGGGGGCTCCGGGCACCTCTCACCTGCCGGAAGCAGGCACCAAATTCCTCTGCTGCCTCCACTTTTCGGATGCCTTTGCCCCCACCGCCTTCTGCTGCCTTGATCATCAGTGGGTAGCCAATCCTCTTGGCCACCTGAGGGGGGACAAGGACTGGGGTGACTGAAGTGCTCTGGACCCCAACAGCCCACCCTGCTCCAGCCCCACGCATCCCCAGGTAGGATTGCCCCGAGCCACATCTGTGCAGAGGGACAAACTGCTGCTGAAACATCCTTGCATCGCTGTCACGTGTGCTGGGAGGCCAAAAGGGCCAGGGCACGCAGGCTCCAAGGAGAAATAATGCTGGACGGGAGACAAGCAGCTGCCCGTGGGCTCGGCTTTACCTCCAGGCCTTCCTCCACATCCTTCACACAGCCCTGTGCATACGTGTCGAGGGGGATGCTGATCATCTGCTGATGCTTCTGGTCCTCCTCGGACCACTGGGCCACCAGACCTGCAAGTACAGCCAGGGCTGCAGTCACCACTGGGGTGGCATGGCTGGAGTGGCGTGCTGGCTGTGCCTGGGGTGCTGGGGACCCCATATTGGCACATGCCATTTCTCCTGTTTCCATGCACCCCATCTCCAAAAACCCCTCTGCCTGAACCAGCAGCTTCTGGGCTGCAGTGGGGTCCCCAATATCTGCAGCCACTCTGCGGCCAGCTGGGCTGGGGACCCCAACCCTGGTGCTTGCTTTGGGGGAGAAGGAGAGGCAGGGAGGAGAGAAATGGGGGAGCGGGGAGGGTGCGTGGGGCTGGGGAGGAGGTGCTTACCGCTCCCACTCCATGGCAGCGTGGGGATCTGGACCGTCTGAGCCACGATGGTGGAGGCGACTTTGTCCCCCAGTGCCCACATGGCATCGCTGGGGGGACCTTCGAACAGCGAGGGAAGGGGTGAGCGGGGCCAGCCTGGCCAGCCAGCCTGTCCCCATCGCACGGATGCTGCAGAAAGCTGCTCCCCACTGAGCCGGCACCATCAGCCCTTCTGCAAAGAGTGGGGGTGTGGGAAATCCCCCCAACCCCACTGCTTGGTTCAGGATGGAACTTGACCCTTCTCCAAGGGGAAGCCCAGGCTGTCCCCCAGCTGGGCAGCCCACAAGGTCTGCTCCCACCCAAAGTTCCTCTGTGAATGCTGTATCAGCATGAGCATTACAGGGAAAACCCAGAAAACAATGGGATTCCTCAGACAGCTCCAGGAAACTGGCCTGGGGACTGCCATACCACAGGGTGGACATGCCAGATGCACGAAACGGGCATTGCCCAGCACGGTGTCCCTCAGGAGCGAGCGTGCATGCACACATTAGCCCAATGCCCACCGCTTCCTCCAGCACTGGGAAGGCAGCAAGACCTTACCTAGGAAAGCTATCCCATTTTTCTGCAGCAGCTCTGGCAGCTTGGGGTTTTCCGAGGCATGTCCCCAGCCAGCCCACACCGCCTGGCACAAAGAGAAAGAGCAGCGCGAGCCGTTACCTCCCTGCGCCCATCCTCCCATCGCCCACAGCGTCGTGCCTGGCTCCTCCGCTCGGAGGGATGTCACCCCATTTCTGAGTGCCCCTTCTTCCCCATCCGCTTCCCTCGGCAAAGAGGTGGCAGGCCCGCAAGCGGGTGCTACCTGGACTGGGATCCGTTTGGAAATGTCCACGATCAGCTCCACGTTGGCATAGTTGTTGTTGTTGGCCCCCCCGGGGACGGGTACGTAGTGATCTGCCATTTTGATGTACTCTGAAAGACAGCGCATGGCGGCAGTGGGAGCCAGTCCCCCAAGCCGCACCCCACTCGCATGCTGCCCCTTGCACCCCCTCCCCAAATCCTCCATCCCGGGGAGGCTGGAGGGGGAAAAAAATTATTTACTCCTGGATCTAGCTGCACAGGAGGAAAGTGTGTGACCCGCGGCGGCGCAGAGCCTCCCATGTCCCAGGCAGCAGTTAAGGGAGAAGGAAAGGGCTGCCCTGGCTCAGCTGCAGGGCGGGGAACATCCCTCACTGGGATGCTTTTAGGAATTACCCGCATTAGCCTTGAGGTCTTCCGGGGTCACCATGACCACGAACCGAATGGCACGCTCGTTTCGGAACATCTCGTAGGCCCACCGGCGGATGGAGCGCATGCACTTCACGGCAGCGATGCCGTTGTTGGCGATGAGGACCTGGGGGGTATGGGGACGTGGGGCGTCAGGCTGAAACCTCTCCGTTCTGCTGGGGTGCAGGGCTGGGCACGCGGCCCCGAGGGGTGGCAGCGCGGAGGCGAGGGCTGGGCACAGGCAGTGAGCAAAGCAGGGCAGCTGTGCTAACACGGGCACTTTGCAACAGCCGGTTGTACATGCAGGCGGAGCAGGAGGCTCCTTAACAGCAGCTTTGATGCCTGGCACTGGGGCTAACGACGGACAGGACTTTGGCCTTTGTTTGTGCCAGTCATGCAAAGCCGCTGCAAGCAGCCACCGTGCAAGGGCAGCGTTGGGAGGGTTTCCCTCTCCCAGCCCGTGAGGGTGGGTGAAGCCAGGGTGTGAACAGCTCTGGGCTGCTCCGGGCTGCCATCGGTCCGAGCCTGGCAGGCATGGGAGACTGGGGCAACGCTTGAGGATGCCACCATGAAAAGCAATGACCCACCACCCAGGCAAAGCTAGGGGTGCATAGGGAAAGACCTTCTCGATGACGCGGTTGCCCCCGAACCGGGTGACGAACTCTGCCGGCGAGGCGACGGTGAAGTCCCGTTGCAGATCCATCTTCCTGTGCTCGCGGCCCCTCTTTGCCAGGTGCAGCCCGGACATGCTAGGCCTGCAGCAGGACACGACCGCCATCAGCGAGCCCGCAGTCATGCAAGCAAACTCTCATGACGTGTGCTGCCGCTGGCTCGGACTTCCCTGGGGGGTCGGATCTGCAGAGAGCCCAGCAGCCTGCAGCAGCAGGCACTGGAGACCAGACTGTGCCCCCTCCGTGGTTTCTTCCGAGGAAAGCAATAAAACCCTTCACCCTGCTGACACATGCAGGGAACATCAGGATTCACTTTCCTCGCTACCAGCTCCCTGTCATGCACCAGGATCTCTCCAGGGACATTTAACGCTTGCTGCAACACCGCAGAGGAAAACTGCTTTCAGCTGAGTTATATGGGGCAAGCAATTCGGGGTGAACAGAGCATGGTTTGCAATTAAAACACCCCCCCAGCACCTGTGGGTCCACATTCATTCAAATGCCGCAACAAGCAGATTTGCAGCCGCAGGGACTGGCCCAAGACCCCGCTGCACCAGACAAAAGCCCCTGGGCTTGCATTTCAGGGAGCAGACAGCTGCTCAGGGTTTTTGGCCAGTGCATGGAACCACACGTGTCCAGACCACTGCTACCGCCACAGCACGGCCATGCCCGCTTCTGCACCGCTAACAGCTCCCAGCCCAGTTACAGCTGGAAATGCACCACGCTCTGCCCCAAGGGACGAGGAATGGGGATACGGCCAAAATGCAGCACCTAGCACGGACCCTCCCTCCCACTGCCAGGATCGTTACTTGCACAAATGCCCCTTTGCAGCGGCCGAGATCTGCTGCAAAGCCCCTGCGGCTCCTGGTCCACACCAAGCCCCACTGCTGTATCTATCCCCCATGCCCCCAGAGGACACGTGGAGCAGCTGGCTGGGTGATGTGGGTGGCAGGAAAAACAACGGGTATATGGGATGGCACAAAACATCCCTTCACCGCCCTCCGTGCAAGGCAAGCAGGATTGCTGCCTCCAAACCCCATGGCACAAGCACCAGGTCTCCAAGGGGTGCAGCCGGAGGTGCCCCTACAAGACCACCCTGAGCTGCGCTAGGGTCACAAAGGGGGAGCAAAGAGGTGGCAGTGCTCCACGAGAAACCTTGCAAAGACCGTGATGCGCTGCTCCCAGCAGCCACCTTGAGAATTTGGTCTCGCACAGCCTGCAATGACAGCAGCCACAGCTCCTTGCCAGATCAGACCCCATCCTGCCTGCGCTGCCTGCTCCACAACCCCAAACACCTTCCCAGGCTCACCACGCTGCCAGCCAGACTCACCCTTACCATGGTTTTCCACTGAAGGCATTTCCATGCCCTCCGGAGTCTATTCCCTGTTTCACAGCCCATCGCACATCCCTGAAGCAGGCAGGTTGGAGCGGGCTGTGCCAGCAGCCGGATGGCTGGACCAGCCCCTCCACAGGGCTCCGGCCCCAGCAGCGCTATAAGGCAGCCCTTGCACCTCCCACCTCCTGGCACGGAGGTGGCCAGCGCAGGAGGGTCTGGCCATGCTGGTAGCCCATCACAGGCAGGCAGGGACCTCCCCGGCAGCCAGGCACATGCCTTCCCACAGCTCTGCCCAGAGTTTTAAGCAACTTTCTATTTTAATTAGCAGGTTCACATTCCCCCCTCATAACTCGGCCAGATTTTGAACTGTTGATTGTTATTCCATGGATGTGCTATAAATAAGCAAAGGAAGAAGGACCAGCCCCCCCGAATGAGCTGATTTTACATGAGCAGTACTTGGCACATTTATTTTAAGGGGAAATGTGCCAAAACCCCCTGGGAGGTTGGGAAACATCCCGATCTCTCTGTACACTCAGGGTATTTTCCGAGTAGCTGGAGCACTGCATCAAGCGGTGCCAGGTTTATTGTGCTCTGGCGTATCCCCTGCACCACTTGGAAGTTCTGCTTCCTTGCTGGGGCTGGCCGCACTGCCCACTTCCCTCCTGCAGCCCTGAACCCCACCGCAAGTCCTCTGCCAGCGCACCCATTCCATCCTGCAAACTGCACCAACCACATCTACAACATGACTCAGGTGGTGACATAAGGAAATTCCTCCTGTGTTAAAGCACAGATGAGCAGCCGCGATACCCTGCCGGCAGTGTGGTGCATGAAACCGCCCAAAACCCCAGCTAGGCAAGAAGACACTGTTGGGCTGCGCTTGGTGAGCGTGCTGTCGGGTTTCGTAACACGTCCCTGCAGCCAAAGGTCTTTTATTTTTAACCGGGAGTGGAGCAGCCAGGAGGAGCTGGGCAGGAGTGCTTTGTTTCCAGTTATTTATAATGGCCGTCAGCTGTGCTCGCATGGGAAGCCACTCTGCACAAGCCAGCAGGCAGTAGCGAGCTGCCCCACAGCCCCACCAGCGCTGGGCAAAAGTCACTGCAAAGCTACCCACGGAGCAAAACTCATCCACTTTTCATCAGCTCGTCGCAAAACCACCAAAGAGCTACTTTTCTGCCTTGAATAATATATCTGTAATAGTTGCAAGGGCAGAGGAAGGGCAGGAGCAGCACAGGAGCACCCCACATAACACCCTCCTCCCGAGATGCTGTGTTTCCCCACGCACAATACCAGGAGCGTGTTAGCGCTCCCCCTGCCATAGCAGGAGCAAAGTGAACCTGGCAGAAGGAGTGGGTCCTTGTGGGATCCAGCCCTGGGGGCACAGGACAACCTTTGCACGCACAAATGCACGTGCACATGCAGGTGCCCTGTCAAAAGGCTCAGCTCAGCTTGCAGGTTTGCATCCCATGAAATGCCCCCAGCAATGCTCATGCACAAAACGCGCACCCAGAAGGACAGCGAGCGCAGGGCAAACGCCAAGAAGTGCCTACCGTTGCCCGTCCGCACGCTCACCACCTCAGCTGACCCCAATCTCATCTTGCCACACAAGAAAATCCCCTCTCCCCAATGCACCCCCGTCCTGTGCCAACCACAGCTGCGGCCGCTGCATCGGCACAGCCTTTCCCAGCACTGGGAGATGGTGCAGGGACAGAGAGAAGCAGCAAAATGAGAGAGGAAGCTGTAAGAAAACAGGAGCAATCAGGCAACTTGGCTGCAACACTGGGGATTGCGTTTGAAGGAACGCCATACACAGTAAAAGCACTTTCCACCCCATTCTTTGACATCCGAAATTACTGTAACAGCGCAACCCCTGCCCCAGTCCTTGCTGCACTCGTGCACGTGGCACCGCTGTCACACAGAGCGCTTGCACACGTCTGCTCTTCCCGGGGTTCTGCAGTAACCTTATTATCAGGGTTTTTCATGCAAGCACCAAGTCAAAGGGGGCAGGACTGGGGCATCGATTTGGGGCTCCAAGGACCCGCACATGCACACACCCCCAATTTTAGCAACAGGGTCCCCGAGAAACACAGCCACAAAAAGCATCTGCTGGCCCCAAACGGGGCATCTTTGTACTGCCGCTGCTCCCGACCCCACGCATCGTACCTCATGCCGGTGGCAGGCTCCGGCGGGGCGCTCACGGCGGGGGGCTCAGCACCGATTCCCCCCGCCCCAGCCAAGCTGCTGCGCCGGCTGCCCACCCTGAAGGCCGCGGCCACCAGCTCATCGTCGGAGGAGTTGTCCTCGAAGGACCCCAGCACGAATTTGGCCAGGGCTGGCCGGCGGAGAGCGGCGGGGTTGTACACCGCGATCTGCTCCTGCTCCCCCGCTGCAGCCTTGATGGCCCGCGGCGGCGGGTTGGGGCCTGGGGGGCTTGGCTGCACCGGTGGCTTGGCTATGGTGGGAGTCACCGGCTGCTCTGCCGGGATCTGCTCCGGCTTCTGCTCCTCCCCAGGCTGAGGGTTGGACATTTTGGCCCAGACAAGCAGCACCAGTACCAGCAGGAGCAGGGCAGCTGGCAGCATTCACCTGCCCTAGGGAGAGGCACAGAGATGTTCATCAGGGAGGACCCAGGGCCCCCCCATCAGCTGGAGGCATGGGAACAGCCCCCCAAAACGCCAAGGCCCCTTCCCCATTGCACCCCACACTGCAGCCCCCCCACAACACCCAGCCAGACCCCCCTCCAGCTCAGCCAGGCTGCCTGCAGGCTCAGCCGGAGCTATTTTTACTCCCCAAAACAGGAGCGGTGCTGGCGGGGGGCATAGCTCCGCTCTGCCTTCACACAACCCTGAGGGGGGCTGAAATGGGCCTCCTGCCTCCCCAGCTGCTCTCAGCATCTGAAGGGTGGCGGTGAGGCCACCCTGTCGACCCCAGCCCCGGCCCCTCGCAGAGGGGGGGGGCCCTTAAACCAAAACCCCAAACCCCCACAGGCAGTAAAAGCTGGGGCTGGTTGGTGGGGGGGAACCGCCGCAGCCCCACCATGCTCCCCTCAGCCCTGGCCCCTTCCTGGGGGGAAAGCAGCCACTCACCATGGGTGCCAAGCCCCGCGGTTCCCCCGCTCCGCGCCGGCACGGACGAACGCCGGCTGCGCCTGCCTGCACCACGACTCCCAGTCACGCTTATCTCAGCCAGTCACTCCGTCCACGCCAGGCCGAAAGCCGGCACGGTGCCAAACCCCAGGGTGATGGCCGCGCCCCGGGGGGAGCGCGTGCCCCGGCCCCCCCCAGCATCCCCTGACTCTCGCGGTCGCGTTACGGTTGTGTTCTCGCACGTGACAGTAACGTCAAGCAAAAATATTTCCCTGCTAACACGCCTGGAAAACTTCTGCTGGAGGCGAGGGTGGAAAGTGTGTGGGGGGAGCCTTGGCATGGCCGGCCGGGGACACCCAATCCTTGGGGGACAAAGGTGCCCTGGCCCCACGCCCGGTCATGGGGACAAGGAGAAGGAGAAGCTCCAGCACCTGTGGCTTTGCCTCCCCAGGGGGGAGCAGCAACCCCCCCCAGGCCAGCACCCATTGCAGAGCCAGGGCCTCACCTCAGGCACCCTTCCCTCTCTGCGCTGTTCCTACCCTTGTAAGATCATGCCACAACATAAACAAAGTAATTTTTATTTAAAAAACAAACTGGGGGGAAAAAAAACCACCAAACAAAAAATATAACACAGCTACAGAAAATGTAAACTTCACTTGTACTAGTGTTACCTATTGGAGCAACCACCAAAGAAAGGTTTACAGGGGTATTCTATAAAAACTGATGCAATTTCCAAACAGACAAGGCACTTCACTTCCATTAAAGGAATTACAAAGTCAAAGATGGACTAGAAACCCAGAAGTGCGAAGTCCAATCTTGTCTTCATCCTGGAAGTCCCAACAGTTATTTTCAACAGTGGCTAGAAACCTCGGTTTGCTCTTATGAAGGCAAAGCACAAAACTCCCTGTTTTAAGATCTTAAAAGACCTTAAAAAAAAATTTGAACCATCAGCCCATCAATTGGCAGATCTTGATGAACAGACCTTTGCTGCTGCCATCAGCAGGTACCACAAAGTTCATGGTCATCACAGCTCACCTGTCATCCAAGTGATTAACACATCCAGTAATAATCTAAAAACTTATGGTTTTCCTCTCTAAATGCCAAAAAAAAGCTCAGAGCACAACCAGAGCCTCGGTCGCAGTCTCCCCTCGGCTGCTGGGGGGATTTACCCTGAAATCATGAGAGTACGGATACACAAAGTAACACTTCTGACAGTGTATGGTCTTTACAGTGCCAAGAGGCCGTATTTCTACAAAAATCTCTAATCTGTAGCAAAAAGCTAAAACCAAAAGCATCTGCTTTTTCTCCCGTGGAGTCAGCTCCACACCCCCCAAATATGAAATCTGGATTTGCACAGCAGGAGGCAAAGGAGTGAGAGGAGGTGCAGCAGAATATTTACAAAAGCTGAACAGCTTCACCTGTAAGAATCGACATCCCTTCACAAGAGCCTGAAAATATATTCCCATCACAACAACAAACACAAATTAATATAGAACGCTTTTTTTTTTCTTTGCTTCAAACTAGGCTGAGACCTGTTCAAACAGCAGAGAAGTTGTCCGTGTAACGCTCCAATCTGCTCTTTAAAAAACATTTAAAAAATATAACATCTCTGAAAGTTTGGTCATTTGTTCCTTGATCAACATCCAAAGAGTAATTCTCAGGTCAGCAAACGTTTTTCAGAAATGAGACAACCCCTGAAACAGGGACTGTTCCCAACCATTAGACCCCACCAGCTTCTGCGCACAGCTCAGAGCGCTCTCCAGTCAATGGGCTTCTTGCCGGATTTCTTGAGCAATTCATTTGTCTTCGAGAAATGCCGACAGCCGAAAAACCCTCTGTTGACAGAGAGGGGCGAGGGATGAACCGTCTGCAGGACGTGGTGGCGTTTCTGTAAAGCGTTAGAGGAAACCGCTCGTTAGATTTGCATGCTTTCACCTCCCTGGACAAGGCTGGCTGCTTCTGCCCCGACCAAGCAGGTGTGATTTCCTCTCTACACCTCCTCAGCCACCAGCCTGAGGACCCAAAGAACTGGCCATGAGGACCAAGACTTTTGTCCCACTGAGCAGAGGATGGACTGTAAAGCAGCAGTAATACCCTGGCCATTTTTCAATTGCTGTAATCCTAACAGCAAATTCTATACTTATTCATGAGCCTTTTCCTAGAAAAAACAGTTCTGTCCTCAACTGGACGCTTTTCTGACAACAGAAGGTTACACTTGCCCCACTTTTGTTGCTTAATTCTGGCAAAGGCTAAGCTGGAACAGAAGGGCAACTGAACTTGACAGCAGAGTTCAAGCAGAGAGAAAAACCCAACTCTGTAAGTGAAGTGCCCTCTAGTGTCCACCCAGCCGAAGGAAAAAAAAAAAAACTAGTGAGAGGGAAGAGATGAGGAGGAGTAACCTGTACCCTGTCAATGGAGCTGCCTTTCTTCTGGGCATAGGCTCCCCAGAGCATGAAGACAACCCCGTGCAAGTTCTTGTTGAGCCAGGACACCACCACGTCCGTGAACTGCTCCCAGCCTCTCTCCTTGTGAGAGGTGGCCTGGTGAGCTCGCACCGTGAGGACAGCGTTGAGTAGGAGCACTCCTAGCAAACAACAAAGCAAAGTGACAGAGGATGAAAGAATCAAGCGTTAACTGCTTTTTCCTGCTTCCACTGAGAAGTGACAAATTAAATAGAATATTTTCATTCTAAGGTACCCACTAAGCAACAGGCACTCAGAATTGATTTTCTCTTTCACAGACGGACTGTTTCCAACCATGGATCCGTCTTCTAGATAAGCTTCTCTATGACCTACAGTGGACACATTACTAGAGTGTCTATTAACTCACCTTGCTTGGCCCAGCCTGTTAGATCACCATGACCAGGATGAGTGAAGTCCTCAATATCCGTAGATAGTTCTTTGTAAATATTTTCTAAACTGGGGAAAAAAAAAAGCCATCAGAAGTTTCTTAATATGCACGTTTAAAGATAAGAGCAAACAGCACCACTTACTGCTCTTACACTAGGCAAGAAGAGTTATTGATTTTAACCTCATCATTTGAGATAATAAAGCCATTTGTAGAAGCAGGGTAACAAGGACCCCTCTTTGTGTGCCTGGACAGAAGCTTAATGAGAAGGTCTTGGCACAACTGAAAATGCAAATTTACATCCAGCATGCTCTTCAGAATACCAAACTATATACAGAATTACCCATACTTTTGCAGTGATGTTTTTTTTAGGCAAGGTACAACTCAAATTTCAGTAGCTGCAACATACTTCCTCTCACTTATCTGACTCGCAGCCATAAGTAACAGAGAACTGCAAATAATTTGTAAACAAAAGGGATTTGGCAAACTGAGTGCTGTCATACCTGGGGGGAGGAGGAACAGGCTTCTGGACACTGAAACAGAGCCCATGAGCTTGATTAGGTCCATGATATGGATCTTGTCCCAAAATGACAACCTTTACCTGAAAGCAGACCTTTGTTAGCACTGAATTATAATCAGTATTATTCCCAAAACAGGGAAGGAAAAGAAAAAGCAAGAAAAAAGCTTATAAATGAGCTTTACTCTAAAACAAACACACAGACAGAAAAAACCCACCACACCCAAAACACCAAACCCCACAGTTAAATCACTGACATCTCATTACAAACCAGTTAGAAAGAACACAGTCCCGACCTAACACTAAGGATTAACATCAGCACAGCTTTGCTGCTAAGATTATGAAGGTTTTTTGAGTGCAAAAGACCAACATTTTCAAAGAGCCACAATAAAACACCTCGTTAAGGTATTTTCCAAGTAGATTTCCTCACATTTTAGTTTTACGTCACACTTGCTGCGATATTTTTGACACAGCTTATTGGCAATTGGATTACTGTCATTTTTTAAAACTACAGTTCTTTGCAGATGAATTACAAAACCAAGAGATGTACGAGATCCAAAAATCAAGCACTACATTAAGTTGGTAACACTGGAAACAAGGTCAGAAGTCCAACTGAAGTTTTAAAGGAAATTCTGTGGCCAGTGAGGGGAATAAAACAATAAAACTGCATTTCAGTATCAGAGATGAAAGAGAAGCCATGATTTACAAGCTGTGTGAGAGAAGAAAGAGCATCTGCGTCACATGGGATTGAAGCTTAAGAGACCAAACATCAAAGGAACGTGTTTGCGCCCCAGCCCCGCGCTTACCAGCAGCCGGAGCGCCCCCCCGCCGCTCCCCAGCGCCCCCCGCCCCACTCACATCCCTGATGTCGCACATCTGCGTCCAGGTGAAGACTTGGTCGGGCGGCGGATAGACCGTGTAGCGTTTCCTCTCTTCTGCTACGAACGCCATCAGCTGAGGGGGGGGAGAGGGGGCGGCTGAGCCCGGGGCAGCGGCCGCCCA